>CM040423.1:141340894-141766376 GCA_022702705.1 Papilionanthe hookeriana x Papilionanthe teres | reverse complement strand
ATTAAGTCTTTTAATATTTTGAATTTGAGTTATCATTTTAATTAAAAATTGAATATTAATGAGATGATTACTTTAAGGATTTTTAAATTAAAGAATAAATCTCTTCCTAATAATATCCCTATTTTAATAATTCCAATTTTATTACTCTTCCAAATTTAATCAATTATTTAATTAAGGTTTAATTATTTTAAATTGTTTAATGGGTTTCTACCCTTTAATTATTTAGATTTCAATCATCCAAATCAGATTAGGATCAAATATTTTACTTATTAATTTTTTTATTAAACCTAAAGTTTTAATTAAGGATTAAAATTTTAAATACCATTTTACCCTTTAAGCTTAATAATTTCATAACTCACTAAATTGAACTCAAATGAACTTGAGATTTTTATGTGACTTCACTCATATGTCAATAAAAACATGAGAGGAGAAAATGTGATTTTTCTGTATTTAATTTATTTATATAATTATTTTTGGTGGAAAATAGAGATTTCCAAGGAAAATTTAATAACATGACCAAGGGAAAGTTTCTGTCCTTAAGAAAATTAGGGGACATTCCTAATGACCAGAGGACCACTTGGACCAATTTTGGTGATTTTTTGAACTATATTATTTTTATTATAATTATTTTAAGTTTTGGAGTGTTAATTAATTTAAAAAATAAAATAAAGGTTGAAAAATGAAATTTATATTTTTCAAAATTCTCTCTGATATCAAGGAAATCAGAGAATCAATTTTTGCAATTTTCTGATTTTTCTATGATTTATTATAATTATTTTAGTGAAAATGCTAGAAAATACATTTTTTAATTTTAAAATTACCCTAGGGCTTTAAAATTTAATATCTCATAAAATAGACCTAAGAAAAATATGGGGTTTGTTCCTAAGTGATTAAAATTCAAAATGTAACATTTTGGTGAATTTTATTATTTTTGTGATTTTTATTATTTTTTAATTATTAAAATATTAAAATAATATTAAAAATCAAGTTTTTTAGAAAATTGAAATTTTAATTTTCTTAAATTCCCCTGATATCAGAGAGGCTCCAAAACAAATTTGGTGAATTTTTTAAAGGTATTTTGAAAGTTATGAATTTTTAAAGTTTAAAATGACTTAGTGGCTTAATCAACCCAATTAGTAGGGCTAACCAAGTCCAATTGACCTCAAATTTTTATGGTGGGTTCCTCTGATCCTAAAGGTCAGTGAAGAATTGATTTCAAGTCAATTTGATGTATGGTTAGCTCTAATTAATTAGAGATCCATTTTGGGTGTTTAAGCCAATTAGGGTTGTTTTAAATGAACTAACTCAAAACCTATTTTTCCTAGGGTCCTCTGGTCATAAGGAATATCACCAAATTTTCCTAGAATTTATTTCACAACATGTTATTTATTGGAATTAAAATACTCAAAACAGTAACATGAATTTGAAAAATCAATAACTTTTCATAGGGATGGCCTCTGACTTTGGAAAATTCAAGGAATGTTCCCAAATTCGGAGGCTTCAAAAGCCTTATGGTCTCATACCATGATGAATTGTATACATGCATGGAGAATTAAAAATATGCGAGAGAGTAAATAAATTATTAAAAATAAAATACTTGATGAAATTAAATGATTTCTTTTCCACATTATTCTCCTCTCGTTCACTCGAGCAAGAGGGTATTTTTATTTTATTTTTATGATTTTTCTACACAAAGTTATGGATTTTGAAGTTTAGGGAATTAAATAAATAGAAAATACCCCTAATTTTCTATTTATCCACGTGGCGACGCGTCAACCTCGGCAGCTCCGAACGCACACGCGTCGCGCTCCCATTCGATGCCGCCATCTGACTCAGCGCTCCGGGCCCCGCGGTTCTCGTATCGTCTCCTGGTCCGATGCCATCTGAGCCGTCCGTCCGCGCGTGTATTGAATGGACGGCATCCGTTCATCGTCCCCGAGCGTCCTCACCCGAGAGCCGTCCACACTAAATCCTTAAGATCTCACTCGATACTCAATGGATTTTCATGTTCTTATGCTCTATGGATTCGTCTTGAGAAGACGAATACATCTATACGGTTTATGTGGGATGAAATTTACGCAATAGAAATGGAGAATGTTCAGAAGCTCGGGAAGAAGAGTGAGGCCATACCTTTGCTCAGAGAAGTGTGGCTTCGATCTGAGGGTTGTTGCACCTTCGATTGGATCCCAGCAAGCTCCGGATGAAGTCTCCGGTGCAGTGAATTGCTCAGGTAGGATTTCGACCAAGCCCGATCACAAAGCTTGGAGGTCGGAGCAAGCTGGGTGGCACTGGAGATGGGGCTTTTGCTTGGTGGACACCTTCCCTTGGTATGGTGACGGTGTAGAACCAATCAATTTGGGGATTGGCTCACCTGTGGAGAAGTGTCCCGGTTTTGGGCTTGGATTTCAACTACGAAATTGAGCTCGCGAGAGAAGAAATGGCGGGGGATTTCGGTGGGGATCAAGTGCTCTGTGTATGGGGAGTAGTCCGGAACAATTTTGGCGAGTTTCCTTAAGGTTTGTTTCAGCACCTCTCATGGCCGAGAGGGGTGGTGTTTAAATAGGAGAGGGTGGAGGGCCTCCCGGGGAGAGTTAGGGCTTGGGATCAGTTGCTCTTGGCAAGAGAAGAACGGCTCCAATGGCCACTGGGGATGGGGCGGCTCGGCAGGTGAGAATTTCAAGTTGGGCTCACATGTGAGCTCTCGACCATGGTGTTTTCCGGCGACCTGGTGGCTGGCCGGCCAGGCATTGGTCACCATCTTGGTCAGGGAGGTCAGGGCTGGGGCTTAGTGCAATCAATTGGCATTGGCCATGTGTAAAGGGTTTGATTTAGATGGAATGGGGGAGGAGCTAATTTTGGGTCCAAATGGGTCCAAGTCATGGATTTAGGTTTGGTTCACCCTCCAAGGCCTGATTTTTGGGCTGAGGGAATCAGGTAAGTCGGCTAGCTTAGTGGGGAGAAGTCACCATCTAAGTACATTTATGTTTAATCAAGGTTTAGAAGAGTCATGAAAAGGCTTAATCTCCCTTAAGGGAATCATTAAAGGACTCCCTCCCTTTTCCAAAAATGACATGGTGATGTGTAAAGCGGCTGCCATGGCTTGCATATGGCTTGTGCATGGCTTCATGGCTCCATTTGGCTTGGGAAAAGATTGGGTCAATTTCATGAAAATGGATTTTAGGAATTTTTGGTAATTTGATGGAAATTTGTATGAAACTTGATTTGGAATGATTTGATGATGAATTTAGGACTTAGGGAATGGCTTTAATTAAGTGGATGGCAAATGGAGATGTCATGTGGGCTTTATGGTGGATTTTGGGCTTTTTGAAAGGGTTTTAGATGGGCTTTTAAGATGGTTTAGGAAAGTGGGCTTTTGAATTTTAAAATGGATTTTGGGATGAAATTTTGGTAAAGGCTTGGGCCAAATAATTGTTGGGTTTAGCTCATAGATGTGTCATGAGTGACTTGAAGCAAATTGGGAGTGATTTGGGTTTGAATTGGGTTGAATTTGGGCTTCTTTGGTGAATGGGCCAATATAGGTCAAAGTGGGCTAACTTGGGCCAATGTTGGGCTAGGGTTGAAATTGATGTAAAATTAATGTTGAGAAATGTTTATGGGAGTGTTTCAAAGAGGTTTTGACTTTGGTTGGGCTTTGATTTTGGGGTTTGGGCTCATTTGGGTTAGGTTTGGGTTTAGGTCAAAATTGGGCCTTTTAGCTTTGGGTTGAATTTAAGTGGGGTTTGGGTCTAAATTTTGGGCAAATCATGTTAGTGTTTTGCTTGTGGGGATGCTAAGGAAGATTTAGAAAAGATTTGGGGATAATTGGAGTTGAATTGGGTGAGTTTGGGTTAGGTTTGGGTCATGGGTCCAAATTGGGCTTTAAGGCTAAAAGTGAAATTGGATCCAAATGTCAATCAAATTGGACTTGGATTTGGTCTAGATTGGTATTGGGAATGTTGAATTGAAGTTTAGAATTGAATTGGACCAGATTTTGGGTCAATTGGGTAGGTTTGGCTTGACATTGGGTTCACTTTGGGTTAAAATGGGTCAAATTGGGGGTTTTGACAAAAGTAGGATAAATTGACAAAATTGGCCCAGGTTGTAGTTGGGCAAAATGAAATTGGGAATATTTGGGATTTTCCGGAATTTTCTGGAAATTTTTTGAATTTTTGGATTTTTGGGTCAAGGGGGGTATTTTGGGTATTTGGAGGGTATTGGGAGGTATTTTTGGAATTCTTGGTATTTTTGGGTATGGATGATCAATTTGAGTGATGTGGAAATGTTTGGGATTGATTTTGAGGAATTTTGGGTGATTTGGAATTTTGCAAAAATTTGGGTAATTTCAAGGGTTTTGGGTAGGCTAAGTTGGTGTAGGGTCCCGGGGGTCAAAAATTGAAAATTTGGAAAATTGAAAATTGGGTAAACTTAAGTGGAATGAAATCATTTTGGTTGAGCCATGAAGCCACATCAAGCCCACATGAGCCATGAAGCCACATCAAGCCCACATGAGCCATGAAGGGACTCATTTGAGACATTCACTATGTTGTTCCTAACCCTCTTAGCCAAGGGCTGAGGGGTTAAGGACCATCCATGTGAATCACCTACATGAGTCAGGAGGTCAAGTTAGGTATGGGTGGGCGTTATAGGAGGTGTGTGAAAGTGTAGTGTATGTGTAAGTGTATGTGTAAGTCAGCCCTCACCGATCCGGGCCACCCGGGCGGTCCTAAGGCCGAAGAGTCCCATAGGAACTCATCCTTTAAACTTCCACATTTGATCTCGACCCTCTAGGTGATTAGGGGTCTACAATCAAGTTTGTGGAGTTTGCGGGGAGTTAAGAAGTGGTATGAAATTCTAGAAGGTGGGTCCCAATTCTAGTCCTCCGATATAGTCGAAAGGAAAAGCCTAAGGCTAGATCCTAAGTACTAAAGAGAAGAAGAGAAGACCTCATCGAAAATGAGGTCAACAAATGGACCCCCAATAGGTGTGGTGAGTCGACGGAGCACACCGCGCATATTGGCGTTGACCGAAGCGATCAATAAAACCATCACAGATGTCCAAGTGACAAACTTAGGACGAAGTAGAAGAACTTCCGCTGGGGAGTGTCAAGCATATCTCTGAAACCAGAGATTCCTGAACTCTCGCTGGGGAAAGGAAAAGGAGGTGAATTCCAAATCACATGATCTGGGGAAAATTTCAATTTAGATTTCATTTTGTTTGAATTTAAGTTTCGATGTGTGAGTTTAGATTTCAATTTGGAGTTTAAATTTAGATTGAAGTTTTGTTAAAATTAATTTGAAGGGATTTGATTTGAAATGAATATTGGAGTTTTGTGGTTTTAGATATAACATCTTTAACCACAAAAGAAAATTGAATTGATCGGATTGAATTATTACAATGAGGAGAGATCTCAGAGTAATGCGGTATTGGATGTAAAATCCTTAACCTCAAGAGTTTGATTTTGATGTATTTCATTGCAATAGGGAAAGAATCCTAAAGCAATGCAGTCTCGGATGTAAAATCCTCGACCCCAAAAGTTTGATTTGGATGTATTTCATCGCAATAGGGAAAGAATCCTAAAGCAATGCGAGTCTCGGATGTAAAATCCTCAACCCCAAAAATTTGATTTGGATGTATTTCATTGCAATAGGGAAAGAATCCTAAAGCAATGCAGTCTCGGATATAAAATCCTCAACCCCAAGAATTTTATTTTGATGTATTTCATTGCAATAGGGAAAGAATCCTAAAGCAATGCAGTCTTGGATGTAAAATCCTCGACCCAAAAGTTTGATTTGATGTATTTCATTGCGATAGGGAAAGGAACCTAAAGCAATGCAGTCTCGGATGTAAAATCCTCAACCCAAAAGTTTGATTTGGATGTATTTCATCGCAATAGGGAAAGAATCCTAAAGCAATGCAGTCTCGGATGTAAAATCCTCAACCCCAAAAATTTGATTTGGATGTATTTCATCGCAATAGGGAAAGAATCCTAAAGCAATGCAGTATCGGATGTAAAATCCTCAACCCCAAGAAATTTAAATTTGATGTATTTCATTGTGATCGGGAGATGATCCTAAAGCAATGTAGTCTCGGATGTAAAATCCTCAACCCCAAGAATTTGATTTTGATGTCCTTCATTGCGATAGGGAAAGGATCCTAAAGCAATGCAGTCTTGGATGTAAAATCCTCGACCCAAAAGTTTGATTTTATGTATTTCATTGCGATAGGGAAAGGATCCTAAAGCAATGCAGTCTTGGATGTAAAATCCTCGACCCAAAAGTTTGAATTTGATGTACTTCATTGCAATAGGGGAAAGAATCCTAAAGCAATGCAGTCTTGGATATTAAATCCTCGACCCAAAAGTTTGATTTGATGTACTTCATTGCGATAGGGAAAGGATCTTAAAGCAATGCAATCTTGGATGTAAAATCCTCGACCCAAAAGTTTGATTTGATGTACTTCATTGCGATAGGGAAAGGATCCTAAAGCAATGCAGTCTCGGATGTAAAATCTTCGACTCCAAAAGTTTGATTTTTGATGTATTTCATTGCAATAGGGAAAGAATTCTAAAGCAATGCAGTCTCGGATGTAAAATCCTCAACTCCAAAAGTTTGAATTTGATGTATAATTAATTTTGCAAAGATTTGCAGTGTTGATTTGAAAGGTGTGGAATTTTGGTATTTTGAGAATTTCGTGAAAGTTGTAAAAGGCTTTCATGGAAGGAAATACGTTAGGAGGGAATATGTAGATGTTACATATCCCATTCAAAAGAGTTGATCGAAAGTTGCTGGTTTAGATTGGATACAATTCCTCGCCATCAGATTCGATCCGTGTCAATGGAATCAACCGCTTCCATCCCAGACAAGGGAGAGAATGGAACGGATTGGATTTCAGATTTAGGAGATTGAATTTGAATTCGATTGAAATTTGATTTGAAATTTGATTTGAAATCTGGAAGGATTGAACTTGAAATTGATTTAAAATTTGATTTGGAATGCGGAAGTTGAATTTGAAATTTGATTGAGATTTGATTTGAAATCTGAGTTGATTGAATTTGAAATTTGGAAGGATGAGTTTGAACTCGATTGAAATTTGATTTAAGATTTGATTTAAAATTTATGTTGATTTTGTTTGTCCTTTAACGATTCAAATTTATTTTATCGTTTGTTTAGTGTCCATGTGAATTTGGTGTTCGTCATTTTTAGATTTTTTAAGGAAAGTTTTCTTTTATTCTTTTTTTTTTATTTCTTTTCTGTTCTTTGTTCAAAGTTCATTTAACTTTAATGGCGTTTCCCGATCAATTTGCACAAAAGAGGTGAAGGCCAAAAATGTGACATGGTCACTTTCATTCCAATCATGTCGAAGATACATCATACAACTTGATCCGGAATATATTTCATACAATCCATGTAGACTCAAAACGGACTATGTATGATCTTCGTCGATCCATCAAAAGAAGCATCTGTCAAAAATCCATGTCTGAATAGTGGGGTACATGGTTAATAACATCACCTTCCAAGCCATCCTTGGCAAGGATGCCGTACGGATGTACATTGGAGGTGTGATATTTTCCATGTAGCTCACAGCTCGTAAGGCTGAGGCTCTCTGCTCCGTCGGAAATGGTAAGGTGTCGTCGTCATCCTTCCGAAAGTAACCGAGATCCGCTTCATCGGTACTCCTGGTATGCAATGCTTAGCGATATCTCGCTCCGTTGCCCTTCGGTATCATGACGGAACCTACCGGTAAAGGTATCTTCACCGGCCCTCGGAACTCACCCGGGCTCGCTATCCGGAGGTCGGATCCGAACATGATGTTACACTCGTTCGGGAAAGAGGCTGTGCGAAAGGTCCGACAAAGTCGTGGTGATCTATGTGTGGGGGTATGCGGTCACCCCGCTTGTAGATGTTGATAATGCAGCTATTGGGTATGCAATCTGCCGGCAGTACCCTCCATGTTATCAGTCTCTTTACCATTCTCTTGATGACTAATGGCATCAGATCCACTTGCCCATGACGGAGTATTCCCGGTGGGTTTCCCTTCCTGTCCTCTGCAAAGTTGTAGCAGCATCTGCATTGTATTGTGGTTCTTCCCTTCCCTGGCATCCATCTCCGGGGTTCTGAGTATGTGTTTTCCCTCAGGCGGCCTGCTCGGCCCATTCTTTTCAAATCACGGATGCAATCCACGATTTGTTATTGTTCATACTCCGAGAATACGTCCGTATGTAGCTCGAGGCCCTCTAGTATATTGATCCTTCGCCTCTAATTCTCTCGAAGTATTCAAAGGTTTTCTTTTCAACATTCCGCATTCTCTCCAGCTCGTATTCCGGAATGATGCGCGATGGCGAGGCCCGGTGACATATTGTGGGATATACGGTTCAATCCCTTCACGTTCTCTTGCATACCTCGGCTCCTCGGGGATGATGCTCGTCGGGACATCCCCAGGGTTGCTTCCGCAACAAGGTCATGCATCACCTGGTGGTTCTATCTGGTGGCGTGGTAGCCTTCTTTCTTCGATCTTCTGGAGATTTCACGAGTCCTTTACGTTATCCTAGGAGCTGGCCTCCTTTCTTCGGGTTCCCGGTGAACCGGTGTCCTCGAAGTGTATGTTCGGCATTAGCAAGCTCGTCTCGTCGCGCCGGTCCGCGGCTAGTTTTGTTAACATCTTACGGATACGGCGATTCTTATTTCTTCGTTGCGTTGCTTGTGAGAGTAGCTCTTCGAACTTCTTGAATTTCCGTGGATGCGGTGTCGACAAGCTCGCCTTCGCTGTAGCGACTACGGACTTCATTTTCTTATCTTCTTCGGTGTTTGCTTTTCTTTTCATCTGTCTTGGATTGGTGGCTTGGGCCACCCACTTTCATCAATGTCCGCCTGGGCGGTTCTTCTCGGTCAGCCGGGACCCGGTCACTTTCCTCGTATCGTAGGCTTGCTGGTGCGAAATCCGAGTCAATCTCGATTATCGCTCCATCTTTCACCCTCTTTTCATCGAGTGCAAGGCTTACGCCATTCTTAAAGTTCAGGACCAACCGCCCGCTCGACATTTCCCTGCGAAAAGACAAGGAAAAGGATCAGGGGCTGTACTAAGAACAAGAACATTAAGAAAATGTTTATTAAAGACATATTTTTTTTATTTCTTTTATTTTTATATTTTTTTTTAAATTTAATAGGAATGAAGTAGGATAAGATCAGGAAAGAGATTTTGATTTGGAAAAGAAAACAAGGAAAACTTTATTATCATGATTTTATTTATTTTAGCACATTTTTTATTATTTTTGGGTTCGGACCCAGTCATAAGTAATTACTTCGCCCGTGTTTCTTAGGGATGAAGAATTCATTCCTTCGAAACATTAGGTAGCGTAATACTTTTTCAAGTATCGTCCGTTGATCGGAAGCATATGTCGTTCTCCCCGGCAATTCACTAGTCGGTAGGAACCTCCCGAGTATACTTGCTTCGACCACAAACGGTCCTTCCCAAGTGGGTTCAAATTTTCCCCTATCTTGCGGTGTGCAAGGATAGGTCTCTTGAGAACGAGAACTAAGTCACCAACTTTGAAGGTTCTTGGGCGGACCAGCTTGTCATGGGCTTGAACCATCTTAGCTTGGTATAGTTCTAGATTCTGTTGCGCTGCAAGCCTTTTCCCTTCCAGGCTTTCTAATTCTTCGAGTCGTAACTTGGCGTTCTCTTATGTCGTGATTTTATTTGTAACTGCAATTCTGAGTGAAGGAAGCTGAACCTCTAAAGGTAACACTCGCCTCGGACCCATACACCAGAGCGTAAGGTGTAGCTTGAGTAGGAGTTCTGAAGGTTGTCCGGTAGGCCCATAAGGCTTCTAACAACTTCTCGTGCCAATTTCTCTTATTATCATCAAAAGTTTTCTTTAAGATTTGAATGAGAGTTTTATTAAAAGCTTCAGCGAGGCCGTTTTCCCTTGGGTAGTAAATTGTTGAGTATCGCCAGTCGATTCCGTGTCTCCTGACAAAATTGTTGATTTGTGTACTTCTGAATGCTGACCCATTATCTGAGATGATCCTGCACGGCACTCCGAAACGGTAGACAACTTGGTTCTTGAAAAACTGTAGCACGTGGTGTGCTTTCACTTCTCTAAGAGGAACTGCCTCTGCCCACTTGAAAAAGTAATCTGTAGCCGCAAGAATGAAGGATGTCCTTTTGAAGATGGTGGTTCTATCGGATCCACTATATCTGTGCCTCAACATTCAAATGGCCACGACGCAATTGTCGGATGTAGCACATTTGGAGGTTGGTGTAGAACCACTCAGTGTACTTGGCATTGGTGACAGCTCTTGGCGATTTTCATGCAGTCGGTCATCATCGAGGGCCAGTAGTACCCTAGTCTTTTAATTTTCATTTTCATCTTTGGACCCGACTGGTGAGCGCCACAGAGTCCTGAATGCACCTCTTTAACGATTTCACGGGCCTCGGACCCGCTTAGGCACCTTAGCCACATTTGATCAAAAGACCTTCTGTATAACGAGTTGTTTATTAATGCGTAAGACAGAGTTCTTTTCTTGATCTGATGGGCTAGCGACCTATCATTTGGTAGCTTTCCTGTTTGCAGGTAGTCTACTAATGGCTGTCGCTAATCTTCTGTGTTTTCTGTCACTGTTGCAACTGATTCTTTTTCTTTTTCGATTTGTGTATTGTGTCTACGTCGAGCCGTGATAGGACCCGACGTCCATGAACCGACACTTCCACTAATTCATCTTGCAAACGAGCAAATTCTTTTGCGAGACGGGCTAAAGCATCTGCTAAAGCATTTTCTTTTACGGGAATTTTGTAGATCGTCACATTTGGAATTTGTTCCAACAACTCGTATGGCATACCTGGAAGTATTGCTCGAGTCTTGGCTTTAGAATTCCGTACTCGTCCGGCGATCCGTTGAATGATTAATCGTGAATCCCCGAAGATGTTGATGTCCGTTATCCCCATTTGAATGGTTAATTCCAGTCCCGTTATGAGGGCTTCGTATTCTGCTTCGTTGGTTGTACATGGTTCTGTTAAGTGGTAGGAGTATCTTAACATCCCCCGCTCCGGTGTTATAAAGATTAGCCCAATTCCTTCCTTACCGGGCACTATAACTTGTGATTCTTCATCTTTGTGTGTTGAAGATGCTCCGTCGAAGTATAATTCCCAACGTCGATCATCAGGGTCTTCTAGGCTCATTATTTGTTCATCTGGCAAATCGTCATTAAGAGGAGATTCTGCCTGCAAGGGGTGTGCTGCGAGGAAGTCTACTAAGACTTGTCCCTTTACGGCACGAAGAGGCACGAAAGTTATATCGAATTGCAATAATATCATTGACCATCTGGCAAGTCTGCCGGAAAGTGTTGGACAAGTCATCAAGTATTGCAATGGATTAAATTTCGAGATCAGGTTGACCTTATGAGAAAGCATGTAGTGCCTGAGCTTTTGAGCTGCGAAGATCAGGGCCAAACAATGCTTTTCAATTGCGGGATACCTTATTTCCATCGAAAGTAAACGACGACTTAAGTAGTAAAGAGCATTTTCTTTACCCTCATCATTGACCTGGGCTAACAGGGCTCCGAGAGAATCGTCTAAAGCCGCGGTGTAAAGTATCAGCGGTCTACCCGAGACCTGGGGCTGCTAAGACAGGAGGTGTCATTAAATATTGCTTAATGTCCTCGAAGGCCCTCTCGGCATTTCTCTTCCCAAATAAATTTGGCGTCCTTTTTAACTAGCGCCGAGAAAGGCCGACACCTACTCGACAAGTTTGAGATAAAGCGTCGAAGATATGCCGACTTCCCTTGAAAGGATCGTAGTTGCTTTAAGGTTTTGGGAGGCGGCATTTCTAAGATAGCTTTAATCTTTTCCGGGTCGATTTCAATTCCACGATGTCGGACAACGAATCCTAAGAATTTCCGGAGGTGACGCCGAAGGCGCATTTTAAGGGATTCATCTTAAGGTTAAATTGTCTTAAACGTTCGAAAACAATTCTCAAATCATACGAGTGGTTTTCCTTTACTTTGCTTTTGATGACCACATCGTCCACGCAAGCATTCAACTTGATTGTGGATGAGATCATCAAAAATTCTTGTCATCGCTCTTCGGTAGGTTGCTCCTGCGTTCTTCGATCCGAATGACATCACCGTGTAGCAATATACTCCGATCGGCGTTCGAATGCCGTAAGCTTTTCATCTTCCGGAGCCATTTTTATTTGGTTGTATCTCGAAGATCCATCCTTGAATGAGAATATCTCATGTGTCGAAGCAATGTCGATCATTAATTCGGGATCGGTAGAGGGAATTCATCTTTTGGACATGCCTTGTTTAAATCTCCGAAGTCCACACAAATTCCGATCCGACCATTCTTCTTTCGATCGGCACCACATTGGCTAACCAAGTCGGGTATTGTTCTTCACGGACAAATTTAGCGTCTACTAGCTTTTTAACTTCGGCTATGACTTGTTGTTCGATTTCTAGATGCATTCTTCCGGGACCTTGTCCGACTGGAACGAAGTAGGATCCACTCCTAGCTTATGGACTGCGACCTCGGAGCTAGTCCTGGCATCTCATCGTAGTTCCAAGCAAAATAGTCTTTAAATTCCATTAATAACTTGATTATTTCTTCGGAGTCTTCTTTATTGAGTAAGGAGCTAACAAAGGTAGGTCTAGGCTCTTCGCTAGTACCTAAGTTAACTTCCTTTAACTCATCTATTGTAGATTTAATCTCTTCTTCGAATTCTGGTGGAGCGTCTCCAATTTGTAAATCTTCAAATTCTTCTGTAGTTTCCATGCAGTTTTCATTAGACTCGCAAGTGACAACCAAGCAAAATTCAGTATCGTCAACTGATCATACTGTGCCGAATCCGAGACCATGCTTTGAATTGGGTGGACGACCGGAGTTATTCCATAATTTTTCAAAATGTTGTGATTGGCTTTTTGTCCATTGTCGAGGTAAGAAACCACGCTGGATTAAATTTTGAACACAGGGAGAGTACCACTCAAAAGGTAATTCCATTAATTCTGATGAAGTGACATCTTCGAATTGTACATTATTTTCAGTTTTGGAGGAAGCAGCACCATGGTAGAATTTGATTGGCTTTGCACCGCCGCTACGTACCTCTTTGACGACCATACCCTCGATCTTGTTAGAATGGATCGGGGTTAGGGTCATAGTATGTACGTAGTGGTTAATCTTCTCGTACATCGATTTGTATTCTTCATTCTTTTCATCTTCGAGGGAGATCTTGAATTGCGGCTTCTTCCGACTTATTGTCGCTGCTTCTTGTTTAATTTCCTTTTCTTCTTCAGAACTGTCTTCCCAATCAACATTGATGGCTGGTTTCCTCTGTCCAACTATCCTAACGTCTCTGCCACGGCCTCCTCCCCGGCCTCGACCTCGTATGCAAGTTGTGGAGAAACCTTCACCATCTCGCCGGAAGGGAGTGGTGAGTGATCGTTGGACTAGAACTTCGAGTTCTTCGTTGTCCCGAACTTTCTTTGCTTCATTTGTTACGGTATCTCCGGAGAAGATTGTTTTCTTCGGTCGTGCATAATAAGCTGCGTCTTAGTGGATTCCAATCTCATGTACGGAGAATGGTTGCAAGTCACCTTTGATGCACTGTTCCCCTCCATCGTAGTATTTGATGCACTGGTGTAGAGATGATGGTACCATCCTATTTTCATGTATCCATGGTTGGCCCAGTAGAGTGTTGAACGACGTTTCTAAATCAATTATGTGAAATTTTGTGGTTGTCTTTGCCAAGTCACCGGTCTTCATTAGTAGCGTTATTGACCCGAGGGCTCTTTCTCCTTTCTGGTTGAATCCTCTTAATAACATTTTGTCGGCTTCGAGCTCGCGAGCATCAATTTCTAAATATGCTAGTGTCCGAAGACTCATTATATTGATTGATGCTCCTGGATCCACCAATACTCTGGAGAGTGTAAACTTCCCGATTGTAACTGAAAATGTACAACAGTCTGTTGTGGTCTGCTGTCCCAAGTAGGAGGTCATTGTCCGTGAAGGTAACACCTCGCTGTTCCTTTAACGAGCAAACCTCATCTAAGGAATCTCCGGCCATTTGAGCCAAGCAAATTTCAAGATCAAGTAAGGCCTTGATCAGAGCTTCTCTCATCTCCTTTGATAATATGAGAGCGTCGTAGATGCTCAGTTTGGCTTGTAGTTTCCTAAGATGGGCTAGCACATTGTAGTCCACTTTATTTCCATGTGTCTCGGCTTCTTTTCGAATGGGTATTTCTTCTGCTGGGGTTGGTTCTTCTTGAAAAACCACCTGCTTTCCTTTGTCCTTTGGACTCATTCTCGGAGGTAGAACTTTTCCACTTCTTAAGTTGACTTCTGTAATTTCTTCTGAATCTAGTGTTGAGCTTGCTTGTGTCTCCTCCTAAATCGGAATGACAGGCTCTTCCAAATTAGCTTCAGAGTCTGAAGGTTCTAACTCTATTGTGACTGGAGCTCCTCGAAACTCGCAGATAGATTCGTTGCTTGTTCAACTCTCGTAACCTCTTTGATGGATGCCTTCTTCGTTATTTTGATCGTCGAGATTGTGTATGATTTGAGAATTGTCGTTAGTATCGAAATCGATGTCCGGATTGTCACTAGTTACGTAATCGTTAGAAACAGTCAAAACGTAGCCAACGCCATCACCCTTATCATTATATGATCCCACCGAAGTGAGCGAGATAATCATACGAGTCGAGAGGTTCGAGGGATATCTCCCCCGAATCGAAACAACTATCCTAGGATAAGCGGCCCCTAGTCTAGCCTTAGGAGCCTCGGTCCTCTCTTCTTCGTCGATTTTCTTCTTCTCTTCAATCGTCTCTCGTTGAGGTGGTTCTTCTATCGCAAGTGATAGTGCCGACTTAGCGGGTTTCGAACTCCGAATTGAAGCTCGCACCGAAGCGGTTTGGATGCTTGTCTAAAATCTTTTTCGAAGACCTTGTCCAAGCGGTAGTCCATCCATCGTCAGTCGTATAGGGATCTATCGGAATGATGGGATCAGTTGAGATAACATTGACGGAACCTCCTTTCTGGGGTTCCTTCATGTATTCCTTCGGGATTTTTATATATCCTTTCCGAAGTTTATCATTGAGCCAACTTTTGAAGGTAATGCAATCTTCTATCTTGTGCCCAAGCATCCGGTGATAGGGGCAAAAGTTGGGATCACCTTTCTTGTTGACTTCCTCCGGTCTTTTAGGCTCGGCAGTCGGAAATCCGGAGTCTTCATCGGACTACGGAACATTTTCAGCATCGCTTCATTCTTGAATGGATATTCCCCGTTCGAAGATCCCTTAATGTACGTTGCGGACGAGGCGGTTGTTCATACTCGTGGAGATGACCGATAGCTGGGTCGGGGTTGCTTGGTAATTCTGTTGAGGTTGCTGTGGCCTTTCGGACGATATTTGTATTGGTTGCTTGCCTTTGTCGACTGCTGCAACGATCCCGGATTTTGTTTTCAAAAGTCTTCACAGGCTTTTGCTTGTCCGTCTTGTCGGCGAAACTTAATTGCTTCGCCTCCTCTTGCAAGCTCCCGGCCTTGCTTAACAACTTCTCGAAAGTCTTAATAGTGAATCTTTTGAGGAGAAGTGCTATCGGGCCGTGAATGCTTTTAAGTAAGATGCCGACTGCATGTTGTTCTTGTAGTTGTGGTTCACACTTCATGCTTAAATTCCTCCATCGAAGTATGTAATCCACCAAAGTTTCGTTCGGCTTTTGTTTCTCTACCACTAAATCACCTATAGTGATGTGGTGCTGAGCTCCGGCGAATCGCTTGATGAAGAGGTTCTCTAGTTCTGAGAACTTCTTCACCGAACCATTTGGTAATTCTGCATACCAGTCGAAGGCGATCCACGACGAGTGCCGCCGACGAGCTGTCGGAAGAGTAATGCATCGCTCCCACCGGCATTGCAACAACTAGCACGAAAGTGCGCAACATGCTGTCGGGGATTCCCGGTTCCATCGAAGGTCTTGAACAGAGGTGGTACGAAGCCTTTTGGGTATTGGACAGCGTCGAATTCTTTCGGGTAAGGTCTACCCGTCCAAATGGATGTCCCGCTCTTCGATTGTGCTAAGGATTCTCGCACCTGCTGTTCCACCAAGCTCTTGATATCCTTTTCAGGGATCATACTTTGTGTTGTATCCTTTTTCAATTGATCATCCCCATTGACAGATGTAATCTCCTTTCCTCCATCTACAATGTGAATGACCTCTGGGGGTGTCTCTCTTTGTGGTTGCACTTGAATCTGGAGAGTGGCTAGAGCTACAGCCATCTCTTCCATCCTTTTCGCAATTTGGGCGATCATGTCGTCTTTCTCTTGAAGCTGCCTTCTCATCACTTCTGGCTCCTCTCTTTCTGCGGCTGCAGGAGCACCTTGTGAAGCTGATGAAGCTCGTGTTTCGACCATGTTGATTTCTGCATATTCGTCGTCCATGAATTCCGATGAATCAATCTCGTCTCCGAATTTCTCTTCTCTTTCTTTTGCTAATCGTCGGATATCAGTTCTCAACTTTTCCATGGCATCTTCTAGAGGGCTTTTCTGTGCGTCCTCGCGGTTGTCGTGCGATAGCTGCAGGGTCCCCTTCTCACGAGTCCCCTTTATCACAGTAGCACTTTCTTCAGATTCAAGTCTCCTGGCGAGACTTTCCTTCTCGGGCTGTTGTTTCAATCTTAACTGTCCAGTAGTGGGACGCCATACCATCCTTCTAGCAGTAGAAGGTCTAGGACCGCATGGTCCGTCGGCCAAATGCCTGGAAGGTGGTATCCTCCCTAATCTGTAATCCTGAGACGACGACAGGCGGACTAGCCTTCATTCTTTTACTTGGCTTTTCTGTCACGATGGCGGGTTCTACTCGGGGTACAAGATGGGATTTGACTGGCACCCGCCCCATCCTTCGTAGAATCTCCGATACGGGGCACTTTTCCTTCTTTGCTAGCTTCTCTATCAAAGTTTGCAGTCGAGCAAACGGCGTAGTTCTAGTCCTTTTCTTGCTGCTATCGTTGTAATATGTGGGCTGAGGCAATGCGGCAGCAATCTTGCGAACATTTTCTTCATCCTCTGCGGCGGAGAGGGGATGGAACCTGCTTCCTCCCAAAAGTGGTATGTATTCAGGCAGCGGTGTATATTCGAGCAGCTTCGGGATTTCCACCTGGAAAGCAATTTCAGCAGCTCTGGCTTCTCTAGCGATCCTCCTACTTCTGTTTCTTGTTTGGGTCCTTGTCAGTGATGGAATTCTTGAGCTGGACCCGATTTCAAAAACGGAAGGTCTCACAGGAAAGTCTGTACCCTCCACGGTAACAGGTTCACCATAATTCTGGATTTCTTTCCCCTTTAATTTGGCAAAAGTCGGGGTAGGTGCAGAAACAACTAGACCAGTGGGGGTAGTAAGAACAGTCCTCCTGCGGACAGCAGTACTCCTCTCAGTCGGGATCTTTTGCAGGGGAGGAAACTCTTGGGTTGACCTAAGGTTGAACTCAATCAGCGGCTTCTTAGCTTCAGATACTTTGCTTGTCAGCGCGAAAAGGGAAACGTCGGTGATCTTGACATTTGTGTTCTCGAATCCTTGTCCAAACCGGATGATCCCATTGTCGGGCAGACTCATCCTTGTAAACGGCGAAGTCGAGTCCATTGGTGAAGGAGAAAATCAGCTTCGGGGCTTCCATTTCTGCAGGGTAGATCTTGATTGTCAGTCCCAAGTTATGCTTCTTCTCATCAGGACGAAAAGAAAGGAATCGAAAAGAGTCCGAACACATTCTTGTTCATGTATTTATAAGAAGGAGTTATTTGTTAAAAGAATCATTTATAAAAGGGTTTGTTTATTTAGAACGGAATGTTCAAAGGTGTAGAGAAGGTAAGGAATCCGATTCAGAGTTGGAAAGGAAAAGAAAGTTTTACGCAAGACTTCTCGACTCGAAGGATCACTCCTAACTAACACCTATTGGGGGTCCACCCCACCTCAGAAATGAGGTAAAAGGATCTCGGAACCTCTCCGTTTAGGGGTGTCTAAACAAGTGGCTCCTAAATCCGAGAGAATGTTGGCTATACTTGTTCACGGTAGAAATGAACATAGTATTCCAACGGAAAGAAGGGTAGCTTGATCCATTAAGGACATGGATGCACTACCGATTTTTGAAAGCAGAATTATTTGATTATAATGGAGAGAGGAATTTTCCCCAGCGGAGTCGCCAGAAATATGTCGGCATATTTTTAGGTTGTGTGTTTTATTTTGAAAAGGGTGTCGCCTAACAGAAGTTGTCGGCGAACTTTTAATTTAGTTTAAATAAATAATTTGAAAAGTAGTATTCGATTTTTGAAAATAATTTTAAATTTGAAGATTTTAAGATATGAAATCAAACTGATCTCACATCCCAAATAGTTTATATAAACGAGCACCGCACCACAAACCGTGTATCTATCCCTAAGGATAGACACACTGCTTGATGGTGGGGCTCGATTAAATAAACTAGAAAATTTGTGACATCCGTTTGGTCTGCGAACCAATTTTATAAGCCGACAAATTCCCCTGCTTAATATGAAAGCATTAAACAGGGTTTATATTACTAGGGTTCTTTAAAATTCCCTATAAGGGCAAGCCCCTATAGTTAATTACATCTTAAGTGACGGGAATCACCTAAGAAAACTCTCGATAATAATCAGTAACTCTGCTTTCAAGAATTTCAAAGTTTAAGGTTTTCAAGGGATTGGATTTTGGAATTTCAATAGGGAATTGATCAAATTTGGAACATTTCGTTTTGGGAATTCAAAGGAAGGAAGGTAGGAGAAATTACGGATTCGAAGTGAACTTCGGCAATTTCCCGACTATCCTATTGTTTGGCTTGGATTTAGGAAAGTCCTAATAGTTATTAATGTTTTGATCTTGCCAATTTTAATCAATTAGGACTTATATTTATATGATAGATTCATACAAATAGCCTGGAAGATATGAGGGTTTATGTCGTATCGGACGACTACCTCGGAATCCTAAGTCCGGTTAGGGCTTAATTTGCAGTGCAAATGCCTAACAAAAGGTTGAGGATTTATGTTGCACTAGGTAAACTACCTCGAAGTCCTATGGCTTTGTTATTTAATGCTAGGAAAGTTTTGTTGAAGTAGACTCAGGTTTTGCTGATGACGATGGCCGTGCTGCCCACCATGCTCCGAGCTCCTTGTTGTTGCAGAGTTTTAGTTTTAGAAGTCATAAATCAGGGGATGAGAAAAGTGTTTTGTTTTAGAGAAAATCTTAATTTCCAAGTGTTTTTTTTGTGTTTTAATTAAAACAAATCTTAAAGTTGATTATAACGACACCGGTTAAGATCCCACGGTTCCATCCTTCCGGCATCATTATTTTTATCGGATTCACTTAGTCCAGATGAATTTGCTAAACTCAACCGAATGAGTTCCACACTTTCATTTAGACCGTGGGAAATCCCGTTAGCAACACGTAGGTTACATCATCCGAGGTATTCCCGATCATCCAACAGGACATTTTAATTTAATTGTAATTGTAGTTTTGTGTTCTGTTTGTGATTAAATTTTGAGTTGTTTTATATTTTGAAATGTTGTGGCGGTGAATTTTATCTTGCAATGGCTTTTAACTTAGTTTTGGTTTCAATTTTAGGGACTATCCTAAAGGTGTGGGTTTTCATGCAACAGTTGTTTATCATGCAAGAAAAAGTAAGTGTGATGCGATTAAATAAATTGCAATAATGTAAATTGCAAGAAAATAAGTTGCAATAAAATCAAAGCGTACCTGGAGGGTCTTCCCGTCATTCCAAGCTGCACTTAAAACACAATTAGAATATTTAAGCAAGTTCCTAGGTAAAGCTAAGGTAAGGGTTATGGTTTTCTACCAAATTCCTAATCCTATAGCTAGTTATTTCTTATGACGTCTAGGTTCCTTGTGTTTTTGTTTGAAGACGATTTTTTCATCAAAGAACAATTAAGTTCAATTGTTCTTATAAACATCCTATCATATCGAGGAAGTGCTTAAGACAAATCTTAAACATCTTTTTAATATTTCTAGGATTGTTTTAAGTCCAAATGAATTTAATTATATAAGTGAATTAATCGTCCGAGAATTCAAGTTTTGTTATCTTGCTCAGTGAACTAGGACATTTGAATATCCTATAGGTGAAGTAACATTTCATTTAATGTTCTGTTTAGGAGTTATGATAACCAAAGCTCTCGAGGGCAAATTGGTGTTCAAATGATTTAATTTAGGTTAATGGGTTTAAATTTGGAATATTGTTCAAGTTGCTTTAGATTTATTTTGAATTCTTTATGTCTTTGGTGATGTTATATTTAATTCAACTTAATTTAATTTAATTTAATTTAATCTTTAATTTAATTTAATCTTTAATTTAATTTAATTCAATTTAATTCAATTTAGTTTGATTTGATGTTAAATTAAATTAATTTGATTTGATTTAATTTTAATTTAATTTGATTTGATTTGATTTAATTTAATTTAATTTAAATTAATTTACTTAATTTAATTTAATTTAATTTATTTAATTTAATTTAATTTAATTTATTCATTTAATTTAATTTAATTTGTTTATTTAATTTAATTTAATTTAATCTTTAATTTAATCCAACTTTTAATTTTAATTTAATTTAATTTAATTTAATTTAATTTAATTTACTTAATTTAATTTAATTTTTAATTTAATTTAATTTTTAATTTTAATTAGAATTTTAAAAGAGTTTAATAATTTAATTTTAGTTTAACGATTAAGTCTTTTAATATTTTGAATTTGAGTTATCATTTTAATTAAAAATTGAATATTAATGAGATGATTAATTTAGGGATTTTTAAATTAAAGAATAAATCTCTTCCTAATAATATCCCTATTTTAATAATTCCAATTTTATTACTCTTCCAAATTTAAACAATTATTTAATTAAGGTTTAATTATTTTAAATTGTTTAAAGGGTTTCTACCCTTTAATTATTTAGATTTCAATCATCCAAATCAGATTAGGATCAAATATTTTACTTATTAATTTTTTTATTAAACCTAAAGTTTTAATTAATGATTAAAATTTTAATTACCATTTTACCCTTTAAGCTTAATAATTTGATAACTCACTAAATTGAACTCAAATAAACTTGAGATTTTTATGTGTCTTCACTCATATGTCAATAAAGACATGAGAGGAGAAAATGTGATTTTTCCGTATTTAATTTATTTATATAATTATTTTTGGTGGAAAATAGAGATTTCCAAGGAAAATTTAATAACATGACCAAGGGAAAGTTTCTGTCCTTAAGAAAATTAGGGGACATTCCTAATGACCGGAGGACCACTTGGACCAATTTTGGTGATTTTTTGAACTATATTATTTTTATTATAATTATTTTAAGTTTTGGAGTGTTAATTAATTTAAAAAATAAAATAAAGGTTAAAAAATGAAATTTATATTTTTCAAAATTCTCTCTGATATCAAGGAAATCAGAGAATCAATTTTTGCAATTTTCTGATTTTTCTATGATTTATTATAATTATTTTAGTGAAAATGCTAGAAAATACATTTTTTAATTTTAAAATTACCCTAGGGCTTTAAAATTTAATATCTCATAAAATAGACCTAAGAAAAATATGGGGTTTGTTCCTAAGTGATTAAAATTCAAAATGTGACATTTTGGTGAATTTTATTATTTTTTTGATTTTTATTATTTTTTAATTATTAAAATATTAAAATAATATTAAAAATCAACTTTTTTAGAAAATTGAAATTTTAATTTTCTTAAATTCTCCTAATATCAGAGAGGCTCCAAAACCAATTTGGTGAATTTTTGAAAGGTATTTTGAAAGTTATGAATTTTTAAAATTTAAAATGACTAAGTGGCTTAATCAACCCAATTAGTAGGGCTAACCAAGTCCAATTGACCTCAAATTTTTATGGTGGGTTCCTCTGATCCTAAAGGTCAATGGAGAATTAATTTTAAGTCAATTTGATGAATGGTTAGCTCTAATTAATTAGAGATCTATTTTGGGTGTTTAAGCCAATTAGGGTTGTTTTAAATGAACTAACTCAAAACCTATTTTTCCTAGGGTCCTCTGGTCATAAGGAATATCACCAAATTTTCCTAGAATTTATTTCACAACATGCTATTTATTGGAATTAAAATACTCAAAATTGTAACATGAATTTGAAAAATCAATAACTTTTCATAGGGATGGCCTCTGACTTTGGAAAATTCAGGGAATGTTCCCAAATTCAGAGGCTTCAAAAGCCCTATGGTCTCATGCCATGGTGAATTGTATACATGCATGGAGAATTAAAAATATGCAGAGAGTAAATAAATTATTAAAAATAAAATACTTGATGAAATTAAATGATTTCTTTTCCACATTATTCTTCTCTGTTCACTGAGCAAGAGGGTATTTTTATTTTATTTTTATGATTTTTCTACACAAAGTTATGGATTTTTGAAGTTTAGGGAATTAAATAAATAGAAAATACCCCTAATTTTCTATTTATCCACGCGGCGCCGCGTCAACCTCGGCAGCTCCGAACGCACACGCGTCGCGCTCCCATTCGACGCCACCATCTGACTCAGCGCTCCGGGCCCCGTGGTTCTAGTATCGTCTCCTGGTCCGACGCCATCTGAGTCGTCCGTCCGCGCGTGTATTGAATGGACGGCATCCGTTCATCGTCCCCGAGCGTCCTCACCCGAGAGCCGTCCACACTAAATCCTTAAGATCTCACTCGATACTCAATGGATTTTTATGTTCTTATGCTCTATGGATTCGTCTTGAGAAGACGAATTCATCTATACGGTTTATGTGGGATGAAATTTACGCAATAGAAATGGAGAATGTTCAGAAGCTCGGGAAGAAGAGTGAGGCCATACCTTTGCTCAGAGAAGTGTGGCTTCGGTCTGAGGGTTGTTTCACCTTCGATTGGATCCCAGCAAGCTCCAAATGAAGTCTCCTAGTCTGGTGAATTGCCTAGGTAGGATTTCGACCAAGCCCGATCCCAAAGCTTGGAGGCTGGAGCAACTGAGTGGCCTGGAGATGGGGCTTTTGCTGGTGGACACCATCCCTTGGTATGGTGAAGGTGTAGAACCAATCAATTTAGGGATTGGCTCACTGTGGAGAAGTGTCCTGGTTTTGGGCTTGGATTTCAACTGCGAAATTGAGCTCGCGAGAGAAGAAATGGCAGGGGGATTTCGGTGGGGATCAAGTGCTCGTGTATGGGGAGTAGTCCGGAACGATTTTGGCGAGTTTCCTTAAGGTTTGTTTCAGCACCTCTCATGGCCGAGAGGGGTGGTGTTTAAATAGGAGAGGGTGGAGGGCCTCCCGGGGAGAGTTAGGGCTTGGGATCAGCTGCTCTTGGCAAGAGAAGAACGGCTCCAATGGCCACTAGGGATGGGGCGGCTCGGCGAGTGAGAATTCCAAGTTGGGCTCACATGTGAACTCTCGGCCATGGTGTTTTCCGGCGACACGGTGGGCTGGCCGGCCAGGCATTGGTCACCATCTTGGTCAGGGAGGTCAGGGTTGGGGCTTAGTGCAATCAATTGGCATTGGCCATGTGTAAAGGGTTTGATTTAGATGGAATGGGGGAGGAGCTAATTTTGGGTCCAAATGGGTCCAAGTCATGGATTTAGGTTTGGTTCACCCTCCAAGGCCTGATTTTTGGGCTGAGGGAATCAGGTAAGTCAGCTAGCTTAGTGGGGAGAAGTCACCATCTAAGGACATTAATGTTTAATCAAGGTTTAGAAGAGTCATGAAAAGGCTTAATCTCCCTCCCTTTGCCAAAAATGACATGGTGATGTGTAAAGTGGCTGCCATGGCTTGCATATGGCTTGTGCATGGCTTCATGGCTCCATTTGGCTTGGGAAAAGATTGGGTCAATTTCATGAAAATGGATTTTAGGAATTTTTGGTAATTTGATGGAAATTTGTATGAAACTTGATTTGGAATGATTTGATGATGAATTTAGGACTTAGGGAATGGCTTTAATTAAGTGGATGGCAAATGGAGATGTCATGTGGGCTTTAGGGTGGATTTTGGGCTTTTTGAAAGGGTTTTAGATGGGCTTTTAAGATGGTTTAGGAAAGTGGGCTTTTGAATTTTAAAATGGATTTTGGGATGAAATTTTGGTAAAGGCTTGGGCCAAATAATTGTTGGGTTTAGCTCATAGATGTGTCATGAGTGACTTGAAGCAAATTGGGAGTGATTTGGGTTTGAATTGGGTTGAATTTGGGCTTCTTTGGTGAATGGGCCAATATAGGTCAAAGTGGGCTAACTTGGGCCAATGTTGGGCTAGGGTTGAAATTGATGTAAAATTAATGTTGAGAAATGTTTATGGGAGTGTTTCAAAGAGGTTTTGACTTTGGTTGGGCTTTGATTTTGGTGTTTGGGCTCATTTGGGTTAGGTTTGGGTTTAGGTCAAAATTGGGCCTTTTAGCTTTGGGTTGAATTTAAGTGGGGTTTGGGTCTAAATTTTGGGCAAATCATGTTAGTATTTTGCTTGTGGGGATGCTAAGGAAGATTTAGAAAAGATTTGGGGTTAATTGGAGTTGAATTGGGTGAGTTTGGGTTAGGTTTGGGTCATGGGTCCAAATTGGGCTTTAAGGCCAAAAGTGAAATTTGATCCAAATGTCAATCAAATTGGACTTGGATTTGGTCTAGATTGGTATTGGGAATGTTGAATTGAAGTTTAGAATTGAATTGGACCAGATTTTGGGTCAATTGGGTAGGTTTGGCTTGACATTGGGTTCACTTTGGGTTAAAATGGGTCAAATTGGGGGTTTTGACAAACATAGGGTAAATTGACAAAATTAGCCCAGAGTGTAGTTAGACAAAATGAAATTGGGAATATTTGAGATTTTCTGGAATTTTCTGGGAATTTTCTGAATTTTTGGATTTTTGGGTCAAGGGGGGTATTTTTGGTATTTGGAGGGTATTGGGAGGTATTTTTGGAATTCTTGGTATTTTTGGGTATGGATGATCAATTTGAGTGATGTGGAAATATTTGGCATTGATTTTGAGGAATTTTGGGTGATTTTGAATTTTGCAAAAATTTGGGTAATTTCAAGGGTTTTGGGTAGGCTAAGCGGGTGTAGGGTCCCGGGGGTCAAAAATTGAAAATTTGGAAAATTGAAAATTTGGAAAATTGAAAATTGGGTAAACTTGAGTGGAATGAAATCATTTTGGTTGAGCCATGAAGCCACATCAAGCCCATATGAGCCATGAAGGGACTCATTTGAGACATTCACTATGTTGTTCCTAACCCTCTTAGCCAAGGGCTGAGGAGTTAAGGACCATTCATGTGAATCACCTACATGAGTCAGGAGGTCAAGTTAGGTATGGGTGGGGTTATAGGAGGTGTGTGAAAGTGTAGTGTTTGTGTAAGTGTATGTGTAAGTCAGCCCTCACCAGACCAGGCCACCCAGGGCAGTCCTAAGGCCAAAGAGTCCTATAGGAACTCATCCTTTAAACTTCCATATTTGATCTCAACCCTCTAGGTGATTAGGGGTCTACAATCAAGTTTGTGGAGTTTGCAGGGAGTTAAGAAGTGGTTTGAAATTCTAGAAGGTGGGTCCCAATTCTAGTCCTCTAAGATAGTCAAAGGAAAAGCCTAAGGCTAGATCCTAAGTACTAAAGAGAAGAAGAGAAGACCTCATGAAAAATGAGGTCAACAATTCACCAAATTGGTTTTGGAGCCTCTCTGATATCAGGGGAATTTAAGAAAATTTTAATTGTAATTTTCCAAAAAAGTTGATTTTTTACATTATTTTAATATTTTTAATAATTAAAAAATAATAAAAATCACAAAAATAATAAAATCTTCCAAGATGTCACATTTTGAATTTAAATCACTTAAGAACAAACCCCATATTTTTCTTAAGTGTCTATGATGAGATATTAAATTTTAAAGCCCTAAGGTAGTTTTAAAATTAAAAAAAATGTATTTTCTAGCATTTCCACTAAAATAATTCTAATAAAATTAAAATTAAAATTAAATCATCCTTAAAAATTAAATCATCTTTAAAAAAAATAATAAAAAATAATAATAATAATAAAATATTAAATTAAAATTAAATTAAAAAAATAATAATAATAAAGTTAAATTAAAATTAAAATTAAATTTAAAATTAAAAATAAAACTAAATTAAAATTTAAATTAAATTAAAATTAAAAATTAAATTAAATAAAAAAATATATAATAAAATAAATTAAATCAAGTTAGAATAAAATTAAAATTAAATTAAATAAATAAAATTAAATTAAAACTAAAACTAAACCAAATTAAATTAAGATTAAATAAAATTAAACTGAATTAAATATAACATCACCAGAGACATAAAGAATTCAAAAATAAATCCAAAACAATTTGAACACTATTCCAAACTTAAACCATTAATTAAAATTAAATTAAATCACAAATCACTTAAACATCGATTTGCCCTCAAAAGCTCTTATTGTCATAACTCCTAAATAAAGTGTTAAGTGAAGTGTTACTTCACTCATAGGATATTCAAATGTCCTAATTCACTGAGCAAGATAACAAAACTTGAACTCCTGGATAATTGATTCATTATATAATTAAATTCTCTTGGACTTAAAACAATCCTAAAAGTATTGAAAAGATGTTTAAGATTAGTCTTAAGCACTTCGTCAGTACGATAGGATGTTTATAAGAACAATCGAACTTAATTGTTCTTTGATGAAGAAAATCGTCCTCAAACCAAAACACAAGAACCTAGACGTCATAGGAAATGACTAGCTATAGGATTAGGAACTTGGTAGAAAACCATAACCCTTCCCTTAGCTTTACCTAGGAACTTGCTTTAAATACTTAAATATTCTAAATTGTGTTTAAGTGCAGCCTGGGATGACGGGAAGACCCTCCAGGTACGCTTTTATTTTATTGCAATTTACCTTATTGCAAATGCACTTTACTTTTCTTGCATGATAAACAACTGTTGCATGAAAACCCACACCTTTAGGATAATCCCTAAAACTAAAACCAAGACTAAATTAAAAGTCGTTGCAAGATAAAATTCACCACCACAACATTTCAAAATATAAAACAACTCAAAAATTAATCACAAACATAATACAAAACTACAATTATAACTAAATTAAATCATCTTGTTGGATGATCGGGAATACCTCAGATGATGTAACCTACGTGTTGCTAATGGGATTTCCCACTGTCTAAATAAAAGTTTGGAACTAATTTAATTGAGTTTAGCAAATTCATCTGGACTAAGTGAATTCGATAAAAATAATGATGTCGGATGGATGGAACTGTGGGATCATAACCGGTGTTGTTATAATCAACTTTAAGATTTGTTTTAACTAAAACACTAAAACACTTGGATTTTAAGACTTCTCTAAACCAGAACACTTTTCTCATCTCTTGATTTTCACCTTCTATAACTAAACCCCTCTGCAACAACAAGGAGCTCGGAGCATGGTGGGCAGCACGACCATCGTCATCAGTGAAACCTGAGTCTACTTCAGCAAAACTTTCTTAGAATTAAATAACCAAGCCATAGGATTTCGAGGTAGTTTGCCTAGTGCAACATGAATCCTCAACATTTTTTTTGTTAGGCATTTGCATTGCAAATTAAGCCCTAACCAGTCTTAGGATTCCTAGGTAGTCGGCTGATACGACATAAACCCTCACATCTTCGAGGCTATTTGTATGATCACATCATACGAATATAAGTCCTAATTGATTAAAATTGGCAAGATCGAAATACTAAAATAAATATTAGGACTTTCCCAAATTCAAGCCAAACAATAGAATAGTCGGGAAATTACCGAAGTTCGCTTCTAATCTGTGATTTCTCCTACCTCTCTTCCTTTGAATTCCTAAAACAAAAATGTTCCAAACTTGATCCATTCCCTATTGAAATTCTAAAATTCGATCCCTTGAAAACTTAAACTTTGAGATTTTTGAGAGCAGAACTACTGATTATTTTCGAGAGTTTTCTTAAGTGATTCCCGTCACTTAGGATGTAATTAACTATAGGGGCTTGCCCTTATAGGGAACTTTAAGAACCCAGGTAATATAAACCCTGCTTAATTCCTTTATATTAAGCAGGGGAACTTGTCGGCTTATAAAATTGGTTCGCAGATCAAACGGATGTCACAAATCTTCTAGTTTATTTAACCGAGCCCCATCATCAAGCAGTGTGTTTACTCTCCGGGATAGATATATAGTTTGTGGTGTGGTGCTCATTTATATAAACTATTCGGGATGTGTGATCAGTTTGATTTCATATCTTAAAATTTTCAAATTTAAAATTATTTTCAAAATCAAATACAACTTTTCAAATTATTTATTTAAATTAAATTAAAAATTCGCTGACAATTTCTGTAGGCGACCTCTTTTCAAAAATACAACACACAAACCTAAAAATATGCCGACAATTTCTGGCGACTTCGCTGGGGAACTAGTTCCTCTCTCCATTTTTAATCAAATAGTTCTGCTTTCAAAAATTGGTAGTGTATCCATGTCCCTAGTAGATCAAACTACCCTTCTTTCAGTTGGAATACTATGATCATTTCTACCTTGAACGAGTATAGCCAACATTCTCTCGGATTTAGGAGCCACTGTTTAGACATCCCTAAACAGAGAGGTTCCGAGATCCTTTTACCTCATTTCTGAGGTGGGGTGGGCCCCTAATAGGTATTAGTTTAGGAGCGGTCTTGCGGGTCGAGAAGTTTCTACAAGATTTTCTCTTCCTTTTTCAGTTCCTAATCAATTCCTTTTACCCTTCCTACAACTCTCCTTCTTTTAATAATTCTCTGTCTTAACGAACAAATCTTTTTTAAAAAAAAACAATTATCTAAATAAATTTTCTTTTAATACCACAAATACACTAAGATAAACAGAAATGTGTTCGGACTCTTTCTTTTTCGTCATAAGTTTTATGACAAGAAGAAGCACGATTCGGGGACTAACACTTGGAATCTGCCCTGCAGAAATGGAAGCCCCAAAACTGATCTTTTCCTTCGTCAACGGATCGGACTCGGCCGTGTTCAAGGAAGAACTGCCTGATAATGGAATCATTCGATTCGGACAAGGATTCAGGGACACTTACATCAAAATCCCCGACGTCACTCTCTTTTCACTCACAAGCAAAGTACCGAAAACTGAGAAGCCGTTGATTGAGTTTAACCTCAAGCGAACTCATGAATTCCCTCCTCTGCAAAAGATTCCAATTGAGAGGAATAATGTTGTTCGCAGAAGGACTCTTGTTGCTACCCCCACTGGTCTAGTTGTCTCTGCACCTACCCCGGCTTTGTCAGACTAAAGGGGAAGGAAATTCAGAACTGTGATGAACTTGTTTCCGTGGAGGGTACAGATCTTCCTGCAAAACCTTCCATTTTTGAAATCGTGTACAGCTCGAGAATTCCATCACTGACATGGACTCAAAGAAGGAACAAAAGTAGAAAGATTGCTAGAGAAGCCAGAGCTGCTGAAGTTGCTTTCCTAGAGGAAATCCCAGAATTGCCCGAGTATACACCGCTGCCTGAATACATACCACTTTTGGGAGGAAGTAGGTTCCATCCCCTCTCCGCCGCAGAGGATGAAGAAAATGTCCGCAAAATTTCCGCTGTATTGCCTCAGCCCGCATATTACAACGATGGTCGTAAGAAAAGGGCTAGAATTACTCCATTTGCTCGACTGCAAACCCTGATAGAAAAGTTAGCAAAGAAAGAAAAATGCCCTGTATCAGAGATTTTAAGAAGGATAGGGCGGGTGCTGGCCAAATCCCGTCTTGGGCCGCGAGTAGAACCTACTATCACTACGGAAAATCCAAATAAGAGAATGAAAGCTAGTCCAGCTGTCGTTGTTTCAGGTCTACAAATTAGGGAGGATACCACCTTCCGGCATTTGGCTGACAGACCATCCGGTCCTAGACCTTCTGCTGCTAGAAGGATGGTATGGCGTCCCACTACCGGACAATTAAGATTAAAACAACAACCTGAGAAGGAAAGTCTCGTGAGGAGACTTGAGTCCGAAGAAAGTGCTACCGCGGTAAAGGGGACTCATGAGAAGGAAACTCGACTGTTATCGTATGACAGCTGCAAAGATGTACAGAAAATACCACTAGAAGATGCTATGGAAAAGCTAAGAACTGATATTCGTCGATTAGCAAGAGAAAGAGAAGAGAAATTCGGAGATGAAGTCGGCTCGTCAGAATTCATGGAGGATGAATATGCATAAATTAACATGGTTGAAACACGAGCTTCGTGAGCTTCACAAGGTGCTCCTGCAGCCGTAGAAAGAGAGGAGCCAGAAGTAATGAGGATGCAACTTCAGGAGAAAGATGATGCGATCGCCCAAATGGCAAAAAGAATAGAAGAGATGGCTGCAGCCCTAGCCACTCTCCAGAGTCAGGTGCAACCCCAAAGAGATACACCCCCAGAAGTTATTCACATTATAGACAGAGGAAAGGAGATTACATCCGTCAATGGGGATGATAAATTAAAAAAGGATGCAACACAAAGCATGATTCCGGAAAAGGATATCAAGAGCATGGTGGAACAGCAGGTGCGAGAAGCCTTAGCACAATCAAAGAGCGGGACATCCATTCGGACGGGTAGGCCTTACCCTGAAGAATTTTACGCTGTCCAATATCCGAAAGGCTTCATGCCACCTCTGTTCAAGACCTTTGATGGAACCGGAAACCCTCGGCAGCATGTTGCACATTTCCGTGTCAGTTGATGCATTGCTGGTGGAAGTGATGCTTTACTCTTCCGACAGTTTGTCGGCGACTCGTCGGGGATCGCCTTTGATTGGTATGCGGAATTACCGAAGCTGTTCGGTGAAGACATTTTCAGAATTAGAGAACCTCTTCATCAAGGGATTTGCCGGAGCTCAGCACCACATCACTATAGGTGATTTAGTGGTAGAGAAGCAGAAGTCGAATGAAACTTTGGTGGACTACATACTTCGATGGAGGAATCTAAGTATGAAGTGTGAGCCACTGCTATAAGAATAGCATGTAGTCGGCATTTTACTAAAGAGTATTCATGGCCCGATAGCACTTCTCCTCAAGGGATTTACTATTCAGACTTTCGAGAAGTTGTTAAGCAAGGTCGGAAGCTTGCAAGAGAAGGCGAAGCAATTAAGTTTCATCGACAAAACAGACAAACAGAAGCCCGTGAAAACTTTTGAAAAGAAGTTCGGGATCGTCGCGGCAGTCGATAAAGCCAAGCAACTAATACAAATACCGTCAGAACGGCCGTAGCAAATTCAATAGAATCACCAGCAACCCTGACCCAGCTATCAGTCATATCAACAGTATGAACAACCGCCTCGTCCATAATGTACGTTAAGGGAGCTTCTGAGTAGGGAGTATCCGTTCAAGAATGAGGCAGTACCGAAAATGTTCCGCAGACTGATGAAGACTCCAGATTTCCACCTGCCAGAACCTAAGAGACCAGAAGAAGTCGACAAGAAAGGTGATCCCAACTTTTTCCCTTACCACCGGATGCTTGGACACAAGATAGAAGATTGTATTACCTTCAAAAGTTGGCTCAATGACAATCTTCGAAAAGGGAATATAACGATCCCGAAGGAGTACATGAAGGAACCCCAAAAAGGAGGTTCCGTCAATGTTATCTCGACGGATCTCATTGTTCCAATAGATCCCTATGCAACTGATGATGGATGGACTACCGCTTGGACAAAGTCTTCGAAGAAGATCTTGGATCGCATCCAAACAACTTCGGTGCGAGCCTCAATTCAGAGTTCGAAACCTGTCAAGTCGGCATTATCACTTACGATAGAAGAACCACCTCAACAAGTGACGATTGAAGAAAATAAGAAAATTGATGAAGAAGAGAAGATCGAGGCTCCTGAGGCTAGACTAGGGGCTGCTTATCCTAGGATAGTTGTTTTTGATTCAGGGGAGAAATCCTTCGAACCTCTGACTCTATATGATTATCTACTCACTCCCCTGGGAACTTATAATGATAAGGGTTATGGCGTTGGCTACGTTTTGACTGTTTCTAACAATTATGTAACTAGCGATAACCAACCTAATCCGGACATCGATTCCGATACAAGTGACAATTCTCAAATCATACACAATCTCGACGATCACAATGACAAAGAAGACATCCACCAAGGAGGCTACGAGAGCTCAACAAGCAATGAATCTATTTGCGAGTTTCGAGGAGCTCCAGTCATAATAGAGTTAGAGCCTTCAGACTTTGAAGCTAATCCAGAAGAATCTGTCATTCCGATTCAGGAGGAAACACCAGCAAACTCAATACTAGGTTCAGAAGAAATTACAGAAGTCAACTTAAGAAGTGGAAGAGTTCTACCTCCGAGAATGGGTCCAAAGGACAAACGAAAGCAGGTGGTTGTTCAGGAAGAACCAACCCCAGCAGAAGAAATGCCCTTTCGGGAAGAAATCGAGACACATGGAAATAAAGTGGACTACAACGTCCTAACCCATCTTAGGAAACTACCGGCCAAACTAAGCATCTACGACGCTCTCATCTTATCAAAGGAGATGAGAGAAGCTCTGATCAAGGCCTTACTTGATCCAGAAATTTGCTTACCTCAAATGACCGGAGATTCCTTAGATGAGGTTTGCTCGTTAAAGGAACAGCGAGATGTTACCTTCACGGACAATGACCTACTACTTGGGATGGCAGACCACAACCGACCGTTGTACATTTCAGTTACAATCGGGAAGTTTACACTCTCCAGAGTATTGGTGGATCCAGGAGCATCAATCAATATAATGAATCTTCGAACGCTAGCATATTTGAAAATTGATGCTCGCGAGGTCGAAGCGGACAAAATGCTATTAAGAGGATTCAACCAGAAAGGAGAAAGAGCCCTCGGATCAATAACACTGCTAATGAAGACCGGTGACTTGGCAAAGACAACTGCAAAATTTCACATAATTGATTCAGAAACGTCATTCAACGCTCTACTCGGGCCGACCATGGATACATGAAAACCGGATGGTACCATCATCTCTACATCAGTGCATCAAATACTACGATGGAGGGGAACAATGCATCAAAGGTGACTTACAACCATTCTCCGTACATGAAATTGGAATCCATGAAGATGCAGCTTATTATGCACCTTTGAAGAAAACAATCTTTTCCAAAGATACTATAACGAATGAAACAAAGGAATTTCAGGACGACGAAGAACCCGAAATTCTAGTCCAACAGTCACTCACCACTCCCATACGGCGAGATGGTGAAGGTTTCTCCACAACTCGCATCCGAGGTCGAGGCTGGGGACGTGGTCGTGGTAGAGACGTTAGGACAGTTGGACAGAGGAAACTAGCCATCAATATTGATTGGAAAGATGATTCTGAAGAAGAAAAAGAGATCAAGCAAGAAACAGCGATAATAAGTCGGAAGAACCTGCAATTCAGGATTTCTCTCGAAGATAAGAAGTACGAAGAATACAAATCGATGTATGAGAAGATTAACCACTATGTACATACTATGAACCTGACCCCGATCCATTCTAATAAGATCGAGGGTATGGCAGTCAAAGAGGTACGTAGTGGTTGTGCAAAGCCCATCAAATTCTACCGTGGTGCTCCCTCCTCCAAAACTGAAAATAATGTACAATTTGAAGATGCTACTTCATCAGAATTAAGTGAATTACCTTTTGAGTGGTACTCTCCCTGTGTTCAAAATTTAATTCAGCGTGGTTTCTTACCTCGACAATGGACAAAAGGCCAATCACAATATTTTGAAAATTTATGGAATAAGTTCGGTCGTCCACCCAATTCAAAACATGGTCTCGGATTCGGCACTGTAGGATCAGTTGACGATACTGAATTTTGCTTGGTTGTCACTTGCGAGTCTAATGAAAACTGCATGGAAACTACAGAAGAATTTGAAGATTTACAAGTTGGAAACGCTCCACCAGAGTTCAAAGAAGAGATCAAATCTATAATAGATGAGTTAACGAAAGTTAACTTAGGTACTAGCGAAGAGCCTAGACCTACCTTTGTTAGCTCCTTACTCAATAAAGAAGACTCCGAAGAAATAATCAAGTTATTAATGGAATTTAAAGACTGTTTTGCTTGGAACTACAATGAGATGCCAGGATTAGCTCCAGAGGTCGCGATCCATCGGCTAGGAGTGGATCCTACTTCGTTCCAGTCAGACAAGGTCCCAGAAGAATGCGTCTAGAAATCGAACAACAAGTCATAGCTGAAGTTAAAAAGCTAATAGACGCTAAATTTGTCCGTGAAAAACAATACCAAACTTGGCTAGCCAATGTGGTGCCAGTCAGGAAGAAGAATGGTCAGATCAGAATTTGTGTGGATTTCAGAGATTTAAATAAGGCATGCCCAAAAGATGAATTCCCTCTACCGATCCCAGAATTAATGATCGACATTGCTTCAACATATGAAAAATTCTCATTCATGGATGGATCTTCAGGATACAACCAGATAAAAATGGCTCCAGAAGATAAAAAACTTACAACATTCAGAACGCCGATCGGAGTATATTTCTACACAGTGATGCCGTTCGGACTGAAGAACGCGAGGAGCAACCTACCGTAGAGCAATGACAAGAATTTTTGATGATCTCATCCACAATCAAGTCGAATGCTACGTGGACGATGTGGTCATCAAAAACAAAGTAAAGGAAAACCACTCGTATGATTTGAGAATTGTTTTCGAACGATTAAGATAATTTAACCTTAAGATGAATCCCTTAAAATGCGCCTTCGGCGTCACCTCTGGGAAATTCTTAGGATTCGTTGTCCCACATCGTGGAATTGAAATCGACCCGGAAAAGATTAAAGCTATCTTAGAAATTCCACATCCCAAAACCTTAAAACAACTACGATCGTTTCAAGGGAAGCTGGCATATCTTCGACGCTTTATCTCAAACTTGTCAGGTAGGTGTCAGCCTTTCTCGGTATAGTTAAAAAGGTCGCCAAATTTATTTGGGAAGAGAAATACCAGAAGACCTTTTAGGACATTAAACAATATTTAATGACACCTCCTGTCTTAGCGACCCTCGAGTCTCGGAGTAGACCGTTGATACTTTATACTGCGGCTTTAGACGACTCACTCGGAGCCCTGTTAGCCCAGGTCAATGATGAGGGTAAAGAAAATGCTCTTTACTACCTAAGCCGTTGTTTACTTCCGACGGAAGTAAAGTATCCCACAATTGAAAAGCACTGTTTGGCCCTGATCTTCGCCGCTCAAAAGCTCAGGCACTACATGCTTTCTCATAAGGTCAACCTGATCTCGAAATTTAATCTATTGCAATACTTGATGACCCGTCCAACACTTTCTGGTAGACTTGCCAGGTGGTCAATGATATTATTGCAATTCGATATAACTTTCGTGCCTCTTCGTGCCGTAAAGGGACAAGTCCTAGCAGACTTCCTCGCAGCACACCCTTTGCCGGCAGACTCTCCTCTCAATGACGATTTGTCAAATGAACAAATAATAAACTTAGAAGGCCCTGATGATCGACGTTGGGAATTATATTTCGACGGAGCATCTTCAGCACACAAAGACGAGGAATCGCAAGTGATAGTGTCCGATAAGGCAAGAATCGGACTAATCTTTATAACACCAGAGTGGGGGATGTTAAGATACTCCTACCACTTGACAGAGCCATGTACAAACAACGAAGCAGAATATGAAGCTCTCATAACAGGACTGGAATTAACTATTCAAATGGGGATAACGAACATCAACATCTACGGGGATTCACAGTTAATCATTCAAGAGATCGCCGGACAATACAGAATTTTAAAGCCAAGACTCGAGCAATACTTCCAGTATGCCATACAGTTGTTAGAACAGATTCCGAATGTGATGATCTAAAAAATTCCCAGGAAAGAAAACGCTTTAGCAGATGCGTTAGCCCGCCTCGCAAAAGAATTTGCCTGCTTGCAAGATGAATCAGTGGAAGTGTCAATTCAAGGACGACAGGTCCTATAACAGCTCGACATGGATATGATACACAAATCAGAAAAAGAAGAAGAATCAGCTGCAGCGATAGACGTGAAAACACAGAAGATTGGCCACGGCCATTAATAGACTACCTGCAAACGGGAAAACTACCAGACGATAGATCGTTAGCCCATCAGATCAAGAAAAGAACTCTGTCCTACGCATTAATAAACAATACGTTATATAGAAGGTCTTTCGATCAAATGTGGCTAAGGTGCCTAAGCGGGTCGAGGCCCGTGAAATTATTAAAGAGGTGCATTCAGGACTCTGTGGCACTCACCATTCGGGTCCGAAGATGAAAATGAAAATTAAAAGACTAGGGTACTACTGGTCCTCGATGATGACCGACTGCATGAAAATGACCGACTGCACGGAGTGGTTCTACACCAACCTCCAAATGTGTTACATCCGACAATTGTGTCATGGCCATTTGAATGTTGGGGCACAGATATAGTGGGTCCAATAGAACCACCATCTTCAAAAGGACATCTTTTCATTCTTGCGGCTACAGATTACTTCTCCAAGTGGGTAGAGGCAGTTCCACTAAGAGAAGTGAAAGCACACCACGTGATACAGTTTTTCAAGAACCAAGTTGTCTACAGTTTCGGAGTGTCGCGCAGGATCATCTCAGATAATGGGTCAGCATTCATAAGCACACAAATCAACAATTTTGTCAGGAGACACGGAATCGACTGGCGGTATTCAACAATTTATTATCCAAGAGCAAACGACCTGGCTGAGGCTTTTAAAAAAACTCTCGTTCAAATTTTAAAGAAAACTAGGGACGATAATAAGAGAAATTGGCATGAGAAGTTATTAGAAGCCTTATGGGCCTACCGGACAACCTTCGAAACTCCTACTCAAGCTACACCTTACGCTCTGGTGTATGGGTCAGAGGCAGTGTTACCCTTAGAAGTCCAGCTTCCTTCACTCAGAATTGCAGTTGCAAACAAAATCACGATAGAAGAGAATGCTAAATTACGACTAGAGGAATTAGAAAGCCTGGAAGGGAAAAGACTTGCAGCGCAGCAGAATTTAGAACTATACCAAGCTAAGATGGTTCAAGCCCATGACAATCTGGTCCGCCCAAGAACCTTCAAAGTTGGTGACTTAGTTCTCGTTCTCAAGAGACCTATTCTTGCACACCGCAAGATAGGAGGAAAATTTGAACCCACTTAGGAAGGACCGTTTGTGGTTGAGGCAGTCTACTCAGGAGGCTCCTACCAGCTGGTGAATTACCAAGGAGAGCGACATGTGCTTCCGATCAACGGACGATACTTGAAGAAGTATTACGCCACCTGATGTTTCGAAGGAATGAATTCTTCATCCCTAGAAGCACGGGCGAAGTAATTACTTATGACTGGGTCTGAACCCAAAAATAATAAAAAATGTGCTAAAATAAATAAAATCGTGATAATAAAGTTTTCCTTGTTCTCTCTTCCAAATCAAAATCTTTTCTTCGATCTTTTCCCACTTCATTCCTGTTGATTTTTTTAAAAAAAATATAAAAGAAAACTCTGTCTCTAATAAACATTTTCTTAATGTTCTTGTTCTTAATACAGCCCATGATCCTTTTCCTTGCCTTTTCGCAGGGAAATGTCGAACGGGCGGTTGGTCCTGAACTTTAGAAATGGCGTAAGCCTTGCACTCGACAAAAAGAGGGTGAAAGATGGAGCGATAATAGAGATTGACTCAGACTTCGCACCGACGAGCTCGTAATATGAGGAAAGTGATCGGGTCCTAGTTGACCGAGAGTAATCGCCGGTCGGACGATAATGAAAGTGGGTGGCCCAAGCCACCAACCAAGCAACAAGAAAAGGAAAACAAACACTGAGGAGGACAAGAGAATCAAGTCTGTAGTCGCTACAGCAGAGGGCAGGCTTGTCAGCGCCGCGCCCACAGAGATTCAGGAAGTACGAAGAGCTACTCTCACAGCAACTCAGCGAAGAAATAAAAATCGTCGTATCCGCAAGATGTTAACTAAACTAGCAGCGGACCAGCGCGACGAGGTAGTCGCTACTACCAGTGCATATACTTCAAGGATACGGTTCACCAGAACCCGAGGAAAGAAGGCCGGCTCCGAGGATAATAGAAAAGACCGGGGAAATTTCAAGAAGATCGGAAGAAGGAAGGCTACCACGCCACCGGATAAAGCCACCGCAATGCATAACCTTGTTGCGAAGCAACCCCGGAGGATGTCCCGACGGAGACTATCCCTGAGGAGCCAAGGTATGCAGGAGAACGCGAAGGGATTGAGCCGTATATCCCACAGTACATCACCAGGCCTCGCCATTTGTAGATTATTCCAGAATACGAGCTAGAGAGAATGCAAAATGTGGAGAAACAAACTTTTGAATACTTCGAGAGAATCAGAGGCAGGAGGATCAATATATTAAAAGGCCTCAAGCTACATACAAACGTGTTCTCAGAATACAAACAACAACAAATTGTGGACTGCATCCGGAATTTGAAAAGAATGGGTCGAGCAGGCCGCCTAATAGAAAACACGTACTCGGAACCCCGGAGATGGATGCCAGGGAAAGGGAGAATTACAATACAATGTGGATGCTACTACAACTTCGCAGAAGACAGGAAGGGAAACCCACCGGTAATACTCCGTCATGGCAAGGTAGATCCAATGCCATTAGTCATCAAAAGGATGGTAAAGAGAATGATAACATGGAGGGTACTGCCAGCAGATTGCATACCCAATAGTTGCATCATTAACATCTACAAGAAGGTGTCGGCATTATTTTTAGGGTGTGTTGTATTTAGAAAAGGGGTCGCCTAACAGAAATTGTTGGCGAATTTTAAGATTTTAAATTTAGTTTAAATATATATAATTTGAAAAGTAGTATTTGATTTTGAAAATAATTTTAAATTTGAAAATTTTATGATATGAAATCAAACCGATCTCACATCCCAAATAGTTTATATAAACGAGCATCGCACTTAAACCGTGTATCTATCCCTAAGGATAGACACACCGCTTGATGGTGGGGCTCGATTAAATAAACTAAAAGATTTGTGACATCTGTTTGGTCCGTGAACCAATTTTATGTGCCTGACAAATTCCCTCGCTTAATATGAAAAACATTAAACGGGGTTTATATTACTCGGGTTCTTTAAAATTCCCTATAAGGGCAAGCCCCTATAGATAATTACATCTTAAGTGACGGGAATCACCTAAGAAAACTCTCGATAATAATCAGTAGTTCTGCTCTCAAGAATTTCAAAGTTTAAGTTTTCAAAGGATTGAATTTTGGAATTTCAACAGGGAATGGATCAAGTTTGGAACATTTTGTTTTGGGAATTCAAAGGAAGAAAAGTAGGAGAAATTACAGATTCGAAGCGAACTTCGGTAATTTCCCGACTATCCTATTGTTTGGCTTGGATTTAGGAAAGTCCTAATGTTTATTTAATGTTTTGATCTTGCCAGTTTTAGTTAATTAGGACTTATATCCGTATGACATGATCATACAAATGGCCTGGAAGTTGTGAGGGTTTATGTGTATCAGACGACTACCTCGGAATCCTAAGACCGGTTAGGGCTTAATTTGAATTGCAAATGCCTAACAAAAGGTTGAGGATTTATGTTGCACTAGGCAAACTACCTCGAAGTCCTATGGCTTTGTTGTTTAATTCTAGGAAAGTTTTGCTGATGTAGATTCAAGTTTTGCTGACGACGATGGCCGTGCTGCCCACCATGCTCCAAGCTCCTTGTTGTTGCAGAGGTTTAGTTTTAGAAGTCATAAATCAGGAGATGAGAGAAGTGTTTTGGTTTAGAGAAGTCTTTAATTTCCAAGTGTTTTTGTGTTTTAATTAAAACAAATCTTAAAGTTGATTATAACGACACCGGTTAAGATCCCACGGTTCCATCCTTCCGGCATCGTTATTTTTATCGGATTCACTTAGTCCAGATGAATTTGCTAAACTCAACTGAATGAGTTCCACACTTTCATTTAGACAGTGGGAAATCCCGTTAGCAACACGTAGGTTACATCATCCGAGGTATTCCCGATCATCCAACAGGACGTTTTAATTTTGTTGTAATTGTAGTTTTGTGTTCTGTTTGTGATTAAATTTTGAGTTGTTTTATATTTTAAAATGTTATGGCGGTGAATTTTATCTTGTAATGACCTTTAATTTAGTTTTGGTTTCAGTTTTAGGGACTATCCTAAAGGTGTGGGTTTTCATGCAACAGTTGTTTATCATGCAAGAAAAAGTAAGTGAGATGCAATTAAAGAAATTGCAATAAAATAAAAGCGTACCTGGAGGGTCTTCCCGTCATCCCAAGCTGCACTTAAAACACAATTAGAATAATTAAACAAGTTCCTAGGTAAAGCTAAGGGAAGGGTTATGGTTTTCTACCAAATTCCTAATCCTATAGCTAGTCATTTCCTATGACGTCTAGGTCTTTGTGTTTTGGTTTGAGGACGATTTTCTTCTTCAAAGAATAATTAAGTTCGATTGTTCTTATGAACATCCTATCATATCGAGGAAGTGCTTAAGACAAATCTTAAACATCTTTTCAATATTTCTAGGATTGTTTTAAGTCCAAATGAATTTAATTATACAAATGAATTAATCGTCCGGGAATTCAAGTTTTGTTGTTATCTTGCTCAGTGAACTAGGACATTTGAATATCCTATAGGTGAAGTAACATTTCATTTAATGTTCTATTTAGGAGTTATAATAACCAAAGTTTTCGAGGGCAAATTGGTGATCAAATGATTTAATTTAAGTTAATGGGTTTAAATTTGGAATAGTGTTCAAGTTGCTTTATATTTAATTTCTTTATGTCTTAGGTAATGTTATTTAATTCAATTTCATTTAACTTTAATTTAATTTAATCTAATTTTAATTTTAATTAAATTTAATTTAATTCAATTTAGTTTGATTTGATGTTAAATTAATTTAGTTTAATTTGATTTAATTTCCTTTAATTTAATTTAATTTGATTTAATTTTAATTTAATTTAATTTAATCTAATTTAATTTAATTTAATTTGTTTTAATTTAATTTAATTTAATTTAATTTGTTTTAATTTAATTTAGTTTAATTTAATTTAACTTAATTTATTTATTTAATTTGATTTAATTTAATTTAATTTAATTTAATTTAATTTAATTTAATTTAATTTGATTTAATTTGTTTGATTTAATTTAATTTAATCTTTAATTTAATATTTTTTAATTTAATTTAGTTTAATTTAATTTAATTTATTTTATCTATTTAAATTAATTTAATTTAATTTATTTAATTTAATTTAATTTAATTTAATTTATTTGATTTAATTTAATTTAATTTTTAATTTAATTTTATTTTTAATTTTAATTTAATTGAAAATTTAAAAAGAGTTTAATAATTTAACTTTTTAATTTAATTTAATGATTAGTCCTTTAACATTTTAAAATTTAAATTTGAGTTATCATTTTTAATTAGGAATTAAATATTATTGAAATGATTAATTTAGGGATTTTTTAAATTAAAGAATAAATCCCTTCCTAATAATAATATCCCTATTTAATAATTCCAATTTTATTATTCTTCCAAATTTAATCAATTATTTAATTAAGGTTTATTTCAATTATTTTAAATTGTTTAATGGGTTTCTACCCTTTAATTATTTAAATTTCAATCATCCAAATTATATTAGGATCAAATATTTTACTTGTTAATTTTTATTAAACCTAAAGTTTTAATTAGGGGTTAAAGTTTTTAATTACCATTTTACCCTTCAAGCTTAATAATTTCATAACTCACTAAATTGGGCTCAAATGAACTTGAAATTTTTATGTGACTTCACTCATATGCCAATAAAGACATGAGAGGAGAAAATGTTATTTTTCTGTATTTAATTTATTTATATAATTATTTTTAGTGGAAAATAGGATTTTCCAAGGAAAATTTAATAATATGACCAAGGGAAAGTTTCTGCCCTTAAGAAAATTATGGGACATTTCTAATGACTAGAGGACCACTTGGACCAATTTTGGTGATTTTTTGAATTATATTATTTTTATTATAATTATTTTAAGTTTTGGAGTATTAATTAATTTAAAAAATAAAATAAAGGTTGAAAAATGAAATTTATATTTTTCAAAAATCTCTCTGATATCAAGGAAATCAGAGAATCAATTTTTGCAATTTTTTGATTTTTCTATGATTTATTATAATTATTTTAGTGAAAATGCCAAAAAAATGTATTTTTTAATTTTTAAATTACCTTAGGGCTTTAAAATTTAATATCTCATTAAATAGACCTAAGAAAAATATGGGGTTTGTTCCTAAGTGATTAAAATTTAAAATGTGACATTTTGGTGAATTTTATTATTTTTATGATTTTTATTATTATTTTTTTAATTATTAAAATATTAAAATAATACAAAAAATCAACTTTTTTAGAAAATTGAAATTTTAATTTTCTTAAATTCCCCTGATATCAGAGAGGCTCCAAAACCAATTTGGTGAATTTTTAAAAAGTATTTTGAAAGTTATGAATTTTTAAAGTTCAAATTGCCTAAATGGCTTAATCAACCCATTTAGTAGGGCTAACCAAGTCCAATTGACTTCAAATTTTTATGGTGGGTTCCTCTGATCCTAAAGGTCAGTGGAGAATTGATTTCAAGTTAATTTGATGTATGGTTAGCTCTAATTAATTAGGGATCTATTTTAGGTGTTTAAGCCAATTAGGGTTATTTTAAATGAGTTAACTCAAAACCTATTTTTCCTAGGGTCCTCTGGTCATAAGAGACATCACCAAATTTTCTTAGAATTTATTTCACAACATGCTAATTATTGGAATTAAAATGCTCAAAACAGTAACATGAATTTGAAAAATCAATAACTTCTCATAGGGATGGCCTCTGACTTTGGAAAATTCAGGAAATGTTTCCAAATTCAGAGGCTTCAAAAGCCCTATGGTCACATGTCATGGTGAATTTCCTATATGCATGGAGAATTAAAATAATGCAGACAGTAAATAAATTATTAAAAATAAAATACTTGATGAAATTAAATGACTTCTTTTCCACATTATTCTCCTCAGTTCATCGAGCAAGAGGGTATTTTTATTTTATTTTTCTGATTTTCCTACACAAAGTTATGGATTTTTGAAGTTTAGGGAATTAAATAAATCAGAAAATCCCTAATTTTCTATTTATCCGAGTCGGCGCTGCGTCAACCTTAGCATCTCCGAAGTGCCGCGTGGCGCGCTCCCATTCGACGCCGCCGCTTAAGTCAGCAGCCCGGGTCCCGCCTTCCGCGTATCATCTGCCGATTCGACCTAATCTGAGCCGTCCGTCCGCGCGTGTATTAAATGGATGGCATCCATTCATCGTCCCCAAGCGTCCTCACCCGAGAGCCGTCCACACTAAATCCCTAATATCTCACTCGATACTCAATGGATTTTCGTGTTCTTATACTCTATGGATTTGTCTTGAAGAGACGAATACATCTATAAGGTGATCATGCATTGAAATTAAAGCATTTGAAATGGAGAATCTCCAGAAGCTCGGGATGAAGAATTAGCTCATACCTTTGCTCAGAGAAGTGTGGCTTCAATCTGAGGGTTGTGTCACCTTCAATTGCATCCCAGAAAGCTCCGGATGAAGTCTCCTGGTCTGGTGAATTGCCTAGGTAGGATTTCGACCACAACCGATCATAAAGCTTGGAGGCTGGAGCAACTGGGTGGCCTGGAGTTGGGGCTTTTGCTGGTGCACACCTTCTCTTGGTCTGGTGAAGGTGTAGGACCAATCAATTTGAGGATTGATCCACTGTAGAGAAGTGTCCTGGTTTTGGGTGGAATTTCGGTTGAGAAATTGGATTTTGTACGTGGGGATTAGGGCAAATTGACACCGGGGACCAACCGCTCTGAGGGTGGAGAAGGGTTTGGAACAATTTTGGCGAGTTTCGGCAAGGTTTGTGCAACTCTCTTCTCATGGCCGTGAGGGGGTGGTGTTTAAATAGGAGAGGGTGGAGGGCCTCCCGGGGAGAGTTAGGGCTTGGGATCGAGCTGCTCTGGGCATGGGAAGAACAACCATGGTGGCCATTGAGCATGGGTCGGCTCGACGAGGGAGAATTCCAAAGTTGGCTCACATGTGAGCTCTCGGCCATGGTGTTTTCCGGCGACCTGGTGGCTGGCCGGCCAGGCATTGGTCACCATCTTGTTTAGGTGGGTCAGGGCTGGGGTTTAGTGTAGGCAATTGGTAAATGCCATGTGTAAAAGGCTTGGATTAGAATGGAATGGGAGAGGGCTCATTTTGGCTTAAATTGGTCAACCCCTCCATTTGGGCTAGGTGCACCACCCAAGGCCTGGTTTAGGCTGAATAGAAAGTGATTTAGGTCAGCTTAATCGGTGGGGAATGGTCACCATCCAAGTACAATTAAGCTTAAGCAAGATTTAGTGGAATCATGGGAGTGGTTAATCACCTTTAGGAATTAAGGAAAGAGTCTCCTCCTTTTGCCCAAAATGGCATGGTGACATGTAAAGAGGCTCTCATGGCTTCCATGTGGCTCATGCATGGCTTCATGGCTCACCTTTGTCTTGGGAAAAGTCAAGTCAATTTCATGGAAATGGATTTAAGAAAAATTTTGGTATTTAGGGGTGATTTGGCATGAGGCTTGATTTGGAATTATTTGATGATGGAATTATAACTAAGGGAATGGATTTGATTAAATGGATGGCAAATGGAAATGTCATGTGGGCTTTAGGGCCAATTTTGGGCTTTTGTATTTGGTGGAAATGGGCTTTTAGGAAGGTTTAGGGAAGTGGGCTTTTGGATTTTAAAATGGATTTTAGGATGGAATTTTAGTAAAGGCTTGGGCCAAATAATTGTTGGGTTTAGCTCATGGATGTGTCATGAGTGACTTAGAGCAAATTGGGAGTGATTTGGGTTTGAATTGGGTTGAATTTGGGCTTCTTTGGTGAATGAGCCGATATAGGTCAAATTGGGCTAACTTGGGCCAATGTTGGGCTAGGGTTGAAATTGATGTAAAATTAATGTTGGGAAATGTTTATGGGAGTGTTTCAAAGAGGTTTTGACTTTGGTTGGGCTTTGATTTTGGGGTTTGGGCTTATTTGGGTTAGGTTTGGGTTTAGGTCAAAATTGGGCTTTTTGGTTTTGGGTTGAATTTAAGTGGGGTTTGGGCTTAAATGTTGGGAAAATCATGTGAGTGTTTTGTTTGTAGGGATGTTAAGGAAGGTTTAGAAAAGATTTGGGGTTAATTGGAGTTGAATTGGGTGAGTTTGGGTTAGGTTTAGGTCATGGGTCCAAATTGGGCTTTAAGGCCAAAAGTAAAATTGGATCCAAATTTCAATCAAATTGAACTTGGATTTGGTCTATATTGGTGTTGGGAATGTTGAAATGAATTTTAGAATTGAATTGGACCAGAATTTGGGTCAATTGGGTAGGCTTGGTTTGACATTGGGTTCACTTTGGGTTAAAATGGGTCAAATGGGGGTTTTGATAAAAGTGGGGTAAATTGACAAAATTGGCCCATGGTGTAGTTGAACAAAATGAAATTAGGAATATTTGAGATTTTCTGGAATTTTCTGGGAATTTTCTGAATTTCTGGATTTTTGGGTCAAGGGGGGTATTTTGGGTATTTGGAGGGTATTGGGAGGTTTTTTTGAATTTTTGATATTTTTAGGTATGGATGGTCAATTTGAGTGGAGAGAAATGTTTAGGAATGATTTAGGATAATTTTGGGTGATTTGAAAATTTTTGAGAAATTTGGGTAGTTTCAAGGGCTTTGGGTAGGCTAAGCGGGTGTACGGTCCCGGGGGTCAAAAATTGAAAATTTGGAAAATTGAAGATTGGGTGAATATAAGTGGAATAAAATCATTTTGGTTGAGCCATGAAGCCATATCAACCCCACATGAGCCATGAAGGGACTCATTTGAGGCATTCACTATGTTGTTCCCAACCCTCTTGCGCAAGGGCTTAGGGGTTAAGGACCATCCATGTGAATCACCTACATGAGTCAGGAAGTCAAGTTAGGTATGGGTGTGGTTTTAGGAGGTGTGTGCAAGTGTAGTGTATGAGTGTAGTGTGTGTGTAAGTCAGCCCCTTCACCAGACCAGGCCACCCGTAGGCAGTCCTAAGGGCAAAGAGTCCTATAGGAACCCATCCTTTAAACTTCCACATTTGATTTCAACCCTCTAGGTGATTAAGGGTCTACAGATCAAGTTTGTGGAGTTTGCGAGGAGTTAAGAAGTGGTTTGAATTTCTAAAAGGTGGTGGATCCCAATTCTAGTCCTCTAAGATAGTCAAAGGAAAAGCCTAAGGCTAGATCCTAAGTACTAAAAGAAGAAGAGAAGACCTCATCAAAAATGAGGTCAACAGAAGGGTGACTGCATACCTCCGCACATCGATCACCACGACTTTGTCAGACCTTTCTGCACAGTTTCTTTTCTGAATGAGTGTAATATCATGTTCGGATCTGACCTCCGGATAGCGAGCCCGGAGTAAGTTCCGAGGGCCGGTAATGATACCATTACCGGTAGGTTCCATCATGATACTAAAGGGCAACGGAGCGGATGTCGCTAAATATTGCATACCGGGAGTACCAATGAAGCGAGATCTCGGTTACTTTCGGAAGGATGGATGACAAGAAAGCACCTTACCACTTCCAGCCGGACCCGAGCTAGAGAGCCTCGGCCTTACGAGCTGTGAGTTACATGGAAAATATCACACCTCCAACGTACATCCATACGGCATCCTTGCCAAGGATAGCTTGGAAGGTGATGTTATTGACCATGTACCTTACTATTCAGACATGGATTTCTGACAGATGCCTTTTTGGATGGATCGACAAAGATCATACATAGTCTGTTTTGAGTCTACATGGATTGTATGAGGTGTATTCCAGATCGAGTTGTATGATGTATCTTCAACATGATTGGAATGAAAGTGACCATGTCACATTTTTGACCTTCACCACTTTTGTGCAAGTTGACTGGGAAACGCCATTAAAGTTAAATGAACTTCAAACGAAGAACAAAAAAGAAACAAAAAGAATAAAAGAAAACTTTCCTTAAAAATCTAAAAAATGATGAACGCCAAATTCACATGAACATTAAATGAACGATAAAGCAAATTTGAATCGTTAAAGGACAAACAAAATAAACACAAATTTTAAATCAAATCTCAATCAAATTCAAATTCAACCTTCCGGATCTCAAATCAAATCTCAATCAAATTCAAACTCAATCTTCCAAATCTGAAATCCAATCCGTTCTACTCTCTCCCTTGTCTGGGATGGAAGCGGTTGATTCCATTGGCACAGAGCCATGAGGTTTTCGATTCGAATCTGATGGCGAGGAATTGTATCCAATCCAAACCAACAACTTTCGATCAACTCTTATTGAATGGGATATGTAACATCTACATATTCCCTCCTAATCTGTTTCTTTCCACAAAAATCTTTTACAACTTTCATGAAATTCTCGAAACACCAAAATTCTACACTTTTCAAATCAACACTACAAATCTTTGCAAAATCAATTACCATTCAAAATTAAACTTTTGGGGTTGAGGATTTTACATCCGAGACTGCATTGCTTTAGGTTCTTTCCCTATCGCAATGAAATACATCAAAATCAAACTTTTGGGGTTGAGGATTTTACATCCGAGACTGCATTGCTTTAGGTTCTTTCCCTATCGCAATGAAATACATCAAAATCAAACTTTTGGGGTTGAGGATTTTACATCCGAGACTGCATTGCTTTAGGTTCTGTCCCTATCGCAATGAAATACATCAAAATCAAACTTTTGGGGTTGAGGATTTTACATCCGAGACTGCATTGCTTTAGGTTCTTTCCCTATCGCAACGAAATACATCAAAATCAAACTTTTGGGGTTGATGATTTTACATTCGAGACTGCATTGCTTTAGGTTCTTTCCCTATCTCAATGAAATACATAAAAATTAAACTTTTGGGGTTGAGGATTTTACATCCGAGACTGCATTGCTTTAGGTTCTTTCCCTATCGCAATGAAATACATTAAAATCAAACTTTTGGGGTTGAGGATTTTACATCCGAGACTGCATTGCTTTAGGTTTTTTCCCTATCACAATGAAATACATTAAAATCAAATTTTTGGGGTTGAGGATTTTACATCCGAGACTGTATTACTTTAGGTTCTTTCCCTATCTCATTTAAATACATCAAAATCAAATTATTGGGGTTGAGGATTTTACATCCGCGACTGCATTGCTTTAGGATTCTTTCCCTATCGCAATGAAATACATCAAAATCAAATTATTGGGGTTGAGAATTTTACATCCGATACTGCATTGCTTTAGGTTCCTTCCCTACTGCAATGAAATACATCAAAATCAAACTTTTGAGGTTAAGGATTTTACATCCAATACCGCATTGCTCTGAGATCTCTCCTCATTGTAATGATTCAATCCAATCAATTCAATTTTCTTTTGAGGTTGAAGATGTTACATCTCAAACCACAAAATTCCAGTTTTCATTTTAAGTTCAAATCACTTCAAGTTAATTTTAACAAAACTTCAATCGAAATCCAAACTCACACATCAAAACTTAAACTAAAACAAAATGAGATCTAAATCGAAATTCTCCCAGATCATGAGGTTTGGGATTCACCTCCTTTCCCTTTCCCCAGCGAGAGTTCAGGAAATCTCCAATCTCAGAGATATACTTGACACTCCCCAGCAGAAATTCTTTAATTTCGTCCTAAGTTTGTCACTTGGACATCTGTGTTGGTTTTGTTGATCTCTTCGGTCAACTCCAATACGCGCGGTGTGCTTGATTAGCACACCACACCTATTGGGGGTCCATTTGTTGACCTCATTTTTGATGAGGTCTTCTCTTCTTCTTTTTAGTACTTAGGATCTAGCCTTATAATTTTCCTTTGACTATCCTAGAGGATTAGAATTGGGACCCACCACTTAGAAATTCAAAAAAAACCACTTCTAAACTCCTTGCAAACTCCACAAACTTGATTGTAAACCCCTAATCACCTGGAGGGTTGAAATCAAATGTGGAAGTTTAAAGGATGAGTTCCTATAGGACTCTTTGGCCTTAGGACTGCCCTGGGTGGCCTGGTCTGGTGAAGGGCTGACTTACACACACACTACACTCATACACTATACTTTCACACACCTCCTAAAACCACACCCATACCCAACTTGACATCCTGACTCATGGGGGTGATTCACATGGATGATCCTTAACCCCTAAGCCCTTGGCTAAGAGGGTTAGGAACAACATAGTGAATGCCTCAAATGAGTCCCTTCAAGGCTCATGTGGGCCTGATATGGCTTCATGGCTCAACCAAAATGATTTCATTCCACTTACATTTACCCAATCTTCAATTTTCTAAATTTTCAATGTTGGACCCCCGGGACCCTACACCCGCATAGCCTACCCAAAACCCTTGAAAATACCAAAAATTTTCAAAAAATCTCCAAATACCCAAAATTCCTCAAAACCATTCCCAAACATTCCCAAATTACTCAAATTGATCATTCATAGCCAAAAATACCACAAATTCCAAAAATACCTCCCAATACCCTCCAAATACCCAAAATGCCCCTCTTGACCCAAAAATCCAAAAATTCAGAAAATTCCCAGAAAATTCTAGAAAATCCCAAATATTCCCAATGTCATTTTGTCCAACTACACCATAGGCCAATTTTGTCAATTTACCCCACTTTTGTCAAACTCCCCAATTTGACCCATTTTAACCCAAAATGAACCCAATGTCAAACCAAACCTACCCAATTGACCCAAATTCTAGTCCAATTCAATTCTAAACTTCAATTCAACATCCCCAAAACCAATCTAGACCAAATCCAAGCCCAATTTAATTGGCATTTGAATCGAATTTTACTTTTGACCTTAAAGCCCAATTTGGACCCATGACCCAAACTTAGCCCAAACCAAACCAATTTAACTCCAGTTAACCCCAAATCTTTTCTAAACCTTCCCTAACATCCCCAAAAAAAAAACACTAACATGATTTGCCCAAAATTTGGATCCAAACCCCACTCAAATTCAACCTAAAATCAAAAGGCCCAATTTTGACCTAATTCCAACCCTAACCCAAATGAGCCCAAATCCCAAAATCAAAATCCAACCAAAGTTGAAACCCATTTGAAACACTCCCATAAACATTTCCCAACATCAATTTTACATCAATTTCAACCCTAGCCCAACATTGGCCCAAGTTAGCCCAATTTGACCTACATGGGCCCTTTTACCAAATGAACCCAAATCACTCCAAACTCATTTCAAATCATTCATGACATACCCTAAACCAAACCCAACAATTATTTGGCCCAAGCCTTTACCAAACTTTCATCCTAAAATCCATTTTAAAATCCAAAAGCCCACTTCCCTAAACCATTTTAAAAGCCCATCTTCACTAAATTTCAAAGGCCCAAAATTCATCCAAAGTCCATATGACACTCTTCTTCATCATGCATTCAATTAAAATCATCCCTTAAGTCCTAAATCAATCATCAAATGGTTCCAAATCAAGCCATATGCCAAATCCCATAAAATCACCCCTAAATTACCAAAATTTCTAAAATCCATTTTCACAAAATTGACCAAGATTTTTCCCAAGCCAAAGGCAAGCCATGAAGCCACTCTTAAGCCACATGAAAGCCATGTGAGTTGCTCACATGTGACCTTACTACATTGGGCAAAAAGAGGAGATCCTTTCCACATTCCCTTAAGGTGATTAACCACTCCCATGATTCACCTTAACCATGCTTATGCCTAATTGTGCTTGGATGGTGACTTGACCCTACTGTTTATGCTGAACCAAATCACATTCCCTTCAGCCTAAACCAAGCATTGGGTGGTGCACCTAGCCCAAAAGGATGGGTTGACCCATTTCGAGCCAAAATGGCCTCTCCCCCATACCATTTTAATCCAAGCCCTTTACACATGGCATTGGCCAATTGCCTACACTAAACCCCAGCCCTGACCCACCTGAACAAGATGGTGACCGGTGCACGGCCCGCCGAGCACCGAGCCGCCGGAAAACGCCATGGCCGAGACATGGGGAGAAGCCAAACTTTGGAATTCCACCTTGCTGAGTTGCCCCATGCCCAATGGCCACCATGGCTGTTCTTCTCCTCCCAAGAGTAGCTGATCCCAAGCCCTAACTCCCCCTGGGAGAGCCTCCAGCCATGCTTATTTAAACCCCACCTCTCTCGGCCATGGGAGAGGTGCTGAACCAACCTTAAGGAAACTCTGCCAAAATCACTCCAGACTCCTCCTCACACCTAGAGCATTTGATCCCCACTGTTCTCTTGCCCTAATCCCCAATAATTGAGCTCAATTTTGGAGCTCAATTCTCAGGCCAGAACAGGGCACTCCCAAATCCTCCACCAATGTCAAATTAAACTCACTTACACCTGCACAAGGTCAAGAGGAGAAGTTCCCCAGTAAAAGCCCCCTCTTCAGGCCACCCATCTGATCCAGACTCCAAAGGTTGAAATCCGGCTTGGTCAAAACCATACCTGGACAATTCACCAGGCTAGGAGACTTCATCTGGAGCTTGCTTGGACCCAATCAAAGGTGACACAACCCTCAGATCGAAGCCACACTTCTCTGAGCAAAGGTATGGTCTCACTCTTCTTCCCGAGCTTCTGAACATTCTCCATTTTTATTAAGTCAATTTCATACCACATAAACCTTATGGATGTGTTCGTCTTCTCGAGACGAATCCATAGGGCATAAGAATGTTTAATTTGGTCAAGTATCGAGTGATATCTTAAGCCTAGAAGATGGACGGTTCTCGGGCTAGGAGGCTTGGGGACGATGAACGGATGCCGTCCATTCAATACACGCGCGGATGAACGACTCAGATCAGGTCGGATCAGTGGATGATACGCGGAAGGTGGGACCCTGGCTACTGACTCAAGTGGCGGAGTCGAATGGTAGCGCGACACGCGGCGTTTCGGAGATGCCTAGGTTGAGCTGGCGCCGCGTCACTTAAGTAGAAAAATAGGGATTTTCTTATTTATTAAATTCCCTAAACTTCAAAAATGCATAACTTTGGGTAGGAAAATCAGAAAAATAAAATAAAAATACCCTCTTGCTCAGTGAACAGAGGAGAATAATGTGGAAAAGAAATCATTTAATTTCATTGAGTATTTGATTTTTAATAATTTATTTACTCTCTGCACATTTTCAATTCTCCATGCATGTATACAATTCACCATGGCATGAGACCATAGGCTTTTGAAGCCTCTAAATTTGGGAACATTCCCAGAATTTTCCAAAGTCAGAGGCCACCCTTATGAAGAGTTATTGATTTTTCAATTTTAGGTCACTACTCTGAGTATTTTAATTCTAATAATTAGCATGTTGTGAAATAAATTCTAGGAAAATTTAGTGATGTTTCTTATGACCAGAGGACCCTAGGAAAAAAGTTTTTTGAGTTAACTCACTTGTAATAATCCTAATTGTCTTAAACACCCAAAATGGAGCTTTAATTAATTAGAGGTAATAGTACATCAAGTTGACTTGTAATCAATTCTCCACTGACCTTTAGGATTAGAGGAACCCACCATAAAAATTTGAAGTCAATTGGACTTGGTTAGCCCTATCAAATGGGTTGATTAAGCCATTTAGCCAAAATTAAACTTCAAAAATTCATAACTTTCAAAATCCTTTTCAAAAATTCACCAAATTGGTTTTGGAGCCTCTCTGATATAAGGGGAATTTAAGAAAATTTAAATTGTAATTTTCCAAAAAAGTTGATTTTTTACATTATTTTAATCACCTAGGAACAAACCCCATATTTTTCTTAAGTGTTTATGATGAGATATTAAATTTTAAAGCCCTAAGGTAGTTTTAAAATTAAAAAAAATGTATTTTCTAGCATTTCCACTAAAATAATTCTAATAAATCAAAGAAAAATCAGAAAATTATAAAAAATTTTTCTCTGGTTTCCTTGATATCAGAGAGGTTTTTAAAAAATATAAAATTCATTTTTCAACCTTTATTTTATTTTTAAATTAATTAATACTCCAAATCTCAAAATAATTATAATAAAAATAATATAATCCAAAAAATCACCAAAATTGGTCCAAGTGGTCCTCTGGTCATTAGGAATGTCCCATAGTTTTCTTAAGGACAGAAACTTTCCCTTGGTTATATTATTAAATTTTCCTTGAAAATCCTTATTTTCCACCAAAAATAATTACATAAATAAATTAAATACAGAAAAATCACATTCTCTCCTCTAATATCTTGATTGACATATGAGTTAAGTCACATAAAAATTTCAAATTCATTTAAGCTCAATTTAGTGAGTTATGGAATTAGTAAGTTTAAAGGGCAAAAAAGGTAATTAAAATTTTAACTTATAATTAAAAATCTTAGGTTTATTTAAAAGGGTGGGTAAAATATTTGATACTAAGTTGATTTTGGATATTTGAAACATAAGTATTTAAAGGGTAGAAACCTACCAAATAAATTTGAAAGTAATCAAAATAAACCTTAATTAAATAATTAATTAAGTTTGGAAGAATAATAAAAATTGGAATTATTAAAATAGGGATATTGTTAGGAAGAAATTTATTATTTAATCTAAGAATCCCTAAATTAATCACCTCAATAACATTTAATTCCTCATTAAAATGATAACCCAAATTCAAAACATAAAATGCTTAATCATTAAATAAAATTAAAATTAAAACATTTAAATTAAACCCTTTTAAAATTTCAATTGAATTAATACTTTAACAATTAAAATTAAATCATCCTTAAAACAAAAAAAAATAATAAAAAAATAATAATAATAATAAAATATTAAATTAAAATTAAATTAAAAAAAATATAATAATAATAAAGTTAAATTAAAATTTAAATTTAAATTAAAATTAAAAATAAAACTAAATTAAAATTTAAATTAAATTAAAATTAAAAATGAAATTAAATTAAATTAAATTAAATTAAATAATAAAAAATATATAATAAAATAAATTAAATCAAGTTAGAATAAAATTAAAATTAAATTAAATAAATTAAATTATATTAAAACTAAAACTAAATCAAATTAAATTAAATTAAGATTAAATTAAATTAAACTGAATTAAATATAACATCACCAAAGACATAAAGAATTCAAAAATAAATCCAAAACAATTTGAACACTATTCCAAACTTAAACCATTAATTAAAATTAAATTAAATCACAAATCACTTAAACATCGATTTGCCCTCAAATGCTCGTATTGTCATAACTCCTAAATAAAGTGTTAAGTGAAGTGTTACTTCACTCATAGGATATTCAAATGGCCTAATTCACTGAGCAAGATAACAAAACTTGAACTCCTGGATAATTGATTCATTATATAATTAAATTCTCTTAGACTTAAAACAATCATAAAAGTATTGAAAAGATGTTTAAGATTCGTCTTAAGCACTTCCTCAGTACGATAGGATGTTTATAAGAACAACTGAACTTAATTGTTCTTTGATGAAGAAAATCGTCCTCAAACCAAAATACAAGAACCTAGACGTCATAGGAGATGACTAGCTATAGTAATAGGAAATTGGTAGAAAACCATAACCCTTCCCTTAGCTTTACCTATGGACTTGCTTTAAATGCTTAAATATTCTAAATTGTGTTTAAGTGCAGCCTGGGATGACGGGAGGACCCTCCAGGTATGCTTTTATTTTATTGCAATTTACCTTATTGCAAATGCACTTTACTTTTCTTGCATGATAAACAACTGTTGCATGAAAACCCACACCTTTAGGATAGTCCCTAAAACTAAAACCAAAACTAAATTAAAACTCGTTGCAAGATAAAATTCACCGCCACAACATTTCTAAATATAAAACAACTCAAAATTTAATCACAAATAGAATACAAAACTACAATTATAACTAAATTAAAACGTCTTGTTGGATGATCGAGAATACCTCGGATGATGTAACCTACGTGTTGCTAACGGGATTTCCACTGGTCTAAATGAAAGTGTGGAACTCATTTAGTTGAGTTGAGCAAATTCATCTGGACTAAGTGAATCCGATAAAAATAATGATGCCGGAAGGATGGAACCGTGGGATCTTAACCGGTGTTGTTATAATTAACTTTAAGATTTGTTTTAACTAAAACACTAAAAACACTTGGATTTTAAGACTTCTCTAAACCAGAACACTTTTCCCATCTCTTGATTTTCACCTTCTTTAACTAAACCCCTCTGCAACAACAAGGAGCTCGGAGCATGGTGGGCAGCACGGCCATCGTCATCAGCAAAACCTGAGTCTACTTCAGCAAAACTTTCTTAGAATTAAATAACCAAGCCATAAGATTTCGAAGTAGTTTTACTAGTGCAACATAAATCCTCAACCTTTTTTTGTTAGGCATTTGCATTGCAAATTAAGCCCTAACCAGTCTTAGGATTCCGAGGTAGTCGTCTGATACGACATAAACCCTCACATCTTCGAGGCTATTTGTATGATCACATCATACGAATATAAGTCTTAATTGATTAAAATTGGCAAGATCGAAACATTAAATAAATATTAGGACTTTCCTAAATTCAAGCCAAACAATAGGATAGTCGGGAAATTACCGAAGTTCGCTTCGAATATGAGATTTCTCCTACCTCTCTTCCTTTGAATTCCTAAAACAAAAATTTTCCAAACTTGATCCATTCCCTATTGAAATTCTAAAATTTGATCCCTTGAAAACTTAAACTTTGAGATTCTTGAGAGCAGAACTACTGATTATTATCGAGAGTTTTCTTAAGTGATTCCCGCCACTTAGGTTGTAATTAACTATAGGGGCTTGCCCTTATAGGGAACTTTAAGAACCCAGGTAATATAAACCCTGCTTAATTCCTTTATATTAAGCAGGGGAACTTGTCGGCTTATAAAATTGGTTCGCAGACCAAACGGATGTCACAAATCTTCTAGTTTATTTAACCGAGCCCCATCATCAAGCAGTGTGTCTACTCTCCGGGATAGATATACAGTTTGTGGTGCGGTGCTCGTTTATATAAACTATTCGGGATGTGCGATCAGTTTGATTTCATATCTTAAAATTTTCAAATTTAAAATTATTTTCAAAATCAAATACTACTTTTGAAATTATTTATTTAAATTAAATTAAAAATTCGCCGACAATTTCTGTAGGCGACCTCTTTTTAAAAATACAACACACAAACCTAAAAATATGCCGACAGAGCAGACATAACAAAGCACTGCATCCCGGGCGTACCTTTTCAGCGTATCTCCATCACTTTTAGGATGATGGACGACAGCAAAATGCCTTTCCTCTTTCAGCCGGATCCAGAGTTAGAGAGCCTTAGGCCCTACGAGCTGCGAGCTACATGGAAAATAGCACACCTCCAATGCACATTCGAACGACATTCCTGTCAAGGATGGCTTGGAAGGTGATATTACTGCCCATGTGTCTCACTATTCAGACATGGATTTTGACAGATGCATTTGGAAGAAACCTGCAAGAATCTTACATAGTCCGTTTTTAGATTTAAGTGGATTGTATGAGATGCTTAATTTTCAAGGAAAATAACATCATGTTTTGGATCAAGGTATATGATGTATTTTCAACAAATTGGAATGGAAATGACCATGTCGTGTTTTGCCTTCACTTCTTTTGTGAGATTTGATTGGGAAACACCACTAAGTTGAATGAACTTCGAATGAAGAACGATTTGAAAATAAACGAATAGATAAGATAAAATGAAAATGAATGAAAAATCTTTAAAGAAATCTAAATGTCAAAACGAACTCCAAAATGACGTGAACTCTAATTAAAAAAAATATAATTGAATCACTAAAAACAAACGAAATGAATCTAAATCTCGAATTGAATTCTGATCTGAATCCTCCGATCTGAATTATTTAGTTCTTCTTCAAATATAAATCTGTTTGAAACTTTTTTGAAATTTTAAATCTTTTCCTCGACTTTTTGCTAAGTCGAATCTTTTCAACTTGGCACGCTTACCAGTTCCTTTCAATCTTTCTCTATGTGTTAGAGGATCGACAGGTTCTATTGACACGGAGCCGCAAATTTTATTCGATTTGGTTCTGATGGCATGGAACTGGATCCCTCTTCCCAAGGATATCCTTTCCGAGAAACCTTTGAGTGGGATTTGAAACTCCTTCATATCTCCTCAAATTTTTTAGGCTGGAGCCTAACTTTTAGTTCTCTTCTTGAGGCTAGAGCCTAACTTCTAGCTCTCATTCAAATTTTTGAGGCTGGAACCTAACTTCCAGTTCTCTTCCTATGGCTAGAGTCTAACTTGTAGCTCTCATTCAAATTTTCGAGGCTGGAGCCTAACTTCCTGTTCTCTTCCGAGGCTAGAGCCTAACTTCTAACTCTCATTCAAATTTCCAAGGCTGGAGCCTAACTTCCAGTTCTCTTCTTGAGGATAGAGCCTACCATCTAGCTCTCATTCAAATTTCCGAGGCTGGAGCCTAACTTCCAGTTCTCTTCCTGAGGCTAGAGCCTAACTTCAAACTCTCATTCAAACTTTGAGGTTCGAGCCTAACTTCTAGTTCTCTTCTTGAGGCTAGAGCCTAACTTCTAGCTCTCATTCAATTTCCGAGGCTGGAGCCTAACTTCCAGTTCTCTTCTTCAAGGCTAGAGCCTAACATTCAGTTCTCTTCTTAAGGCTAGAGCCTAACTTCTAGCTCTCATTCAAATTTCTAAGGCTGGAGCCTAACTTCCAGTTCTCTTCTTGAGGCTAGAGCCTAACTTCTAGCTCTCATTCAAATTTCAGAGGCTGGAGCCTAACTTCTAGTTCTCTTCCAAGGCTAGAGCCAAACTAGTAGCACTCATTCAAATTTCTGAGGCTGGAGCCTAACTTCCAATGCTCTGCTTGAGGCTAGAGCGTAACTTCTAGCTCTCATTCAAATTTTCGAGGCTGGAGCCTAACTTCCAGTTCTCTTCTTGAGGTTAGAGCCTAACTTCTAGCTTTCATTAAAATTTCTAAGGATGGAGCCTAACTTCTAGTTCCCTTCTTGAGGCTAGAGCCTAATTTTTAGCTCTCATTCAATTTCTTAGGCTAGAACCTAACTTCTAGCTCAAATTCCAGTTCTCTTTGCAATCTCGAGGTTGGAACCTAGGTTCCAATTCTCATTCTAAATTTAGAATTTCCATGGAATCCAACTTGAAATCAATCTTAAATCAAATTTTAATTTAAATTGAAACTCTAAACAAATCAAAAATCAAACTCAAAATTAAAACTTGAAATAAAATGAAACGAATCTAAAATCTGGTCCTTCTAGATCTTGTGATTTGGAATTCACCTCCTTATCCCCAGCGAGAGTTCTGGAATCTTCAGTCTTAAAGATTTACCTGATTATCCCCAATGGAAATTTTCTAAATCTTTTTCTAAGTGTGTCACTTCGATTATTTGTGTTGGTTTTGTTGATCTCTTCGGTCAAGGTCAATAGGCGCGGTGTGCTTCGTCATCACACCACACCTATTAGGGGTCCATTTATTGTCCTCATTTTTGGTGAGGTCTTTTTTTTCTTTCCTCTTAGTGCTTAGGATCTAGCCATAGGACTTCTCCTTCTCTATCCTAGAAGACTAGAGATGGAACCCAAACTTTATAAGTTCAAACCAAATATTGATTCTCTTTGGAATCTTACATAGATTATCATCAACCTCTGAATCACATGGAAGGTTGGGACAAATGTGTGCGCAGACAAAGATGAATTCCTATAGGATGTTTAAGCCTTAGGACTGCCCTGGGTGCCCTGGTTTTGGTGAGGTCTGGCTTCTACACACTGCACTCTCACACCCATCCTAAACCCTAAACCATCCCTACCCAATCTTGACTCCTGGTTCATTGGAGCACTCATGTGGTTAAGTCCAAACCCTTAGCCCTTGGCTAAGAGGGTTAAGAACAAACTATGAGATTTTCAAAATGGACATTTCTTGGTCCATGGCTCACTCTAACCTTTTCCACACTACTCAACCACAATCAAATTTCATTTTGCCAAAATTTCTAGTTTTGACATTGGGTCCCCAAACCTACCTAAAACTACCTAAATTTCCCCCTACAACCCTAAAATTTCCCAAAAATTACCCAAAATTCTCAAAAATCCTAAAAATCATTTTAAAATAATTCCCACCTCTTAAATTCACCAAAATACCCCAATACCATCCAAATAACCTCCAAATACCCTAAATACCCCTTTTAGCCCAAAATTCCAAAAATTCCAAAAATTCTAAAAAAATTCCAAAAAATCCCAAATACTCCAAATTTTATTTTGTTGAACTATACCATAAGATAATTTTACTAATTTAACCCAATTTTATCAAAATCCCCAATTTGACCCATTTTTAACCTAAATGGACCCAAGTCAAACCAAATCAACCCATTTGACCTCAATTTTGCCCAATTCCAATTCTAATTTTTAATTCAACATTCCCACTACCAATCTAAACAATATCCAAGTCCAAATTAATTCACATTTGACTTCAAATATATTAGAAATCCAAATCCCCAATTTTGCCCAATTAATCCAAAATCCCCAATTAACCTAATGTCAACTTTTTCCTTCCAATTTCAAACCTAAACCTTCCATGGCACTCCCATGAAACCCATGCAACATTCAATTATCAAAACTTGAGCTTAAAGCTTGATCTAAACCCACTTGAAACCCAAAATACCCCCATTTTAACCTAACTTGAATCCATGCCCAAAATCTACCAAATTGATTGGCCTAACCCTGAAATTTCCTCTAATTTGATGTTAGAAACTCTTCAATACATTCCCCTAAACCATTTGAAACTTTCAATTGGGTTTAAACCTCATCTTGAACCAACTTGGACCCAACTTGATCCAACCTTGCCCAAATTAACCAAAATCCCAAAACCCATCAAATTGACCTTTCAATTGAACTCAAAACTTCTCCATGTCTACATGAAATTTCTTCATGGAAATCATTTCTACAATGTTGCTCAAGACACTTGGACCCAAATTAAACGTAAACTGAAGTTAGCCTAACCTAAACCCAAGCGAGCCAAATTGAACCTATGGCCTAACCTAACCAAATTGAACCAAATGTGGCTAAACCAACTCTTCCACAGCCACCATTTGAACCTTAGGAACCACCCTAGATCCACCTAGCCCAAGCTAAGTGAACCATGGACCAAGGGTCCACTATTTTAAGGAATTTCCTCCCTTAAATGGTTAAATCTCCTTTTGTCTTGCCCCAAATCTCCCCACAACTGATTAATCACCATTAAACCTCTCCCTGACTCACCTGAGCTCAGGGACCAGCTCCCCTGTCCTTGCCAGCCAGCCTAGTCACCAGAGGGAGTCAAAACTGAGAGCCACCACTATACTAAGAACACCCAAACTTACCCAACTGGCCACCTCATCCAAAATCCCATTGGAGCCTTTCTGCCCTCCACCTAAGCGGTTGAATACACCCATCAATTGAGCCCTAGCTCAGCCATATGGCCCTAGCCATATAATTCACACCTCTTGGCCATGAGAGGATTGTTAAAAAATTTCCTCATGAAACCTCACCAAAATCACTCCCAGAGCTCCTCCCAGACACCAGAAGCTCAGTTCCACTGTCCTCCTGCCCTGAACACCACTGGTTAAGCTTAATTTCTCAGTCTAAAATTAGGCGAGAAATAGGACATCCCTAAAACCTCCACAAAAACCAAGTTAACTTCTTCCACACCTTCACCAGAGGTAGAGAGGAAGTTCCCCAGTGAAAGCCCCCTCACTAGACCAGCCATTTGTTCTGTCAGCCAGAGTTTGAAATCGGGCTTGGAAAAAGTCATACCTAGGCATTCCACCAGAGTAAGAGCTTCAATCCGTAGCCTCCTAGGACTCCAACAAATGTGTCAAGCACATCCAATCGAGGCTTCACCTCTTAGATGAAGGTATGGAAACTCCTCTTGCTCCCAAGCTTCTAGTGATTCTCCATTTACTTTGATTCAATTTCAATGTGCATTAGCCTTATAGATGTGTAGCCCTAGTCTAGACGAGCATGTAGGAAGAAACCACACTTGATTTGGTTGAGTATCAAGCGAGATATTAGGTCTAGAAAGTTGAGGGTGCTCAGGTTGAGTCAGTTGGGGATGATGACCAGCACCCGTCGGATCGCGCGTATATTGGATGGATGGCCAGGATCAAGCTAGACGGAAGGATGGAACCGAACCGTGGGTCGCATGGCTACCGAGTCAAATGGCAGTGCCGAATAAAATCCTGCAGTGTGGAGCTTCGACCCATAGTCTGTTGAGGTGGCATCACGTGGATAAGTAGGAAAATATGGTATTTTTTGAATTATTTAAATACTATAACCTTTAAAAATCCATATCTTTGTGTAGAAAAATCATAAAATTAGAACAAACATAATCTCTTGCTCAGTGAACAAAGAAGAACAATGTGGAAAAGAAGTCAAGTTATTTGGATAAGTATTTATTTTTCACTGATTTTAATACTGATTTGAGTATTTTAATTCTCCATTCACACACACAATTCACCATGGCATGAGACCACAGGGCTTTTGTAACCTTTGATCTTCGGGACATTCACTGAATTTTCCTAGGCCAGAGGCTATGCCCATAACAAGTTATCAATTTTCCATGTTTTTATGCCTGTTTTGGTATTTTAATTCCAGTAATTAGCATACTATTTGGAAAATTCTAGGAAAATTAGGATAGGTTCCCTATGACCAGAGGAACTTATGATAATTATGACATGACTTAAAATGTTGTAAATAATCCTAATGGCTTACTTGAACCAAAACTAACTTTAAATTAATTAGAACAAACTAAAAATTAAAATAAATTGAAATTAATTCTCCACTAATCTTTAGGGTCAGAGGAACCCTGATCCATGAAAAAAAACCTATTTTTATGCCTTGATTTTTATTAAAATTTTAAGGATATTATGGTTTAATGAAAGGTATTTTGGTGTTTTTGGATATAGGTGATACAAAAATGTTCAAGAAGGAAAAAGGAGCAAAAAGGAGCAAAAATGGAGCCAAAATGTACAATTGCCAAAATAATGGGTCTTGCGCCTAGGCGCCAGAATCTGGCGCCTACGCGCCAGCTCGATACCAAAATAGATATGATTTTGTAACTACTTTGGGCAGTTATTTTGACGGTTAGAGTGGTTATTGGACCTTCTAGAAGATTGGAAGTTATTACTGGATTAAAGGACATGTGATACATTATATCTAGACTCTTGGAAATGGTTTGGATCGTAAAGAGGTGTGATCCAAAGTGAAGAGGTGCGAAGAACTGGAAGCAGAGTCCGACGCCTAGGCGCCAGACACAGTTTCTAGAAGATTCATTAAACTTGGACACATTTTGAAGATGTGCTTTAGGCAACCCTTGAAGCCTATAAATAAGAGGCCATTTTTTACAGAAAAGAGGCCCCCCCACCCCCCTCCCCGCCAATCAGAGATATAATTTTAAATATAGGGTCACACTTTTAGTTTACTTTCTTCCATAAATCAGTGAGTATATTTTATTTAGAGTTTGTATTGAGAGTTTGGAAGAGTTAGTGCTTTTGAAGTCTATTTCGCTTTGGAGTCACAAGGAATCAGAGGTTCAGTTGGAGAAACACTTGAGATAAGTATTTGTAATTTGATTCAAATTTTTATTTATATGTTTTGTTATTTAAATTCAATGTGTTCTGAGTAGTTACTTTACTTTCCCCTTTCAATTATAAAAAGATAAATAAAATAATATAAAATTCATTGGAGAATTAAAAACTAAATATGTTTAAATATTGTGATGATATTAATACCGGATCTTAATTTACTATTTAAATTGGCCATTTAAGTAGTTAAAATTTGTTGAAGAATTTTGAGACCTAGAAGGAGATGAATTCTTAACTAGTAGATATCACATGAATCCTTAGGAAGTCCAAGGCCTTGTGCGGGTTATTCAAGGTGAAGTGCAAATAAATAGGAAAATATTATTCAATGGGTGTAGAATTAATAAGTTTTTAGAGTGACAGACTAAATTCTTCTAATTTGGTTTATAGAAAGGGAAAGGGTTACTAGTAGGGCCGACCATAACCACCCTTGGAAATCTAGTAGTGCGAGCCTAGATTAACCAATTCTACTAACAATACATCCAGACCTGATCTATAAATTAGCCAATGTTCTTTATACTATCGAGCGAAGGTAAAGAATATGAATGCTTCTATTCGGCACAATACCATAAATTTATATTCTCCACAAAAATTACATTATCTAAAAAGTCTTAGATTAATTGAAAGGAAGAAAGTTGTTTGCTTATTATAATTTACATCACTCATTATTTTAGTACTGCTTTATTTCTACATTTATTAAATTAAATATAAAATTTGTAACTTTAAAAGAAATACATAAAAATAAAATTAAAATATTTAAAAATCTATAAACCTCCTCGTGGGATCGATACTGGGGTCTTTATTTAATGCTCTATATTACTTGAAACGATACGTATACTTGCGTAGTACCTCTAGTGTGTAAAATATTTTCCATAAAATTATATTTGTATACACTAACCGCTATTATTATTTAGGTCAAAGTTTTGGCTATAACATATTTTTGGAAGCATAAATTACTACGTTATTTGCTGTCGGGTCATGTTTTTGGCGTCGTTGTCGGGGAGGCAAATTTTTAGATTTTATATATTTTATTTTATTTATTTCTTTTATTGTCAGAATACAAAAATATAAAATACAAAAAATTTCATAAAAAAAAAGTAAGTAGAGATTTTTTTTCTTGCTATTTTACTTTTTTTTTACTTTTTATGCGTAGTTCTGGATCTGAAGGATTATTACCTTTAGATTCTGAATTATAAAGAACTGTTAGAAGAATTAAAAAAGGAAAAAAAAATTCAAAAATATCAAGAGATGGCTAATTTACATAACAATTTACAGAATGCAATTGAAATTAATGAACAAAATGTTTATAAACCATTAAGGGATTATGCTAACCCTACAGTTGATGAACTTCATAATAGTATTCAAATACCTGCTGTAGATGCTAATTCTTTTGAGCTTAAAATGTATATTATTCAAATGGTTCAAAATAATCAATTTGGGGGAACACCAAATGAGGATCCAAATTTACACCTTGCTAGTTTTTTAGAACTTTGTGCTACCTTTAAATATAAAAATGTTTTTGATGATGCTGTTAGACTTAGACTCCTTCCTTTCTCTTTAAGTGATAAAGCAAATATGTGGTTGAACTCATTAGCAACAGGTTCTATTAAAACATGGGCCGAAATGGCACAAAAATTCATTGCTAAATATTTTCCTCCTTCTAAAACTGCTAAATTAAGAAATGATATTACTTCATTTAGTCAATTTGACGGGGAGACAATTTATGAAACTTGGGAAAGATTTAAAGAAATATTAAGAAAGTGTCCTCGTCATGCTTTACCTGATTGGTTAATTATTCAACATTTTATAACAAACTTATTGGATCACTGAAATCAATTATTGATGCTGCTGCTGGAGGTTCTTTAATGGCTAAATCATTTGAAGAAGCTTATACTTTAATTGAAGAAATGGCTAACAATAATTTTCAATGGCCTTCTGAAAGGGTTAATCCTAAAATAATGGCAAGTATTCATGATAAAGAAGCCTTTTCTATCTTAGCTTCACAAGTGGCTGCAATATCTAAGAAATTAAATAATTTTACTATCAATATATCACATAACAACTCTGCTAATATTGAAGATTCTCAAAATATTGAAACTTTACAAGCTTTTGCTAGTAAAAATAACCCTTATTCAAATTATTATAATCCTGGATGGACAAATCACCCTAAATTTAACTGGAATAATTCACAAGAACAATGGGGTAATAATTAATATCATCTAATTGGAAATTGGAACAATCAAGTAAATTCAAACGATAAACCTCCTGTATTTAATAATCAATAGAAAAAGTTATCTATTGAAGAATTAATTTTACAACTGAGTAATCAATTACAAAATCAAAACACTGCTATTCGTAATATTGAGAATCAAATGGGACAAATTGCTAATTTAATTAATTATAGACCTCTAGGAACACTTCCTAGTAATGTTGAAATCAACCCAAAAGAAACTGGAAAAGAACATGAACATGCTAAAGTTGTACAACTTAGAAGTGGAAAGGAATTAAAAGAAAGAATTCAGGATGAATTTTAAAATGAGATTGAGGTTGAAGAGATTGAAAAACCTAAAAACTCCTTCTCCTAGTAGAAATCAAACTGTTATTCCTATTAATGTGGAAGTTGAAAAACTACCACCACCTTTTCCTCAAAGACTAAAACAACAAAAGCTTGATAAAAAATTTTCTAAGTTCTTTGAAAGTTTTAAGAAACTTACCATTAACATACGTTTTGTTGAAGCTTTGGAACATATGCTAACTTATGCAAAATTTATGAAGGATATTTTAAGTAAGAAACGAAAATTTGAAGCTTTTGAAACTCTTGCATTAAGTCAAGAATGTAGTGCAATAATTCAAAAGAAATTACCTCAGAAATTTAAAGATCCTGGAATTTTCACTATATTAGAGAAAAATTTTGTTGAAAAGCTTTATGTGAATTAGGATCAAGTATTAATCTCATGACATTTTCTATTTTTTGAAGGTTAAATTTAGGAGAGATTTCTCCCACCACTGTAACCCTTCAGTTAGCTGATAGATCTATCACTTACCCTAAAAGAGTTATAGAGGATGTTCTTGTTAAAGTGGGTAAATTTATTTCCTGTTTATTTCATTGTACTTGATATGGAAAAAGATAAAGAAATACCTATTATTTTAGGAAGACCTTTTCTAGCTACTGGACGGGCTATGATTGATGTACAAAAAGGAGAATTGACTATGAGAGTTAATGATCAAGAGATTAAATTCAATGTCCTTAAATCAATGAAGTACCCTGACAAAGAAAAATACTATTGAATGGATATTATTGATTGTATAATTGAAAAATATTATCAAGAAAAATGTAAAGTCATTTCTGAAGAAAAAATTAGATTATTAACTGACGAAAATGAAGAATTAAAAGAAGAAAAATTATCTAAAGAAACTCATTATATTAAAGATAACTGGGAAATTTTGGACATAACTCAAAATGATATACTTTTACCCTCGATTAAAAAAGCCCCAGAACTGGAATTAAAAATGTTACCTGGACATTTAAAGTATTCTTTTCTTGGAAATTCATTAACTTTTCCTGTTTTTATTTCTTCTAAACTAAGCTCAGATCAAGAAGAAAAATTAATAGGAGTGTTAAAGAATTATAAGAAAGCTTTTGGTTGGACTATTGCTGATATAAGACGAATAAGCTCTACCATCTGTATGCATAGGATTTTAATGGAAGAAGATTTTAAACCTACTATTGAACCTCAAAGAAGATTAAATCCTATCATGAAAGAGGTTGTTAAAAAAGAAATTTTAAAATGGTTAGATGCTGAAATTATTTATCGAATTTCGGATAGTCAATGGGTGAGTCCTATTCTTTGTGTTCCGAAGAAAGGAGGAGTAACTATCATTGTCAATGATAAAAATGAACTAATTCCTACAAGATAAGTTACTGGATGACGAATTTGCATTGATTATCGGAAATTAAATAACGCCACTAGAAAGCATGAATTTCCTTTACCTTTCTTCGATCAAATGCTTGATAAATTAGCTGGACACTCATATTTCTATTTTTTGGATGGATATTCGGGTTATCATCAATTACCTGTCGCTCCTGAGGACCAAGAGAAAACAACATTTACAAGTCCTTATGGAACATTTGCATTTAGAAGAATGTCTTTCGGTTTATGTAATGCACCTGTAACTTTTCAAAGATGTATGATGTCAATATTTTATGATTTGATTAACAAAGGAATTGAAATATTTATGGACGATTTTTCAATTTTTTGAACTTTTTTTGAATCTTGTTTGAAAAATATTTCCAAAGTTCTGAAAAGATGTGAGGAAACAAACTTAGTTCTTAACTGGGAAAAATGTCAATTTATGGTCACAGAAGACATTGTACTTGGTCACAAAATTTCACAAAAAGGGATGGAAGTTGATCAAGCAAAAGTGAAAATTATTGCTGAACTGCAACCACCTAATACTTTTACTGATGTGAGAAGTTTTCTGGGACATGCTGGATTTTATAGAGGATATATAAAGGTTTTTTCTAAAATTGCTAAACCTCTTTATCATTTATTGGAAAAAGAAGCTGAATTTGAATTTAATGAAGACTGTGTTAATGCTTTCAATAGTTTAAAAGAAAAATTAATAATTGCACCTATTATTATTGCACCTAATTGGAATAAACCTTTTAAATTAATGTGCAATGTAAGTGATTCTGCAATTGGAGCAATATTGGGACAAAAATATGAGAAAATTTTCAAAGTTATATATTATGCTAGTAAAACTCTTACTGAAACTCAACGAAATTACACTACTACTGAGAAAGAGCTTTCAGCTATAGTCTATGTCTTTGATAAATTTAGACCTTATCTTCTTGGTACCAAATGCATAGTTCATACTGATCATTCCGCTATTAATTATTTAATGTCATAAAAGGATGCTAAACCTAGACTGATAAGATGGGTTTTACTTCTACAAAAATTTGATTTTCAAAAAGTGGATAGAAAAGGAACTGATAACTAAATTGTTGATCATTTATCTAGAATTAAGAATGATATTATTATTGAAGAAAATATAAATGAGAAATTTCCTTATGAACAGTTATATGTTATTCAAGGATGCCAAACACCTTGGTATGCGGATATAGTTAACTATTTAGTTAGCAATATTCTACCTTATGGATTGAATAACAAATATATTAAGAAATTTAAAAATCATGCTAAATCTTATATTTGGGAAGAGCCTCATTTATTTAAATTGGGAAGAGATTCTGTAATTCAAAGATGTGTACCTTTTGAAGAAAATTTTGCTATTATTAAAAAATGTCATGATTTCGAATTTGGAGAACACTTTGGAGTAGATAAAACTGCATTTAAAATTTTAAATTCAGGATTTTATCGGCCTACCTTGTTCAAAGATATGAGACAATATGTGAAAACATGTGATCGATGTCAAAGGATGGGAAATATATCTAGGAAAGATGAAATGCCTTTAAACTATATGTTGGAAGTTGAAATTTTTGATATATGGGGTTTAGACTTTATGGGACAATTTGTACAATCATCTGAAAAGATTTATATTTTATTAGCAGTTGATTATGTTTCAAAGTGGATTGAAGCTGTAGCTTTACCTATCTGTGATTCCAAAAGTGTTTCAAAATTTTTAATCAAATTGATTTTTTCACGATTTGGAATGCCTAAGGTAATTATCACAGATGGTGGAAGTCATTTCAGAAATATAAGAATTCAATCATTACTGGAAAAATTTGGAATCAAAAATAGAATTGCAACTGCTTATTACCCATAAACAAGTGGAATGGGTGAAGTATTAAATAGAGAAATTAAAAGAATTTTAGAGAAAACTGTTAGTCCTAAAGAACTGATTGAGTTGATAGACTTGATTCTGCATTATGGGCTTATAGAACAGCCTATAAGACACAGATCAGAATGTCACCTTACGGGTTAGTTTATGGTTAACATTGTCACTTACCTGTTGAACTTGAACATAAAGCTTATTGGACGATAAAAGAGTTTAATTTTGATTTGAATACTGTAGGAGAAAAATGATTATTACAATTAAATGAGATGGATGAAATAAGAAATGAGTCATATGAAAATGCAAATATTTATAAAGAGAAAGTGAAGATATTACATGATAAAAAATTTCAAGAAAAATATTCGTGCCTGGACAAGAAGTATTATTATTTAATACTCGTTTAAGACTTTTTCCTGGAAAATTAAGATCTAAATGGATGGGACCATATATAATTGAGAAAGTATACCATTATGGAGCTGTGGATATTAAAGACCCCAAAACGGGAAAAATATTTAAAGTTAATGTATTAAGACTGAAGCCTTATTTGGGAGACATAAAAATGATTTATAATGAGGCTTACGAGTTGAGTCTACCTGATTAAAGACTTATTTAGGTTGGGCTGACGACGTTAAACCAAGCGCTTTGTGGGAGGCAACCCATAGTTATTTTTGTGTGTTTTAACATTTTTTATGTAAGGTTATGCCTCGGTCTTGACTAAATTTTATATAAGTTTAGAAAATTGGATGTTAACAAGTCTTTATTGACTTAAGCTAAAGATTATCTCGAAGTATATAAAGTTTGGACTTTGGATCACTCCATTTTGTATGTGAGTTAAAAGGAGATCAAGTTAACCTTCATTATGATTGTTCATAATTTGAGTTAATTTTATTTATTGAGTGTATATTGATCATACCATTCTAATTTACCTATTTTTGAGATTGAAACTTTGAAATTTAACGTTAGGCGAAACAGAGTCGAAACTGGTTTTGACGCCTAGGCACCAAAATCCGGAGCCTACGCGTCAGAGTAGACTGTGTATCGATGGGTCCGGAGCCTAGGCGCCAGTTTTTGCACCTAAGCACCACAGTTACTGGGTCTTGTAAAAACAGAAAATTTTCAATTTTTCACACGATTTTCTCCTATAAACTACCCCATCTTCGTCCCCAATCCCTAAGCAACCATAGATACAACCTTTACACTTCATTCTTGACAAGATAAGAGAAGATTTTGAAGAAATGGAGATAAGAAATCATGGAGAAGATGCTAGAGACAAGTGTTATAAGGATCCTCAACCTTTCTTCAATGGTTTTATTGTTGTTAGTTTGGATAAGTTTTTGAGTCGCCTAGATAAGTTTGAAGCAGAATTCAAAAGTATTGGCGATCACCTTCATGAGATGTATCATCAAATCGAGCATCTGGAATGGCAGAAGAAGATCCAATTCGGTCATCTAGCAGCCTATCAAGATGCTTAAGTGGAAATGTATGCGAAGAACAAATGGATCGACTAGAAAATGACTGCAGATTTTCCAAGGGTGTTAGTGTTCTTCCCAAGTAGGACGAGTAATCTTCATTGCGATGAGAGTGGAAATTCCAAAATTTGAAGATTAGATAGTAAATGTGGTTAGATTAAGACATTATCTACTGTGTCGTTGCATCGATTTGCTAAATCGAATGTGTTGTTTGTGTGTTTGTTTTATTGTTCAATGTGTGTTGTATTTTCTTTGAAATTGTGTTGTTTGATTGTTTGTTAAAACTTGAATTGTATTATTATACTTATCTATAATGTATTAAGGCCGAAATTCAGGATTATGAATGGAATTAGTAGAGTTTGACTTAAACTAGTGTTCGATTGGTGGATTTAATTTATAATTATTTAAAATTTTTGGAAAATATTTTTGAAGTTGGAAACTGAAGCAATACTCTTATATGAGTAATTGAATGTTGAAGTTGTGAGTTTTGGTGGAAAACTAATTTTTTAAAATGATTTTTGTTAAAGACAAGTCTGGAACCTAAGCGCCAGAGGTAGGCGCCTAGGCGCCGGTTCGGCCTGCTAATCAAAAATTAGGATTTAAACCCTCATTAGCCATTGTCGTTGCCTAAGCTTCATCCCCTTCCCTTCTTCGCGAAAACTTACCCCATAGATCCATTTCAAGGCCAAATCTTCACATTTTTTAGCCCGAAATCACTTGATTTCTTCATCCCGAGGTCGGATCCACCTCCTAATCCATTTATTTTTGATTTCTACCATTGATTTTCCTATTTTTACTAAAAAATAAAATTTTGGAGAAAACTTTTGATTTTAAGAAAATTTTCCATGGTTTTTTAAACTCATTTTAAGTTTCTCAAGCTTAAAAGAGTTTAGTTTATTTGATTCCTTATTTTATTTATATTTTCTTTCACGTTTAGATGACACCTAAATCTAAGCACGAAAAAGAACGAGAAAATTTCAATCGCAGCAAGTTCGCTACTGCGACAGCGCACATTCGTTACCACGAATTTGCGACATCGAGGAAATTTATCTCAGAGCGCAGTTTTTACAGTCCTGGAGAGATGATCGAGAACACAATTGTTGCACACAAGCGCAGTGATTCTGTTATTTCACTGCCGTTGCTGCTATTCCTATTGTATGAGAATTTTCCGCCAACTTTATGGATGCGGAAGACTATGAATTCTTCGTCAGAGGTGTCGGAGTGGGATTCACTCTGGAGCTGATCAACATTTTTTATGGCCTACCAGCTATCGTCGAGTGCTACTATTCTGGTCTATCTCCATCTGAAGGAGATCTGGAGATGGTCATTGCATATCTGACTGATGGCACTGGACCTTGGAAGATCCGGAATGACAAATGGGTAAATTTTAAATCTTCTAAGCTGAATGGTATTTCAAAGGCCTGGCACTATTTTATTTCTGCTAGACTGCTTCCTTCTAACCACTTGAGTGATGTTACCAGAGATAGAGCTATCCTGAACTACTGCATTTAGGAAAGGAAGTTAATTGATGTTGGCAGCATTATCTATGATTCTGTAGAATCAACTGCACGATCGAGTACTTCTGTGGGATTAGGATTCCCATCTTTGATATATTCTTTATACGTAAGCGATGGAGTTATTGTTAATATTTATGAGGAGAAGCTGAAGACTACAAAGCCTATTGGGCAGGTGAGTGTTAGTATTTATGATCGTCTTCGCGGGAAGAGATCTACTGCTCCTTCTACTTCTGTAACTTCTCCTGGTAGTACTTCTACTTCTAGACCTTCTACTTCTGCTATATCAGCACCTAGTTTTTGGGAGACTATGAATGAGAGGTATTCAAAGCAGTATAATGTGTTACATTTTGCTCATTGTCGCATAGATACTATCGATGCGAAATTTGATCATCTTGCTGATTTTACCCATAGGAAGAGCAATTATGATGCTGATTATGATGAAGCTCTTGTTAGATTTCTGAAGGGAGAACAGTCTCTTCAGTTCCCTACTTGTTCTAGATTCACACCTTATGATCTGAAGAAGACTAAGGATTTTTCCTTTGGTGACGATGATGATGATGATGATGAGACTGCGAGTGATGATTAGATTATTGAGATTATGTTCTTATTTTATTTATCTGTGTTTTCGACTTAGTAGTATGATTGGTTTATGTATGTTTGATGTTTTGTTGATGTTAGCTGTACTGATGATTGTCGTACTATTTAGTTATTGATGTTGTTCTGTTTCTGTTATTGTCATTAGCATAGTCGTTTAATTTAGCTATTTATATGAAAATTGAACCTGCTTGCTTTTATGTTTTCTTCATTATTTCAATGATATTCATAAAAAGCATGTGTAGAAGTAAATTTTTCTTCGTAGACTGTTTTTACATACTTATAAAATTCATTTTTTAATTATGCCTTTCATTCTCTGATACTTTAAAATTTTTCATGATATACCAAAACTTAAGTTTGGGGGAAGGGAAAATACATGCAAATTTAAATTTTATTTGTCCTTAAGTGCTAATATTTTCTCTAAAAAATATTAACATAACATAAGGAATGAAAAATCTATTTAAGATCACTTAATTTTTTTGAAATTATAAATAATTTAGTAGACTTAACCAAAATTTTATTAACTTTGATTGATTTTAAGAATAAAATTATTCAACTTAAAGAAGAGTAAGATTAAGAATTTTTTCTATTCATGGTAGAGATAATAGAATTTTAGAAGCATTAAAAAATCAAGAATTATAACTTGAAAAAGAAAAGATTGAATGTCTTTTTAAAAACTATTCATGTTATAGTAATTAAGTGAAGATGTATAAGTTTGTAAATATAAGTTAAGGATAGTGAGGTTCAAAATCATTAACAGGCTATCCAGATATAGTAATCCTCAATGTGAAAAAAAATAATAAAAATATAAAAATATAAAAAAAAGAGAGGAAAAGCTTGAGGAGATGCCTAATCAAAAATTTACTTCACTTGAATTATCTTAAAAGAAGAAAACTAATTACATATTTTACTTAATTTTTATGTGTGCATCTTTATTAGAAAAGATTTTCATGAAGATCTTTTTCTTGTAAATAATTTATGTGATATTAATATAGTAAACTACAATTATTTTCAAAATGAATGAAAAATTTTGAAGTCTTACGATTTGTTAGTTAAATATTCTTTAAATTCTTAAAATTAAACTTAGTGAAATTTGGTTAATGATTAACTGAAGCCTTTATAAAATAAAAAATTACAAGGAATCTTAAATATTTACCTTTTATTCCAATTGTTATACATTTTATATAGTAAAAAGGGTTACTTAAGGACAAGTAACGTTTAAGTTCGGGGGATTTTTGATCCACGAAAAAAATACCTATTTTATGCCTTGATTTTTATTAAAAATTTTAAGGATATTATGCTTTAATGAAAGATATTTTTTATGTTTTTGGATGCAGGTGATGTAAAAATGTTCAAAAAGAAAAATAGATGAAAAAGGATGAAAAAAAGAGCAAAAAGGAGCAAAAAGCAGCAAAATTTTGTAACTACTTTGGGCAGTTATTTTGACGGTTCGATCGGTTATTGGACCTTTTAGAAGATTGACAGTTATTCCTGGATTATAAAACATGTGATACATTGTATCTAGACGCTTGGAAATGGTTTGGATCGTGAAGAGGTGCGATCCAAAGTGAAGAGGTGCGAAAAACTAGACGCAGAGTCCAGCGACTAGGCGCCAGATGCCGGTGCCTAGGCACCAGACACAGTTTCTAAAAGATTCATTAAACTTGGACACATTTTGAAGAGGTGCTTTAGGCAACCCTTGAAGCCTATAAATAGGAGGCCATTTCTACAGAAAAAGAGGCCCCCAATCAGAGAGATAATTTTAAATATAGGGCCACACTTTTAGTTTTCTATCCTTCATAAATTTGTGATTCTATTTTATTTAGAGCTTGTATTGAGAGTTTAGAAGAGTTGGTGCTTTTGAAGTCTATTTCACTTTGGAGTCAGTAGGAATCAGAGGTTCAGTTGGAGAAAGACTTGAGATAAGTATTTGTAATTTGATTTAAAGTTTAATTTATATGTTTTGTTATTTAAATTCAATGTATTCTAAGTAGTTACTTTACTTTCTCTTTTCAATTATGAAAAGATAAATAAGATAATATAAAATTCGTTGGAGAATTAAAAACTAAATATATATAAATATTGTGATGATATTAATACCGGATCTTAATTTACTATTTAAATTGGCCATTTAAGTTGTTAAAATCTGTTGAAGAATTTTGACACCTAGAAGGAGATGAATTCTTAACTAATAGATATCACATGAATTCTTGGGTAGTCGAAGGCCTTGTGTGGGTTATTCAAGGTGAGGTGCAAATAAATAGGAAAATAATATTCAATGGTCATAGAATTAATAAGTTTTTATAGTGACAAAGTAAATTCTTTTAATTTAGTTTATAGAAAGGGAACGGGTCACTATTAGGGCCGACCACAGCCACCCTTGGATATCTAGCAGTGTGAGCCTAGATTAACCCATTCTACTAACAATACATCCAGACCTCATCAATAGATTAGCCAATATTCTTTATACTATCGAGCGAAGGTAAAGAATAGGAATGCTTCTATTTTGCACAATACCATAAATTTATATTCTCCACGAGTATTACATTATCTAAAAAGTCTTGGATTAATTGGAAGGAAGAAAGTTGTTTGCTTATTATTATTTACATCACTCATTATTTTAGTACTTGCTTTATTTCCGCATTTAGTAAATTAAATATTAAATTTATAACTTTAAAAGAAATACATAAAAATAAAATTAAAATATTTAAAAATCTATAAACCTCCTCGTCGGATCGATACTGGGGTCTTTATTTAAAGCTCTATATTACTTGAAAAGATACTTATACTTGCGTAGTATCTCTAGTGTGTAAAATATTTTCCCTAAGATAATATTTATATAACTAGCTGCTATTATTATTTGGGTCAAGGTATTGACTATAACATATTTTTGGAAGCATAAGTTACTGCGTTATTTGCGGTCGAGTCAGACATCACATCGTCACATGAGATATTCTTTTTCACGGAGGGATTATCAGGATATAATTAGATCATGATGGCTCATGAATATACAACACTTACAACTTTCAGAAATCCGATTGGAATTTACTGTTATACAATAATGACGTTTAGCTTAAGGAACCCTGTAGCAATGAGCTGTGACTAGGATCTTTAATGACCTTATCGATAATCAAGTGGAGTGCTACGTGGATGACTTGGTCATCAAGAGCAAAGAAAGGAATGACCATTTGTATGATTTAAGGATCGTTTTCGAACTATTACAATAATACAATCTCAAGATGAACCCCATAAATTCCACATACGACTTTACTTCTAGGAAATTTCTAAGATTCGTTGTTTGGCAATCAAAATCAACCCTAAGAAAATTAAAGCTATCTTAGATTTTCCACCCCCCTAAAACCTTGAAACAACTAGGATCTTTTCATGGTAAATTGGCATACCTAAGACGCTTCATATCTAATCTTTTAGGAAGATGTGAGCCATATTCAACTTTACTTTGAGAGGATGTCAAGTTCTAGTGGGGAGAGCCATTCCAACAAGCTTTTGAAGTAATTAAATAGTACCTAATGACACCTACTATTTTAATAGGCTGTACCCTCGGTTGATCGTTGAAACTTTATACCACAACCCTCGGAGCTTTACTAGCCCAAGTCAATGATAGGTTAAGGAAAACACACTCTACTACTTGATTCAATGTCTAATACCTGTGGACGTAATGTATCCTTCTATTGAGAAGTATTTCTAGCCTTGGTATTCATCGCTTATAAGCTTAGACACTACATGTTTTCTCATATTATCAACCTAATTTCAAAAGTTAATCGGTTGTAATATTTGATGAACCGACCATCACTTTATGGACATGTAGTAAGATGGTCGATGATTTTATTGTAATTCTGCTAACGTACCCCTTTATGCTATCAAAGGGCAGATTGTAGTAGACTTTCTTGCATATTATAGTAGACTTTCTACCAGCTAGGTCCTATCTCAACGACAACTAGCCAGATGAAAAAATAATGTAAGTGGAGCAGCCCAGTGCCCAACGTTGGGAGATGTACTTAGATGGAGCTTCATCAGCCAAGAAAGATAAAGGATCACAAATAATTATACCCAGTAAGGCAGGGATTAGTTTGATTTTAATTACATCGGATCAGGCAGTCCTGAAATTCTCCTACCACTTAACAGAGTCGTGTACAAACAATCAAGCAAAATATAAGTCTTTGTTAATCAGTTTAGAATTAGCGATATTAATTACAATAACGGAGATCACCATTTAAGGCAATTCGTAAATCGTCATTCAACAAGTGGTCAAACAATATAAGATTCTTAAATAAAGACTAGAGAAGTACACATGTACATGATGAATTTGTTAGAATAGATTCCTAATGTGACACTCTAAAGAATTCTTTGAGCAAAAAATGCCCAATCAGACGCTTTAGATAAGCTCGCTAAGGAATTGGCCTGTCTACCAGAGGACTCAGTTGATATTACAGTACAGGGACGTGAAGATCCTTTCACAAATCATGCTAAAAAATCTACACAATCTGAGAGAGGAAGAGATAACAACTACAGTCTCAAATGTTACCAAGGATTGGCTTAAGCTGTTCATTGAGAACTTACATAAAAGAAAATTGCTAGAAGATAAGTCAGAGGAGTATTAGATTAAGAAAAAGCCAATGTCTTATTCTTTGATCAATAATGTTCTGTACAGAAGATCATTTGACCAGAAGTGGCTGAGATGAATTAGCAGGATAGAAGAGCAGAATATCGTCAAAGAAGTGCATGTCGGATTGTGTGGTGCTTACTAGTCAGGGCCAAAAGTGAAGATGAAGATATTGTTGGGCGATGATGATGACATATTATATGGAGGTAGCTAAGAGGTGTCATCAGAGTCAGGTTGATGGAGCAGCCTTACACCAACCTCTGAATGTGCTACATCCAATGGTTGCACTATGGCCATTTGAGTGTTCCAGTACGGATATAGTAGGTCCTATAAACCCTCCTTATTTGAAAGGACATAGATTTATTTTTGTAGCTAAATATTACTTCTCCAAGTCAGTAGAGGCAGTGCCATTATAATAGGTTACAGCAGAGCACGTTCTTCACTTATTCAAAAATCAGATTTTCTACCGTTTCGGTGTTCCATACAAAATCATTTCAGACAATGGGTCCTCTTTCAGGAGCACAAAGATTAAAAATTTCTTTAGACGCTACAAATTAGATTAGATGTATTCTATAATTAACTACCCTAGAATGAAGAACTTGGCAGAAGCCTTCAACAAAATGCTTGTGCAGATTATGAAGAAGATATTGGATGAGAATAAAAGAGGATGACTTGAGAAATTGTTAGAATCCTTATGGGCATACTAGATGACAGTCAGAATGCCAACACAATCAACATTGTATGCACTCTTCTATGGGTCTCAAAATTTACATTCGTTAGAGGTTCAGCTGCCTTCTCTTAGAGTTGTCATAGCCAACCTGATTACAATAGAAGACAACACCAGAACTTAACTTGCAGAACTGGAGTGTCTCGAAGGGAAAATATTACAAGCACATGAGAATTTGGAGCTCTACCAGGCAAAAATGTTCTAGGCCCATGACAAGCTGGTCTACCCAAGGACGTTCAAAGTTGGTGACTTGGTTTGTATTCTAAGAAGGCTTAACAACGCACTCCGTAAGAAAGGTGAAAATTTCCAACTTACTTGGGAGGGACTGTCCATGGTGGAAAAGGTTTATGCAGGAGGGTATTATCAACTAGTGGATTTACTGGGAGAAAAACCCATGTCATCGATCAATGGACGATATCTAAAGAAATAGTAAATTACACGACATTTTGAAGGATGATTTTTGTTTAAAGAATAGCTATATGGCCAGTGTTTTTGACTGGGTTCCAATAATTTTGTAATAAAATTTGATGAAATAAAATATAATTTTCATTATTAAAAAATTTTGCACACTGAAATTACTCTAATGAATCCTTAACTTTTCAAGGTTTGTTTAAATAAAATGTATTTATATAACATCAACTCACTTGAAAATGAACTGCTATTGTTCTTGTTCTTTTGGATTTCAACACCCTGAAATTTCTCCTATTTTATGCAGGGAAATGTCGGGTCAGAAGTTGATCTTTGCTTTTAAAGCTGACATTAGTCTCGCACTTGTTGAGGAGAAAGTGGCAAGAGGAGGTGTTATGATTTTTGACATGGACTTTGCACAAGTCAATGTAAAATATGAAGGCCCCCTGATGAGTGTGGGCAGCCATAGAGAAAAGGAAGGATTAAATTTCTTAATAAGAATTAGTTCCAATAAAAGTGAATAGTCATAAAGAAAGCAAGCAGGGGAAGTTTTAGATTTAGACCATTCAATGGGGAAGAACAAGCAGATACCCTCAGAGAGAGTACCAGATGCAATACTGAGATGCACGCAGCGCTGGAATTGCAATCTCCGTAAACACAGTGCACTAGACAGGTTTGAAAGGAGATGGGCCAGAGAGGCAGCTTCAAAGCCTGCCTATATTCCTAATGTGGAGATTCACGAACAGTAACAAGAGTAGAGCTAGATTTAGTCATCGCGTAAGATTCCTATCAATTTCACAAATAAAGAAGATGAGCCCATGCCGTCGGAGGACTTACCAGAGGAGCTTTGTTAGGGATGCCTTACATGTAATGTAGATAAACCAAGGCAGATTTGAATGACAAAAGCATTCACAAAGTGCCCCGAATGTAATGTTCTTCACTTGGAATACTACGAGACTTTTGAAGAGTATACAACAACTTTAATGATGTTAAGAAGTGCAGAGCACCCAGAGGTGGAGCCTTATATACAACAATTTATGGAGCGACAATGGTCGCGGATTCTTCCTTGAGATGAGCAGGAAAGGCAACTCTGATGATCATTAATTGTTCAAGATATTGAGCAGGCAAAGATACGCTGGATCCAAAAATAAAAATTTGAGCACTTCATTGAAATTCAGGGAAAGATTGTCAATATCCTAGGAGGAAGCACTTGAGTTACACACTGGCATATTTTTAGAAAGAAATTAAAGCAAGATTTTAAATTGCGCGTTCAGCGTCAATGATTGGGTCGAGCAGGCCGCTTAAGGAAGAAAACATATTGAGAGTTGGAGAAATGGATTAGGGAAAAAGACAAGATTACCATCCAATGCAGTTTCTGTTAAGATTTTTTGAAGGACAGGCAAGGGAACCCTCTGAGGATTTTGTAAAATGATGACGTGGATCCTTTACCATCCGTGATAAAAAAAAAAAGATTAAGTGAATGGTAGAATTGCATATTATTCTAGAAGATTACATTTCGAACAGTTACATCATCAACATTTATGATCAAGGAGAACGTATTCCCTCTCACATTGATCACCATGACTTCGTTAGGCCTTTCTATACAGTATCATTCATGAGCAAAAGCAACATTCTATTTAGGAAAGAAATACATATAGTTGGTTTAAGGGCATTCTAAGCGTTAGTGGAGATTCCACTACCAGTTGGAGCAGTATTGATTTTGAAGAAGAACTGAGCAGATCTAGCTACGCAATGCATCCTCAGAGTCCCATGCATAAGGGTATTAGTTACATTGCAAAGAATGGACAAAAGTAAGGTACCATATAGATATCATCCCGATCTAGCATTAGAGGGACTTCGACCATTGTAGTATTGAGATAGTTGTACCTCTAAGTACACGCAAGGGAAATTTAGTTCTAGAGTGTTGCTTAGGAAGTTACCTTAATCATGAAATGACCTCAGAAGAAATGTAGATTTTGCTACTTTTGCACTGTGCCAGAGCAGACAGCATATGATATAGCATATTACAATTCTACCTGGATGCATCACTGATATTGTTTTCAGCGACTGTAGCTTCTGATAAGTTGTACTACATGTTTTAAGTAGAATCAACAAATTTTGTTTTGGGTTTCAAAATGTGTTATGAATTATCGCGTTTCTGCGATTGAAAAGTTGTAGGACCATACATTGGACTCAAATTATAACGAAAAAATAATGTATAAAGAGAATTAAGAAATGAGCAAAATTAAATTTTGAAATGAAAAAAATTAAACCTAGAAAATACCTTAATAGTTAAGGAAAACATAATGATAATACATGAAATCACTCAGATTTCCACATTCTTTGACACATCTTTCACAATTCCATTCTCACAAGCTCCACAAATCCTTCACAAAGCTCTCATAGTTTTTGCATGTTTACACAGTCTCTATAAACTCAACATTTTGGATAGGCGTAGTCCTAATCCCTTCTCAGAACTTTTGCTACCTCTTGGATTGGATGTGAGTCGCTGAGCTTTCCTTCCCTCTTTAGCTCTTCTTCTCTTTAGTTAGATGTGAGTCACTGAGCTTTACTTCCTAATGAGACATTCTCTACACTTCGAGATCTGTGTGAGACCCCTTATAATGAAACAAGGCATCTGATTCTGTTCTGGCACTTTTACTACCTCTTTGGATGGATGTGAGTCCCTGAGCTTTCCTTCCCAATGTAGCTCCTCACCTCTTTAGTTAGATGGGAGTCCCTAAGCTTTCCTTCCTAATTTGACATTCTCTGAATTTTGAGATTGATATAAGGCCCGCTTTAATGGAGCAAGGCATCTGATTCTCTTTTAAACACTTTTGTTACCTCTTGGGTTTAATGTGAGTCCCCACGATTTCCTCTCAATGTAACTTATCACCACTTAAGTTGAATGTGAGTCCCTGAGTTATCCTTCCTAATTTGATATTCTTTGCACTTTGAGGAAGGTGAGGTCCCCATAAATGGAGCAAGGCATCTAGTCCTCATCTCTGCACTTCGATATCGATGTAAGACTCCCTTAATTGGAGCAAGGCATCTGATTCTCTTCTCAGCACTTTTGCTAACTCTTTGGATGGATGTGAGTCCCTTAGCTTCCCTTCCAAATGTAGCTCGTCACCTCTTAGGTTGATTTGAGTCCCTAAGCTTTCCTTTCTAATTTGATATTCTCTACACTTCGAGATCGATGTAAGACCCCCTTAAATGGAGCAAGACATCTGATTCTCTTCTTAGCACCGCCGCTTTTTCTCGAGTTGGATTTGAGTCCTCGTGCTATCCACGCCGACCTGGTCTTCCACGTTAATTCAAATTTAAAATTTATTTGCACATTAAAATTGAAATTAAAATTAGAGAAAAATTCAAAATCATTAAGTTCGCCATAGTTATCAGGTTTTTGGTAAGGAATCTTGATCGTTACCTCCATAAATTCGTAAGATACTCCTTTATAAAGGTAAATGAAAAGAAAAATCGTGACATAAAATATGGAAGTTACTTTTGAAATTTGAAACTTGAATTCACAGTTACAATTTTAAAAGATGCTTGCTAATCTACCTGTGGATACGATTCTTTCTTGTTTTTGCATTCTCTCCGGAGTGTGTTAGCCTAGGCGGTTGTGTTAACTTTGTTGATCTCTTCAGGCTACACCCATACATGAAGTGTGCTTCTTTGGCACACCACACATGTTGGGGGGTCTATTTTTCAACTTCACTTTTGTTGAGATCTAGTATTTCATCTATAGAAGCCTAGGCTCTAGCCATTTAACATTTCAACTGACTATCCTTGAGGACTAGTGATGGAACATGACCCCATTAGTGATTCTAAATGATTCTTAACTCTGATTGGAGTTACACGTCTTTGATTACGATCACTAGCACTTAGTAGGATGGAGTTAAACATGAGGGACCTCAAGGGGAGTCCCCATTGGATTGTGTGGCCTTAAGCCTAGCCTTGGATGGTGTGGCCTTAGTCAATCTTGCGCGCACACATTTGAACCTTTCACTTTCACTCACAACCCAAAAACCTAATCCTATTATGCTTAAACTGATTCTCTACTCTTTTGAAAACTCATGTGGGTGGTCCCCCCAAACCATTAGCCTTATTCTAGGTTTTGACTAGGACCAACACACGGTGGATCCAAAATAGGATGTCTCTTGGTATCATGGCTTAAAAAGGTAACATTATGGTTAACATCCAAAATTTCCAAATTTTACAAAATTCCCAATGTTCACCATTTACCACTAAACTTTTTTAAAATTACCAAAATGCCACTAAAACCCTAATTTTCTCAAAATTGCCCAAATTTTAAACTTCTCTTAAATAATCATTTCAAATCATTCTAACCCACTCAAATTACAAAAAATACTCCAAAATACCAAAAACTCCCAAAATAACCCCAAATTTACCAAAATTACCAAAATGCCTTTCATGCCCCCAAAATCCCCAAAATCTCCAAATTTATTCTAAATGTCCCCAAAATAAATTTAAACTATCAAAATCTTCTATTTCACACAAATTAATCAAAATCTACCAATATTTTCCAAATTTCCTAAATTGCCCTTAAGTGCTCAAATTCCACAAATCACCGCCAATTTCCACAAAATTGATTTCAAATTCTCCAAATCTCAAACCTAAATCAATTTTCATCATGTCCAACCCTAATTAGAGCTAAATCCTAGCCAAATTAAACCCTATTTGAAACACTAAATCTAATTCCAAACAAATTTCTCCAATTTGATCCTACCCCTAAATTCCTTCAAATTGAACTTCATAACTAATCCAATTTTCCAATCTTGTATTCTAAACTCTTCATAACATTCCCCCTGACCAATTTAAACCTTAAATTGGACTAGAACAAAGCTCAAACATAGCCTAAATGTAACCAACTCAAAACCCCCAAATTTATCCCAAAATTCATTGTCTACAAAATTAGTCTTCATGGCATTCCAATGACAATCCAATTTAACATCCAAACTCCTCATATCAACATTGTACACCAAATTGAAATCCCAATTGACCTAAATCTAAACCTTAGCAAAATCCAAATCCATGATCATGACCAAGCCATGATTTTGAACTGTTGACCTCATTTTTGGTGAGGTCTTTTTTTCTTTCCTCTTAGTTCTTAGGATCTAGCCATAGGACTTCTCCTTAACTATCCTAGATGACTAGAGATGAAACCCACCATTTAGAATTTCAAAACAAATCTTGATTTTCTTTGGAATCTTACATAGATTGTCATCAATCTCCAAATCACTTGGAAGGTTGGGACCAATGTGTGGGAAGACAAAGATGAATTCCTATAAGATATTTAAGCCTTAGGACTGCTCTGGGTGGCCTGGTCTTGGTGAGGTCTTGCTTGTGTACACTGCACTCTCATGCCCATCCTAAACCCTAAACCATCCCAACCCAATCTTGACTTTTGGTTCATTGGAGCACTCATGTGGTTAAGTCCAAACCACTAGGCCTAAAATTTTCTCCCAATTGTTGTTGGGAACTCTTCAATACATTCCCCTAAACCATTTGAAACATTTAATTGGTTTTAAACCTCCACTTGAACCAATTTGGACCCCACTTGATCCAACCTTGTCAAAATTAACCAAAATCCCAAAACCCATCAAATTGACCTTTCAATTGAACTCAAAACCTCTACATGTCTTCATGACATTTCTTCATGGAAATCATTTCTACAATGTTGCTTAGACACTTGGACCCAAATCAAACCGAAACTCAAGTTAGCCCAACCTTAACCCAAGTGAACCAAATTGAACCTATGGCCTAACCTAACCAAATTGAACCAAACGTGGCTAAACAAACTCTTCCACAGCCACCGTTTAAACCCTAGGAACCACCCTAGATCCACCTAGCCCAAGCTAAGTGAGTCATGGACCAAGGGTCCCCCATTTTAAGGGATTTCCTCCCTTAAATGGTTAAATCTCTTTTTACCTTGGCCCAAGTCTCCCCAAAACTGATTAATCACCACTAAACCTCTCCCTGACTCACCTAACCTCAGGGGCCATCTCCCCTATCCTTGTCGGCCGGCCTAGTCACCAGAGGGAGTCAAAATCGAGAGCCACCACTAGGCTAAGCACACCCAAAATTCCCAACTAGCCACCTCAGCCAAAATTCCCAATGGAGCCTTTCTGCCCTCCACCTAAGTAGTTGAATACACCAAACATTTGATCCCTAGCTTGCCCTATGGCCCTAGCCATATAACTCACACTTCTCGACCATGAGAGGGTTGTTGAAAAATTTCCTCATGAAACCTCCCCAAAATCACTCCCAGAGCTTCTCCAAGACAACAGAAGCTCAGTTCCACTGTCCTCCTGCCCTGAACCCCACTGGCTGAGCTTAATTTCTCGATAAAAAATCAAGCCAGAAACAGGACATCCCTAAAACCTCCGGAGAAACAAAATTAACTTTGTTCCACACCTTCACTAGAGGTAGAGGAAATTCCCTAGTGAAAGCCCCCTTACCAGACCAACCATTTGTTCTATCGGTCATAGTTTGAAATCGGGCTTGGATGAAGTCATACCTAAGCATTCCACCAGAGAAAGAGCTTCAATCCATAGCCTCCTAGGATTCCAATGAATGTGCCGAGCACATCCAATCGAGGCTTCATCTATTGGACCAAGGTATGGAAACTCCTCTTGCTCCCGAGATTCTACCGATTCTCCATTTATTTTAATTCAATTTCAATGCACATTAGTCATATAGATGTATAGCCCTAGTCTAGACGAGCATGTAGGAAGAAACCACACTCAATTTGGTTGAGTATCGAGCAAGATATTAGGTCTAGACGGTGGACAGTGCTCGGGTTGAGTCAGTTGGGGACGATGACCAGCAACCGTCAGATCGTGCGTGTATTGGATGGATGGCCAGGATCAAGCTGGATGGAAGGATGGAACGGAACCGCAGGCCACATGGCTGCCGAGTCAGATGGCGGCACCGATTCAAATCCCGCCGCGTCGAGCTTCGATCTGTCATGGGCTGAGGTGGCGCTGCATGGATAAGTAGAAAAATTGGGTATTTTCTAAATTATTTATATACTATAACCTTTAAAAATCCATATCTTTGTGTAGAAAAATCATAAAAATAAAACAAAAATACTCTCTTGCTCAGTGAACAGAGGAGAACAATGTGGAAAAGAAGTCAAGTTATTTGGTTAAGTATTTATTTTTTAATGATTTTAATACTAATTTTAGTATTTTAATTCTCCATTCACAAACACAGTTCATCATGACATGAGACCATAGGGCTTTTGTAGCCTCCGATCTTCGGGACATTCACTGAATTTTCCAATGCCAGAGGCTATGCCCATAACAAGTTATCAATTTTCCAAGTTCTTATGCCTGTTTTGGTATTTTAATTCCAATAATTAGCATACTGTTTGGAAAATTCTAGGAAAATTAGGATAGGATCCCTATGACCAGAGGAACTTGGGATAATTATGGCATGGCTTAAAATGTTTTAAATAAACCTAATGGCTTAGTTGACCCAAAACTAACTTTGAATTAATTAGAAAAAAACTAAAAATCAAAATAACTTGAAATTAATTCTCCATTGATTTTTAGGGTCAGAGGAACCCCCATAAAAATTTTACAATTCATTAAAATGGTTTAACCCATTAAATGAATTTTCTAAATAACATAACCAAAATTAAACTTTAAAAATTCATAAAACTTATAATATATTTTAAAAATTCACCAAATTGGTTTTGGGGCCTCTCTGATGTAAGAGGAGTCTAAGAAAATAAAAATTAGATTTTTTTTCTAAAAACTTCATTCTTAACCTAACTTTTATTATTTTAATAATTAAAAAATTATAAAAAACAAAAAAATATTAAAATTCATAAAAATGTCATATTTGGTCCCCTAATCACTTAATAATGAACCAAATATTTTTCTTATGCCCCAAAATAAAGATATTGAATTCTAAAAGCTTAAGGCAATTTTTAAAATTAAAAAATGATTTTTTTCGACCATTTCACTAAAATAATTCCAAAAACTCAAAGAAAAATCAGAAAAATATAAAATTTGTTTCTCTGAGTTTCTTGTGATCAGAGAGGTTTACTAAAAATTAAAACCCCTTTTTTAACTTTAATTTTATTTTATAATCAATTAATGCCTCAAAAATTAAAGCAATTATAATAAATAAAGTAAATTTCAAAAAATCACCAAAATTGGTCCAAGTGATCCTCTGGTCAATAGAAACCTCCCATAATTTTCCTAAGGACAGAGACTTCCTCTTGATCATATTATGAAATTTTCATTAAAATAATTATATAAATTAAATTAAAATAGGAAAATCACATTTTCTCCTCTAATGTCTTAATTGGCATATGAGTAAGGAGACATAAAATTTTCAAATTCCTTTGAGCTTATTTTGATGAGTTATGAAATGAATAAGCTTAAGAGGGCATTAAGGTAATTAAAAGGCTTTAACCTTAATTAATTTTTAGGCTTAACCAGAGGGAAGGGTAAAATACTTAATCATAACTTTCAATTTGGATGATTGAAACTAAAGTAGTTAAGGTGTAGAAACCCCATAATCACCTTGAACATTTAAAAGAGAAGCCTTAATTAATCAAATCATTAAACCTTAGACGTTAATTAAGACATGAATTATCAGGGTTAAGGGATTTAATATAGGAAGATTCTAATGTTTTGAAATTCAATCCCTAATCAATGAATTGATCAAACATCACCTAAATTTTATTAAATGAAATTGTAACAAATAATGTTTGAAATTAAAAAGAGGAATAATCTTGAAATTTTATAATTAAATTGAAAACTTAAAGAATACTTAAGTTATAATAAAAAAAATGATTTAAAGATCCCTTAGCTTTACCTAGGTATTTGCTGCAAATATATAAATGCCTTAACATGTGTTTTAAGTGCAGGTGACAATGACGGGAGTGCCCACCAGGTACGTATTTAAGTTTATTGCAATTTACATTTAGCAATTTATTAAATGTCTTGCTTTCATGTACTTATAAATGCATTAAAATGATCGAACCCACCATGTTTAAACAACTCAAAATTTAATCACCAACAAAAATGAAACTGAATTATAACTAAAATTAAAACCTCTCGTTGGATGATCGTGAATCCCTCGGATGATGCAACCCATGTGTTGCTAACGAGATTTCCCCCGGTCTAAATGATGATGTGGAACTCATTCAGTTGAGTTTAGCAAATTCATTTCGACTAAGTGAATTCGATGAAAATAGCGGTGTCGGGATGACGGAACCGTGGGATCTTAATCGGTTCTGCTTAATCAACTTAATGATTTTTTTACATTAAAACACTAAGGCATCTCAAATTTCAACCTCTCTAAAACAAAACAATTCTCTCATCTCTTGATTGTCACTTCTAAAATCAAACCTCTGCAACAACAAGGAGCTTGGAGCATGGTGGGATCAGCAAAACTTGTGTCTACTCCAGCAAAACCTTTCCTAGAATTAAATAACCAAGCCATAGGATTTCGAGGTAGTTTTCCTAATGCAACATAAATCCTCAACTTTTTGTTAGGCATTTGCATAATCCTATTATGCAAATTAAGCCCTAATAGGTCTTAGCACTCCGAGGTAGTCATCTGGTATGACATAAACCCTCATATCATCGAAGCTATTTGTATGATTATGTCATACAAATATAAGTCCAGATTAACTAAAATTGGCAGGATTGAAACACTAAATAAGTTCTCTTAAATTGAAGCTAAATCATAGGATAGTCAGGAAGTCACCAAAGTTCACTTCGGGTTTGTGACATCTCCTACTTTTCTTCCATTGGATTCCCAAAATAAGTGTTCCAAATTTGAGCTATTCCCAATTGAAATTTCCAAAATCCAATTTGTTTGAAACCTTAAACTTTAAAATTCTTGAGAGCAAAACTAATTATCATTATCGAGAGTTTTTTAAGTGATTCCAGTCACTTAGAATGTAATTTACTATAGGGGCTTGCCCTTATAAGGAAATTTAAGAACCCAGATAATATAAACCCTGCTTAATCCATTTTTATTAAGCAGGGGAACTTGCCAGCTTATAAAATTGGTTCGTAGACCAAATAGATGTCACAAATCTTCCAGTTTATTTAATTGAGCCCCATCATCAAGCATTGTGTCTATTCTTCAGGATAGATACACGGTTTGTGGTGTGGTGCTCGTTTACATAAGCTTTTTAGGATGTGAGATCGGTTTGATTTCATATCTTAAAAATTTTAAACTTAAAATTATTTTTAAAAAAATCAAATGCTTCTTTTCAAACTATATATATATATATATCTATATAAATTAAATTTATAACCTAAAAAAAATATTCTGACAGCTTCTGGCGACTCCGCTGGGGACTAGTTCCTCTCTCAATTTTGATCAGATTGTTTTGCTTTCATAAATCGGTAGTGAATCCATGCACCTTATGGATTAAACTATCTTTCTTTCCATTGACGTACCACGTCCATTTTTGTCTTGAACGGGTATAGTCAACTCTTTTAGATTTTGGAGCCACTGTTTAGACACCCCTAAACAGAGAGGTTCAGGAATCATTCTACCTCTTAAAGGTGGGGTGGACCCCCAATATGTCTTCGATTAGGAGCGGTCCCTCGAGTTGAGAAGTCTTGCGAGAATTTCTCTTCCTTTATTATTCTGGATTGGATCCCTTACCTTTTCTATTTCCTTTCTCCTTTAATTATTTCGCCCCTAACAAACAAACATTTTAATGAACAAATCTTTTAATAAACGAACCCTTTTTAAACCGTAAATACACGAATAAGATAGAATCTGAAATACCTAATAAATAAAACTAAGAAAATGAAAAGAAAAATGAAAATGTGTTCGGACTCACTTTTGGAGGAATTCTTTTTCTGTCCTTGAAAGATTTTACTACGAAAGGAAGCATAATCTGGAACTGATGTTCATAATCTACCCTGCAGAGGTTGTCTGCATCGAAGCTGATTTTCTCCTTCACCAACGGGATGGACTTAGGTGTCTACATGGATGAACTACCTAACGATGCGATCATTCATTTTCGACAAGTATTTGACTACACAGACATTAAGTTCGCAGATGTTACTCTCTTCACGCTGATGCCTAAAGGACCAGAGGCCATGGAACCTGTAATTAAATTCAATCTAAAGTCAACCCAAGAGTTTCCTCCCCTGCAGAGGGTCCCAGTTGAGAGAAATACCGCTGTTCACAAGAGGTTAGCTGTTACCCCCAGAACCGTTATCTCTACCCCCACCGATCTGATTATCACTGCACCTACCTCGACTCCTGCCAAACTGAAAGGGAAGAAAATCCAAGTCAATGATGAGCCTGTTACCGTGGAGGGTTCAAACTTTGCTGCAATACCGTCTGTCTTCAAGATAGGGTCCAGTTCGAGATTTTCACCCTTAAACCAAATGCAAAGAAGGAATAAGAACCGAAAGATCGCCGAGACATGAAAGACCAGGGCCACTGAAGCTGCCTTTCGTGAAGAGATTCCTGAAGAAGAAGAAGAACTGCGTGAGATCTCACAGCAGTTAGAGGGGAGTAGGTTCCACCCTCTCTCTGCTACACCTGATGAGGAAGATGCTCGAAGGATCGCCGCTACGTTACCCTTATCTGCATACTACAGTGATCGTAAGAGAAAGAAGATTAAGACTACACTGCTCACCCGATTGCAAGCAGTAGTGGAGAAGTTAGCCAGAAAGGAGGAATGCCCTGTGTCAGAGATTCTGAGAAGGATGGGACGAGTACCAGTTAGATCCCGCCTCAGACAATGAGTAGACCCCGTCACTGCCTTAGAAAGGCCAAGGAAGAAGGTACGAGCTAGCGAGAGAAGTTCACTTATTATTGTATCAGGTCACCATATCAGGGAATACAACATCTACCAACGTACTGCCAATAGACCATTTGGTCCTAGAACTCCTACTACAAGAAGGGTGGTGTGGCAAAATATTATATCTGAATCGATACCGACAGAATGCTTTCGGAAGTGAAGTCTCGACAGAGAGCCCAAATCTAAAGAAAGTGCTGCAACTCTAAAGGATACTTCTGAAGAGGAAGTTCAATAGTCGTCACCTACCAACCGTGAGACCGTTTGGAAAAGACCACTTGAGGATGCTATAGGGAAGCTAAGAACTGACATCCAATGGTTGTCAAGAGAAAGAAGAAAAGAACTGGGAAATGAAGTGGATTCATCAGAATTCATGGATGAAGAATTTGCCGAGATCATCATGGTCGAGACCCGAGCGTCGTCAGCTTTGTAGGGAGCTCCATCAACTTTAGAGGGAGACGATCCAGAAGCACTAAAACTACGTCTGCAGGAAAAGGACTATATGATCTATTGAATGGAAAAGAAGATGGAAGAGATGGCGGACGTCTTAGCCACACTCCAGAGTCAGCCTCAACCATAGAAGGAAACACTTCCAGAGATCATTCACATTGCAGATGAAGGAAAAGAATTTACATCTATCAATGAAGAGGAGAAACCAAAGAAGGATTCTACACAAAGCATGATACCCAAAAAGGACATTAAAAACATGGTGGAACAGCAGGTACGAGAAGCCTTAGCCCAATCCAAGAATGGAGCATCTATTCAGACAGGTAGACCTTACCTTGAGGAATTTGATGTAGTTGAATACCCAAAAGGCTTCGTACCACCTCTATTTAAGAATTTCGATGGTACGGGAAACCCAGGGCAGCATGTCGTACATTTTCGTGCTAGTTGTTGTAATGCCGGTGGGAGTGAAGCTTTGCTATTTCATCAGCTCATCAGTAGCTTTTCAGGAATCGCCTTCAATTGGTACGCAGAACTTTAGAATGGTTCAGTCAAGACTTTTTTCAGAACTGAAGTACCTCTTTGTCAAGCGATTTGCTGGGGCTCGGCACCACATCACTATCGATGACCTAGTGGTAGATCAACAGAAACCGAATGAAACCTTGGTGGATTACATACTTCGATGGAGGAACTTAAGCATGAAGTGAGAACCATAGCTTCAGGAACAACCTGCAGTCGATATCTTGTTGAAGTGTATCCAATGCCTGATAGCACTTCTCCTCAAAGGATTCACAATTAAGACTTTTGAGAAGTTGCTTAGCAAGGCCGGGAGCTTGCAAGAGGAGGCAAAACAGCTTAATTTCATCGATAAAACTAACAAGCAGAAGCCAATGAAAGCATTCGAGAAGAAATCTGGAATCATCATGGCCGTGGAAAAGGGTAAGCAGTCATTGCAGATATAGCCAGAGCGGCCACAACCAAGCTATCAACCACCGCAATGGACTTATCAACAACCTCAGCAGAGTTATCAGTAGCCTCGACCGAGCTATCAGTCACCATAGCATCATGATCCACCTTCGCCTCACCCATCATGGGCCCTGAAAGAGCTTTTGAATAAAGAATACCCCTTCATGACTAAAGTAGTGGCCAAGATGTTTCATTTTTTGATTAAGATGCCTTACTTTCAGCTTCCAGAGCCTAGGAGTCTAGAAAAAGTTGATAAGAAAGATCATCCGAACTACAGTCCCTACCATAGGATGCTCAGACACAAGATAGAAGACTACTTCACCTTTAAGAATTGGCTCGAGGATATGTTGACCTCATTTTTGATGAGGTCTTCTCTTCTCTCTATAGTATTTAGTATCTAGCCTTAGGCTTTTTCCTTTGACTATCTTAGAGGATTAGAATTGGGACCCACCACTTAGAAATTCAAACCACTTCTTAACTCCCTGCAAACTCCACAAACTTGACTATAGACCCCTAATCACACTAGAGGGTTGAAATCAAATATGGAAGTTTAAAGGATGAGTTCCTATAGGACTCTTTAGCCTTAGGACTACCCTGGGTGGCCTGGTCTGGTGAAGGGCTGACTTACACACACACTAAACTTATACACTACACTTTCACACACCTCCAAAAACCACACCCATACCCAACTTGACCTCTCGACTCATGTAGGTGATTCACATGGATGGTCCTTAACCCCTAAACCCTTGGCTAAGAGGGTTAGGAACAACATAGTGGATGCCTCAAATGAGTCCCTTCATGGCTCATGTGGGCTTGATATGGCTTCATGGCTCAACTAAGATGATTTCATTCCACTTACATTCACCCAATCTTCAATTTTCCAAATTTTCAATTTTTGACCCCGGGACCCTACACCCTCTAACTTACCCAAAGCCCTCGAAATCACCCAAATTTTTCAAAAATCCCAAATCACCCAAAATTCCCCAAAATTAACCTTGAACATTTCCACATCACTCAAATTGACCATCCATAGCCAAAAATATCAAAAATTCCAAAAATACCTCCCAATACCCTCTAAATACCCAAAATACCCCTCTTGACCCAAAAATCCAAAAATTCAGAAAATTCCCATGAAATTCCAAAAAACCCCAAATATTACCAATTTCATTTTGTTCAACTACACCATGGGCCCATTCTGTCAATTCACCCCACTTTTGTCAAAACCCCCAATTTGACCCATTTTAACCACTAAGTGAACCCGATGTCGAGCCAAACTACCCGATTGACCCAAATTCTGAGTCAATTCAATTCTAAACTTCAATTCAACATTCCCAACACCAATCTAGACCAAGTCCAATTTGACTGACATTTGAACCCAATTTCCCTTTTGGCCTTAAAGCCCAATTTGGACCATGACCCAAACCTAACCCAAACTAACCCAATTCAACTCCAATTAACCCCAAATCTTTTCTAAACCTTCCCTAACATCCCCACGAAACAAAACACTAACATGATTTGCCCAAAATTTGGACCCAAACCCCACTCAAATTCAACCCAAAGCTAAAAGGCCCAATTTTGACCAAAACCCAGAACCTAACCCAAATAAGCCCGAACCCCAAAATCAAAACCCAACCAAAGCCAAAACCTCTTTGAAACACTCCCATAAACATTTCCCAACATTTATTTTACATCAATTTCAACCCTAGCCCAACATTGGCCCATGTTAGCCCAATTTGACCTACATTGGCCCATTCACCAAAGAGGTCCAAATCTAACCCAAACCTAGCCCAAACACTTCAAATTTGTTCCACATCATTCATGAAACATTCCTAAACTAAATTCAACACTTATTGGATCCAATCCTTTGCAAAATTCTCATCCTAAAATCAAAAGAAACCCACTTCCATAAATCATTTTAAAAGCCCATCTAAAACCATTTCAAAGAGCCCAAAATCTACCCTAAAGCCCACAAGACAATTCCTTCTCATCATACACTTGATAAAATCATTCCCTAAAGTTTGAAACCTATGATTAAATCATTCCAAATTAGGCTTTATAAAAATTCCCATCAAAATGCCAAAATTCCTAAAATCCATTCCAATGAAATTGACTAAGCCATACCCAAGCCAAAGACAAGCCATGAAGCCATCCTTAAGCCCCATGTAAAGCCATGAGAAGTTTGACATGTGACCATCCCATAAATGGCAAGAGGAGGAGCCTCTTTAAGGATTCTCTTAAAGGTGATTAAACCTTTTCATGCTTCCCCTAAACTATGTTTAAACTTAAACATGCTTGGATAGTGACTTCTCCCTGCTAATCTAGCTAACTCACCCGACCTCCCTCGGCCCAATTAGAGCTTGGAAAGGTGCACCCAACCCAAACCCATAGGATGACCAAATTGAGCCTAAAAGAGCCCCTTCCCCATTCCATTTTGAATCAAGCTTTCTACACATGGCCACTCTCCATTGCTTGCACCATTGCCAACCCACGACCCTCCCGATGACAACAGTGACCTGACCCTGGCCGGCCAGCCACCACAACCACCGGAAACCACCAGGCCGAGAGCTCACCACAGTGGATCAATCCTCAAATTGATTGATCCTACACCTTCACCAGACCAAGGGAAGGATTCCACCAGCAAAAGCCCCCTCTCTAGGCCACCCATTTGTTCCAGACTCCAAGCTTTGTGATCAGGCTTGGTCGAAATCATACCTAGGCGATTCACCAGACCAGGAGACTTCATCTGGAGCTTGCTTGGACCCAATCAAAGGTGAGACAACCCTCAGATTGAAGCCACACTTCTCCGAGCAAAGGTATGAGCTAACTCTTTATCCCGAGCTTCTGGAGATTCTCCATTTCAAATGCCTTAATTTCAATGCATGATCACTGTATAGATGTATTCGTCTCTTCAAGACGAATCCATAGAGCACGAGAACACGAAAATCTGTTGAGAAATGAGTGAGTTCTTAGGGTTTTAGAGTGGACGGCTCTTGGGTGAGGACGCTTGGGGACGATGAACGGATGTCGTTCATTCCATACACGCGCGGACGGACGGCCAGGATCGTGCTGGATGAGGAGATGGAATGATACAGCGGGCCCCCGGAGCGCCGAGTTGGATGGCGGCGTCGAATGGCGGCGCGACACGCGGCGTTTCGAAGTCGCCGAGGATGGCGTGGCGCCGCGTGGATAAGTAGGAAATTAGGGTATTTTTTGATTTATTTAATTCCCTAAACTTCAAAAATGCATAACTTTGTGTAGAAAAATCAGAAAAATAAAATAAAAATACCCTCTTGCTCAGTGAATAGAGGAGAATAACGTGGAAAAGAAATTTTTTAATTTCATCAAGTATTTTATTTTTAATGATTTATTTACCCTCTGCATTGTTTTAATTCTCCATGCATATTAAATTTTAAAGCCCTAAGGTAATTTTAAAATTAAAAAAATGTATTTTTGTTAGCATTTCCACTAAAATAATTCTAATAAATCAAAGAAAAATTAGAAAATTGTAAAAATTGATTCTCTAATTTCCTTGATATTAGAGGGATTTTTGAAAAATATAAAATTCATTTTTCAACCTTTATTTTATTTTTAAATTAATTAATACTCTAAAACTTAAAATAATTATAATAAAAATAATATAATTCAAAAAATCACCAAAATTGGTCCAAGTGGTCCTCTGGTCATTAGGAATGTCCCATAATTTTCTTAAGGACAGAAACTTTCCCTTGGTCATATTATTAAATTTTCCTTGGAAATCTCTATTTTCCACCAAAAATAATTACATAAATAAATTAAATAGAGAAAAATCACATCTTCTCCTCTCATGTCTTTATTGACATATGAGTGAAGTCACATAAAAATTTCAAGTTCATTTAAGCTCAATTTAGTGAGTTATGAAATTATTAAGCTTGAAGGGGCAAAATGGTAATTAAAATTTTAACCTTTAATTAAAACTTTAGGCTTAATAAAATTAAAGAGTAAATTATTTGATCTTAACCTGATTTGGATGATTGAAATTTAAATAATTAAAGGGTAGAAACCCATTAAACAATTTAAAAATAATTGAAATGAACTTTAATTAAATAATTGATTAAATTTGGAAGAATAATAAAAAATTGGAATTATTAAAATAGGGATATTATTAGGAAGAGATTTGTTCCTTAATTTAAGAATCCCTAAATTAATCATCTCATTAATGTTTAATTCCTAATTAAAATGATAATCCAAATTTAAGATTTAAAATGCTAAAAGACTTAACTATTAAATTAAATTAAAGTTAAATTATTTAAATTAAACCCTTTTAAAATTTCAATTAAATTAAATACTTTAACAATTAAAATTAAATAATCTTTAAAATATAAAAAATAAAATATTAAATTAAAATTAAAAATAAAATAAAATTAAAATTTAAATAAAATTAAATTAAAACAAATTAAATTTAAATTAAATTAAATTAAATTAAATTAAATCATATTAAATTAAATTAAATTAAATTAAATTAAATTAAATTAAAATAAATATATATATATATAAAAATCAAGTTAAAATTAAAATTAATTTAAATTAATTAGATTAAATTAAAATTAAAACTAAACTAAATTAAATTAAATTAAAGTTAAATTAAATTGAATTAAAAATAACATCACCTAAGACATAAAGAAATTCAAAATAAAGCAACTTGAACACTATTCCAAATTTAAACCCGATAACTGAAATTAAATTAAATCACAAACCATTTGAACACCAATTTGCCCTCGAAAGCTTTGGTTATCATAACTCCTAAACAGAACGTTAAATGAAATGTTACTTCACTTATAGGATATTCAAATGTCCTAGTTCATTGAGCAGGATAACAAAAATTGAATTCTCGGACGATTAATTCATTTGTATAATTGAATTCATTTGGACTTAAAACAATTCTAGCAATATTGAAAAGATGTTTAAGATTCTTCTTAAGAACTTCCTCAATATGATAGGATATTTATAAGAACAATTGAACTTAATTGTTCTTTGATGAAGAAAATCGTCCTCAAACCAAAACACAAGAACCTAGACGTCATAGGAGATGACTAGCTATAAGATTAGGAACTTGGTAGAAAACCATAACCCTTCCCTTAGCTTAACCTAGGAACTTGCTTAAATATTCTAAATTGTGTTTAAGTGCAGCTTGGGATGACGGGAAGACCCTCCAGGTGTGCTTTTATTTTATTGCAATTTACTTTATTGCAATTTATTTAATCGCATCACACTTACTTTTTTTGCATGATAAACAACTGTTGCATGAAAACCTACACTTTTAGGATAGTCCCTAAAACTGAAACCAAAACTAAATTAAAATTCATTACAAGATAAAATGAACCGCCACAACATTTCAAAATATAAAACAACTCAAAATTTAATCACAAACAGAACACAAAACTGCAATTAAAACTAAATTAAAACGTCTTGTTGGATGATCGGGAATACATCAGATGATGTAACCTACGTGTTGCTAACGGGATTTCCCACGGTCTAAATGAAAGTGTGGAACTCATTCAGTTGAGTTTAGCAAATTCTTCTGGACTAAGTGAATCCGATAAAAATAACAATGCCGGAAGGATGGAACCTTGGGATCTTAACCGGTGTTGTTATAATCAACTTTAAGATTTGTTTTAAATAAAACATTAAAAAAACACTTGGAAATTAAGAATTCCTCTAAACCAAAACACTTTTCTCATCTCCTGATTTATGACTTCTAAAACTAAACCTCTGCAACAACAAGGAGCTCGGAGCATGGTGGGCAGCACGACCATCGTCATCAGCAAAACATGAATCTACATCAGCAAAACCATTCTTAGAATTAAATAACCAAGCCATAGGACTTCGAGGTAGTTTGCCTAGTGCAACATAAATCCTCAACATGTTGTTAGGCATTTGCATTGCAAATTAAGCCCTAACCGGTTCTAGGATTCCGAGGTAGTCGTCCGATACGACATAAACCCTCACATCATCCAGGCTATTTGTATGATTTTATCATACAAATATAAGTCCAGATTAATTAAAATTGGCAAAATCAAAACATTAAATAAACATTAGGACTTTCCTAAATCTAAGCTAAACAATAGGATAGTTGGGAAATTACCGAAGTTCACTTCGAATCTGTGATTTCTTTTACCTTTCTTCCTTTGAATTCCCAAAACAAAATGTTCCAAACTTGATCCATTCCCTATTGAAATTCCAAAATTCAATCCTTTGAAAACTTAAACTTTGAAATTCTTGAGAGCGAGATTACCGATTATTATCGAGAGTTTTCTTAGGTGATCCCCGTCACTTAAGATGTATTTAACTATAGGGGCTTGCCCTTATAGGGAATTTTAAGAACCCAGGTAATATAAACCCTGTTTAATGCTTTCATATTAAGCACGGGAACTTGTCGGCTTATAAAATTGGTTCGCATACCAAATGTATGTCACAAATCTTCTAGTTTATTTAATCGAGCCCCATCACCAAACAGTGTGTCTATTCTTCGAGATAGATACACTGTTTGTGATGCGGTGCTCATTTATATAAACTATTCGGGATGTGAGATCAGTTTGATTTCATATCTTAAAATATTCAAATTTAAAATTATTTTCAAAATAAAATACTACTTTTCAAATTATTTATTTAAATTAAATCTAAAATTCCCCGACAATTTCTGTAGGCGACCCTTTATCAAAAATACAACACAACCTAAAAATAATGCCGACAATTTCTGGCGACTCCGCTGGGGATAATTCCTCTCTCCATTTTAATCAGACAATTCTGCTTTCAAAAATCGGTAGTGTATCCATGTTCCTAGTGGATCAAACTACCCTTCTTTCCGTTGGAATACTATGTTCATTTCTACCTTGAACAAGTATAGCCAACATTCTCTCGGATTTAGGAACCACTGTTTAGACACCCCTAAACAGAGAGGTTCCGAAATCCTTTTTTTTTTACCTCATTTCTGAGGTGGGGTGGACCCCCAATAGGTATTAGTTTAGGAGCGATCTTGCGGGTCGAGAAATTTCTGCAAGACTTTCTCTTCCTTTTCCAGTTCCTAATCAATTCCTTTTACCCTTCCTACAACTCTCCTTCTTTTATTAATTCTCCTTCCTAACGAATAAATCTTTACGAAAAGATAATCTTCCTTTAATACCACAAATACACTAAGATAAACGAAATGTGTTCGGACTCTTTCTTTTTCGGCATAAGTTATACGATAAGAAGAAGCACGATTCGGGGACTAACACTTGGAATGCGCCTGCTGAAATGCAAGCCCCAAAGCCGATCTTCTCTTTCGTCGACGGACTTGACTCGGCCGTGTTCGAGGACGAAGCGCTCGATAATGGAATCATTCGATTCAGACAAGGATTCGGGGACACCGACATCAAGATCCCTGACGTCACTCTCTTTTCACTCACAAGCAAAGTACCAGAGACTGAGAAGCCGTTGATTGAGTATAACCTCAAGTCAACTCATGGATTCCCTCCTCTACGAAAGATTCCAACTGAGAGGAGTACTGCTGTCCACAGAAGGACGGTGTTTGCTACCCCCACTGGTCTAGTTGTCTCTTCACCTACCCCGGCTTCTGCCGAACTAAAGGGGAAGGAAATTCAGAACTATGACGAACCTGTTACCGTGGAGGGTACAGACCTTCCTGTGAAACCTTCTGTATTTGAAATTGGGTCCAGCTCGAGAATTCCATCGCTGACACGGACTCAGAGGAGGAACAGAAGTAGAAGGATTGCTAGAGAGGCCAAAGCCGCTGAAGTTGCTTTCCTAGAAGAAATCCCAGAACTGCCCGAGTATACACCGCTGCCTGAATACATACCACTTTTGGGAGGAAGTAGCTTCCATCCCCTCTCCGCCACAGAGGATGATGAAAATGTTCGCAAGATTGCTGCCGCATTGCCTCAGCCCGTATATTACAACGATAGCTGTAAGAAAAGGGCTAGAATTACGCCATTTGCTCGATTGCAAACCTTGATAGAAAAGTTGGCAAAGAAGGAAAGGTGCCCTGTATCAGAAATTTTAAGAAGGATAGGGCGGGTGTCGTCCAAATCTCGTCTTGGGCCGCGAGTGAAAACTGCTATCGCTGCAGAAAATCCAAATAAGAGAATGAAAGCTAGTCCGCCCGTCGTTGTTTCAGGACTACAGATTAGGGAGGATACCACCTTCCAGCATTTGGCTGACAGACCATCCGGTCCTAGACCTTCTACTGCTAGGAGGATGGTATGGTCCCACTAGCGGACAATTAAGATTAAAACAACAACCTGAGAAGGAAAGTCTCGTCAGGAGACTTGAGTCCAAAAAAAGCGCTATCGCAGTGAAGGGGACTAATGAGAAGGAAACCCGACAGTCATCACATTACAACTGCAAGGATGTACAGAAAAGACCACTAGAAGATGCTATGGAAAAGCTAAGAACTGATATTCGGCGTTTAGCAAAGGAAAGAGAAGAGAAATTCGGAGATGAGATTGATTCGTTAGAGTTCATGGATGATTTTCGGCACATTTTTAGGTTGTGTGTTTTATTTTGAAAAGGGGGTCGCCTAACAGAAGTTATCGGCGAATTTTTTTTTTAATTTAATTTAAATAAATAATTTGAAAAGTAGTATTTTATTTTTGAAAATAATTTTAAGTTTGAAAATTTTAAGATATAAAATCAAGTCGATCTCACATCCCGAATAGTTTGTATAAACGAGCACCGCACCACAAACCGTGTATCTATCCCTAAGGATAGACACACTACTTGATGGTGGGGCTCGATTAAATAAACTAGAAGATTTGTGACATCCGTTTGGTCCGCGAACCAATTTTATAAGCCGACAAATTCCCTGCTTAATATGAAAGCATTAAACGGGGTTTATATTACTCGGGTTCTTTAAAATTCCTATATAGGACAAGCCCCTATAGTTAATTACATCTTAAGTGAAGGGAATCACCTAAGAAAACTCTCGATAATAATCAATAATTCTGCTCTCAAGAATTTCAAAGTTTAAATTTTCAAAGGATTGGATTTTGGAATTTCAATAGGGAATGGATCAAGTTTGGAATATTTTTGTTTTGGGAATTCAAAGGAAGAAAAGTAGGAGAAATCATAGATTTCGAAGCGAACTTCGGTAATTTCCCAACTATCTTATTGTTTGGCTTAGATTTAGGAAAGTCCTAATATTTATCTAATGTTTTGATCTTGCCAATTTTAGTTAATTAGGACTTATAATTATATGATAGAATCATACAAATAGCCTTGAAGATGTGAGGGTTTATGTCGTACCCAAACGACTACCTCGGAATCCTAAGTCCGGTTAGGGCTTAATTTGCAATGCAAATGCCTAACGAAGAGGTTGAGGATTTATGTTGCACTAGGCAAACTACCTCGAAATCCTATGGCTTTGTTGTTTAATTGTAAGAAAGTTTTGCTGAAGTAGACTCAGGTTTTGTTGATGACGATGGCCGTGCTGCCCACCATGCTCCGAGCTCCTTGTAGTTGCAGAGTTTTAGTTTTAGAAGTCATAAATCAGAGGATGAGAAAAGTGTTTTGGTTTAGAGAAGTCTTAATTACCAAGTATATTTTTTTTACGTTTTAATTAAAACAAATCTTAAAGTTGATTCCATACTTTCATTTAGACCGTGGGAAATCCCGTTAGCAACACGTAGGTTACATCATCTGAGGTATTCCCGAACATCCAACCGGACGTTTTAATTTAGTTGTAATTGTAGTTTTGTGTTCTGTTTGTGACTAAATTTTGAGTTGTTTTATATTTTGAAATGTTGTGGCGGTGAATTTTATCTGGCAATGACTTTTAATTTAGTTTTGGTTTCAGTTTTAGGGGCTATCCTAAAGGTGTGGGTTTTCATGCAACGAGTTGTTTATCATGCAAGAAAAGTAAGTGCAATGCGGTTAAATAAATTGCAATAATGTAAATTGCAAGAAAATAAATTGCAATAAAACAAAAGCGTACTTGGAGGGTCTTTCCGTCATCCCAAGCTGCACTTAAAACACAATTAGAATATTTAAACAAGTTCCTAGGTAAAGCTAAGGGAAGGGTTATGGTTTTCTACCATATTCCTAATCCTATAGCTAGTTATTTCCTATGACGTATAGATTTCTTGTGTTTTGGTTTGAAGACGATTTTCTTCATCAAAGAATAATTAAGTTCAATTGTTCTTATAAGTGTCCTATCATATTGAGGAAGTGCTTAAGAAGAAACTTAAAAATCTTTTCAATACTGATAGGATTGTTTTCAGTCCAAATGAATTTAATTACACAAATGAATTAATCGTCCGGGAATCTCAAGTTTTGTTATCTTGCTCAGTGAACTAGGACATTTGAATATCTTATAGGTGAAGTAACATTTCATTTAATATTCTGTTTAGGAGTTATGATAACTAAAGCTTTTGAGGGTAAATTGGTGTTCAAATGGTTTGTGATTTAGTTTAATTTCCATTAATGGGTTTAAATTTGGAATAGTGTTCAAGTTATTTTAGATTTATTTTGAATTCTTTATGTCTTTGGTGATGTTATTTAATTCAACTTAATTTAATTTAATTTAATTTAATTGAGGTTTAATTTAATTTAATTCAATTTAATTCAATTTAGTTTGATTTGATGTTAAATTAAATTAATTTTATTTGATTTAATTTTAATTTAATTTGATTTGATTTAATTTAATTTAATTTAATTTAATTTAATTTAATTTAATTTAATTTAATTTATTCATTTAATTTAATTTAATTTGTTTATTTAATTTAATTTAATTTAATCTTTAATTTAATCCAACTTTTAATTTTAATTTAATTTAATTTAATTTAATTTAATTTAATTTAATTTAATTTTTAATTTAATTTTATTTTTAATTTTAATTGAAATTTTAAAAGAATTTAATAATTTAATTTTAGTTTAATGATTAAGTCTTTTACTATTTTGAATTTGAGTTATCATTTTAATTAAGAATTGAATATTAATGAGATAATTAATTTAGGAATTTTTAAATTAAAGAATAAATCTCTTCCTAATAATATCCCTATTTTAATAATTCCAATTTTATTATTCTTCCAAATTTAATCAATTATTTAATTAAGGTTTAATTATTTTAAATTGCTTAATGGTTTTCTACCCTTTAATTATTTAAATTTCAATCATCCAAATCAGATTAGGATCAAATATTTTACTTATTAATTTTTATTAAACCTAAAGTTTTAATTAAGGGTTAAAATTTTAATTACCATTTTGCCCTTTAAGCTTAATAATTTCATAACTCACTAAATTGAACTCAAATGAACTTGAAATTTTTATGTGACTTCACTCATATGTCAATAAAGACATGAGAGGAGAAAATGTGATTTTTCTGTTTTTAATTTATTTATATAATTATTTTTGGTAGAAAATAGAGATTTCCAAGGAAAATTTAATAACATGACCAAGGGAAAGTTTCTGTCCTTAAGAAAATTAGGGGTCATTCCTAATGACCAGAGGACCACTTGGACCAATTTTGGTGACTTTTTGAATTATATTATTTTTATTATAATTATTTTAAATTTTGGAGTTTTAATTAATTTAAAAATAAAATGAACGTTGAAAAATGAATTTTATATTTTTCAAAAATCTCTCTGATATCAAGGAAATCAGAGAATCAAATTTTGCAATTTTCTGATTTTTCTATGATTTATTATAATTATTTTAGTGAAAATGCTAGAAAATACATTTTTTTAATTTTAAAATTACCTTAGGGCTTTAAAATTTAATATCTCACTAAATCGACCTAAGAAAAATATGGGGTTTGTTCCTAAGCGATTAAAATTCAAAATGTGACATTTTGGTGAATTTTATTATTTTTGTGAATTTTATAATTTTTTAATTATTGAAAATATTAAAATAATATTAAAAATCAACTTTTTTAGAAAATTGAAATTTTAATTCTCTTAAATTCCCCTAATATCAGAGAGGCTCCAAAACTAATTTGGTGAATTTTTGAAAGGTATTTTGAAAGTTATGAATTTTTAAAGTTAAAAATGGCTAAATGGCTTAATCAATCCAATTAGTAGGGCTAACCAAGTCCAATTGACCTCAAATTTTTATGGTGGGTTCCTCTGATCCTAAAGGTCAGTGGAGAATTGATTTCAAGTCAATTTGATGTATGGTTAGCTCTAATTAATTAGAGATCCATTTTGGGTGTTTAAGCCAATTAGGGTTGTTTTAAATGAACTAACTCAAAACCTATTTTTTCCTAGGGTCCTCTGGTCATAAGGAACATCACCAAATTTTCCTAGAATTTATTTCACAACATGCTATTTATTGGATTTAAAATACTCAAAACAGTAACATGAATTTGAAAAATCAATAACTTTTCATAGGATGGCCTCTGACTTTGAAAAATTCGGGGAATGTTCCCAAATTCGGAGGCTTCAAAGCCCTATGGTCTCATGCCATGGTGAATTGTATACATGCATGGAGAATTAAAAATATGCAGAGAGGAAATAAATTATTAAAAATAAAATACTTGATGAAATTAAATAATTTCTTTTCCACATTATTCTCCTCTGTTCACTGAGCAAGAGGGTATTTTTATTTTTTTTTTATGATTTTTCTACACAAAGTTATGAATTTTTGAAGTTTAGGGAATTAAATAAATCAGAAAAATCCCAAATTTTCTATTTATCCACGCGGCGCCGCGTCAACCTCGGCAGCTCCGAAACGCCGCGAGGCGCGCTCCCATTCGACGCCGCCATCTGACTCAGCACTCCGGGGCCCCGCGGTTCTCGTACCGTCTCCTGGTCCGACGCCATCTGAGCCGTCCGTCCGCGCGTGTATTAAATAAACGACATCCGTTCATCGTCCCCAAGTGTCCTTACCCGAGAGCCGTCCACACTAAATCCCTAATATCTCACTCGAAACTCAATGGATTTTCATGTTCTTATGCTCTATGGATTCGTCTTGAAGAGACGAACACATCTATACGGTGATCATGCATTGAAATTAAAGCATTTGAAATGGTGAATCTCCGTAAGCTCGGGATGAAGAATTAGCTCATACCTTTGCTCGGAGAAGTGTGGCTTCGATCCGAGGGTTGTTGCACCTTCGATTGGATCCCGGCAAGCTCCAAATGAAGTCTCCCGGTCCGGTGAACTGTCTCAGGTGTGATTTCGACCACGGCTCGATCACAAAGCTTGGAGGCCGGAGCAAGCCGGGTGGCCTCGGAGATGGGGCTTTTGTCTGGTGGACACCTTCCCTTGGTCCGGTGAAGGTGTAGAACCAATCAATTTGGGGATTGGCTCACTTGTGGAGAAGTGTCCTGGTTTTGGGCTTGGATTTCGACTGCGAAATTGAGCTCGCAGAGAAGAAATGGCAGGGGGATTTCGGTGGGGATCAAGTGCTCGTGTATGGGGAGTAGTCCGGAACAATTTTGGCAAAGTTTCCTTAAGGTTTGTTTCGAGCACCTCTCATGGCCGAGAGGGGTGGTGTTTAAATAGGAGAGGGTGGAGGGCCTCCTGGGAGAGTTAGGGCTTGGGATCAGCTGCTCTTGGCAAGAGAAGAACAGCTCCAATGGCCACCGGGGTTGGGGCGGCTCAGCGAGTGAGAATTCCAAGTTGGGCTCACATGTGAGCTCTCGGCCATGGTGTTTTCCGGCGACATGGTGGCTGGCCGGCCAGGCATTGGTCACCATCTTGGTCAGGGAGGTCAGGGCTGGGGCTTAGTGCAATCAATTGGCATTGGCCATGTGTAAAGGGTTTGATTTAGATGGAATGGGGGAGGAGCTAATTTTGGGTCCAAATGGGTCCAAGTCATGGATTTAGGTTTGGTTCACCCTCCAAGGCCTGATTTTCGGGCCGAGGGAATCGAGTAAGTCAGCTAGCTTAGTGGGGAGAAGTCACCATCTAAGTACATTTATGTTTAATCAAGGTTTAGAAGAGTCATGAAAAGGCTTAATCTCCCTTAAGGGAATCATTAAAGGACTCCCTCCCTTTGCCAAAAATGACATGGTGATGTGTAAAGTGGCTGCCATGGCTTGCATATGGCTTGTGCAAGGCTTCATGGCTCCATTTGGCTTGGGAAAAGATTGGGTCAATTTCATGAAAATGGATTTTAGGAATTTTTGGTAATTTGATGGAAATTTGTATGAAACTTGATTTGGAATGATTTGATGATGAATTTAGGACTTAGGGAATGACTTTAATTAAGTGGATGGCAAATGGAGATGTCATGTAGGCTTTAGGGTGGATTTTGGGCTTTTTGAAAGGGTTTTAAATGGGCTTTTAAGATGGTTTAGGAAAGTGGGCTTTTGAATTTTAAAATGGATTTTGGGATGAAATTTTGGTAAAGGCTTGGGCCAAATAATTGTTGGGTTTAGCTCATAGATGTGTCATGAGTGACTTGAAGCAAATTTGGGGTGATTTGGGTTTGAATTGGGTTGAATTTGGGCTTTTAGGTGAATGGGCCAATATAGGTCAGATTGGGCTAACTTGGGCCAATGTTGGGCTAGGGTTGAAATTGATGTAAAATTAATGTTGAGAAATGTTTATGGGAGTGTTTCAAAGAGGTTTTGACTTTGGTTGGGCTTTGATTTTGGAATTTGGGCTCATTTGGGTTAGATTTGGGTTTAGGTCAAAATTGGGCCTTTTAGCTTTGGTTTGAATTTGAGTGGGGTTTGGGTCCAAATTTTGGGAAAATCATGTTAGTTTTTTGCTTGTGGGGATGCTAAGGAAGATTTAGAAAATATTTGGGGTTAATTGGAGTTGAATTGGGTGAGTTTGGGTTAGGTTTGGGTCATGGGTCCAAATTGGGCTTTAAGGCCAAAAGTGAAATTGGATCCAAATGTCAATCAAATTGGACTTGGATTTGGTCTAGATTGATGTTGGGAATGTTGAATTGAAGTTTAGAATTGAATTAGACCAGAATTTGGGTCAATTGTGTAGGTTTGGTTTGACATTGGGTTCACTTAGGGTTAAAATGGGTCAAATTGGGGGTTTTGACAAAAGTAGGGTAAATTGACAAAATTGGCCCATGGTGTAGTTGAACAAAATTAAATTGGGAATATTTGGGATTTGCTGGAATTTTCTGGGAATTTTCTGAATTTTTGGATTTTTGGGTCAAGAGGGGTATTTTGGGTATTTGGAGGGTATTGGGAGGTTTTCTTGTAATTTTTGGTATTTTTGGGTATGGATGATCAATTTGAGTGGAGAGAAATGTTTAGGAATGATTTTGGAGAATTTTGGGTGATTTGGAAATTTTTGAGAAATTTGGGTAGTTTCAAGGGTTTTGGGTAGGTTAGGCGGGTGTAGGGTCCCGGGGGTCAAAAATTGAAAATTTGGAAAATTGAAAATTTGGAAAATTGAAAATTTGGAAAATTGAAAATTTGGAAAATTGAAAATTTGGAAAATTGAAGATTGGGTAAATTTGAGTGGAATGAAATCATTTTGGTTGAGCCATGAAGCCACATCAAGCCCATGAGCCATGAAGGGACTCATTTGAGGCATTCACTATGTTGTTCCTAACCCTCTTAGCCAAGGGCTTAGGGGTTAAGGACCATCCATGTGAATCACCTACATGAGTCGGGAGGTCGAAGTTAGGTATGGGTGTGGTTTTAGGAGGTGTGTGAAAGTGTAGTGTATAAGTGTAGTGTGTGTGTAAGTCGGCCGCTTCACCGGACCGAGCCACCCGGGGCGGTCATAAGGCCAAAGAGTCCTATAGGAACTCATCCTTTAAACTTCCACATTTGATTTCAACCCTACAGGTGATTAGGGTTCTACGATCGAGTTTGTGGAGTTTGCGGGGAGTTAAGAAGTGGTTTGAAATTCTAGATGATGGATCCCGATTCTAGTCCTCTAAGATAGTCGAAGGAAAAGCCTAAGGCTAGATCCTAAGTACTAAAAGAAGAAGAGAAGACCTCATCAAAAATGAGGTCAACAAATGGACCCCCGATAGGTGTGGTGAGTCGACGGAGCACACCGCGCGTATTGGTGTTGACCGAAGCGATCGGAAAAACCAATACAGATGTCCAAGTGACAAATTTAGGACGAAGTAGAAGAGTTTCCGTTGGGGAGTGTCAAGCATATCTCTGAAACTGGAGTTTCCTGAACTCTCGCTGGGGAAAGGAAAAGGAGGTGAATTCCAAATCACACGATCTGGGAGAATTTCGATTTAGATTTCAGTTTGTTTCAATTTAAGTTCGGATGTGTAATTTTAGATTTTGATTTTTTTTATTTTAGATTGAAGTTTGATTTAAAATTAATTTGAGAAAATTTAGATTTGAAACGAGAATTGAAACCTAGGTTCCAATCTCGGGATTGCAAAGAAAACTGGAATTTAGGTACCAGCCTCGGAGTGGGAATCGGAGTTTTAGTGTCGATTGAAAAGGCTGAGAATCAGAATTTAGGCACTGATCTCGAAAGGGATGAGAATTGAAATTTAAGTATCAATCTCGAAAGAGAGTCGAAATTTAGGTATCGACCTCGAAAAGGATGAGAATCAAAATTTAGGTACTGATCTCGGAATGAGAACTAGAATTTAGGTACTAGTCTCGAAATGAGAGCTGGAATTTAGGTACCAGTCTCGAAAGTTTAGAATTGAAATTTAGGTATCAATTCAAAAGAGAATCAAAATTTAGGTATCGATCTCGAATGAGAGTCGGAATTTAAGTACCGACCTCGAAGGAAGAGGACTGGAATTGAGGTACCAGCCTCGGAAATTTTGAATTGAAATTTAGGTATCAATTCAGATGGGAATCAAAATTTAGGTATCGATCTCGGAATGAGAACTGGAATTTAGGTACCAGTCTCGGAAATTTTGAATTGAAATTTAGGTATCAATTCGGATGAGAATCGAAATTTAGGTATCGATCTCGGAGTGAGAACCGGAATTTAGGTACCGATCTCGAAAATTTTGAATTGAAATTTAGGTATCAATTCGGATGAGAATCGAAATTTAGGTATCGATCTTGGAATGAGAACTGGAATTTAGGTACCAGTCTCGGAAATTTTGAATTGAAATTTAGGTATCAATTCGGATGAGAATCAAAATTTAGGTATCGATCTCGGAATGAGAACTGGAATTTAGGTACCAGTCTCGGAAAATTTGAATTGAAATTTAGGTATCAATTCGGATGAGAATCGAAATTTAGGTATCGATCTCGAAATGAGAACTGGAATTTAGGTACCAGTCTCGGAAATTTTGAATTGAAATTTAGGTATCAATTCGGATGAGAATCGAAATTTAGGTATCGATCTCGAAATGAGAACTGGAATTTAGGTACCGAGTCTCGGAAATTTTGAATTGAAATTTAGGTATCAATTCGGATGAGAATCGAAATTTAGGTATCGATCTCGAAATGAGAACTGGAATTTAGGTACCAGTCTCAGAAATTTTGAATTGAAATTTAGGTATCAATTCGGATGAGAATCAAAATTTAGGTATCGATCTCGAAATGAGAACTGGAATTTAGGTACCAGTCTCGGAAATTTTGAATTGAAATTTACTGCGGAGATTTGGATTTAGCGGGAGATTGAAATGAGATATGAAAGTGTTTCATATCCCATGGGAATCAATCAAAGTCTAATTACTTGGCGAAGGGTACAAACCCATGCCATCCGGATCAAATTGAAAACTCTTCGTGATTCTGAAATCATCCCGAGAGAGGGTTTCAAGGGAGGTCTAGAATAGATCTTGATTTGAAGAAGGATTGGAGGGTTTGAGAAGATGGGTTTAAACTGGAATTTAGTTTGAGCTTTAAATTTGTTTTTTTTGTCCTTTAACTATCCCGTTTTTTGTTGTTTATTTGGTGTTCATGCGGATTTGGTGTTCGACATTTTTAGATTTTTTTTTTTTAAGGAAAGTTTTCTTTTATTCTCTTTCTTTTATTTCTTCTCTGTTCTTTGTTCGAAGTTCATTTAACTTTAATGGTGTTTCCCAGTCAATTTGCACAAAAGAGGTGAAGGCCCAAAAAAAATGTGACATGGTCACTTTCATTCCAATCATGTCGAAGATACATCATACAACTTGATCTGGAATATATTTCATACAATCCATGTAGACTCAAAACGGACTATGTATGATCTTCGTCGATCCATCCAAAGAACCATCTATCAAAAATCCATGTCTGAATAGTGGGGTACATGGTCAATAACATCACCTTCCAAGCCATCCTTGGCAAGGATGCCGTATGGATGTACATTGGAGGTGTGATATTTCCATGTAACTCACAACTCGTAAGGCCGGAGGCTCTCTAGCTTCGGGTCCGGTCGGAAATGGTAAGGTGTCTTCCCGTCGTCCATCCTTCCGAAAGTAACCGAGATCCGCTTCACCGGTACTCCCGGTATGCAATGCTTAGCGATATCCGCTCCGTTGCCCTTCGCATTATGACGGAACCTACCGGTAATGGTATCTTTACCGGCCCTCGGAACTCACCGGGCCTGCTATCCGGAGGTCGGATCCGAACATGATGTTACACTCGTTCGGGAAAGAGACCGTGCAGAAGGTCCGACAAAGTCGTGGTGATCTATGTGTGGGGGTATGCGGTCACCCCGCTTGTAGATGTTAATAATGCAGGCTATTGGGTATGCAATCTGGCTGGCGAGTACCCTCCATGTTATCAATCTCTTTACCATTCTCTTGATGACTAGTGGCATCGGATCCACTTGGCCATGACGGAGTATTCCCGGAGGGTTTCCCTTCTCGTCTTCCGCAAAGTTGTAATAGACATCCACATTGTATTGTGATTCTTCCTTTCCCCGGCATCCATCTCCGGGGTTCCGAGTATGTGTTTTCCCTCGGGCGGCTCGCTCGGCCCATTCTTTTCAAATCCCGGATGCAATCCACGATCCGTCGTTGTTCATACTCCGAGAATACGTCTGTATGCAGCTCGAGGCCCTCTAGTATATTGATTCTTCTGCCTCTAATTCTCTCGAAGTATTCAAAGGTTATCCTTTTAACATTCTGCATTCTCTCCAGCTCGTATTCTGGAATGATCTGCAGATGGCGAGGCCTGGTGAAATATTGTGGGATATACAGTTCAATCCCTTCATGTTCTCTTGCATACCTCGGCTCCTCAGGGATGATGTCTGTCGGGACATCCCCCAGGGTTGCTTCTGCTACAAGGTCATGCATTACTGGTGGTTCTATCCGGTGGCGTGGTAGCCTTCTTTCTTCTGATCCTTTGGAGATTTCCCTGGTCCTTTCTGTTATCCTAGGAGCTGGCCTCCTTTCTTCAGGTTCCTGGTGAACCGGTGTCCTTGAAGTGTATGTACTGGCATTAGCAACTGTCTCGTCGCGCTGGTCTGCAGCTAGTTTGTTAACATCTTACGGATACGGCGATTCTTATTTCTTCGTTGCGTTGCTGTGAGAGTAGCTCTCCAAACTTCTTGAATCTCTGTGGGTGCGGCGCTGACAAGCCTGCCCTCTGCTGTAGTGACTACAAACTTTATTTTCTTATCTTCTTCAGTGCTTGCCTTTCTTTTCTTGCTGCTGGATTGGTGGCTTGGGCCACCCACTTTCATCACTATCTGCCCGGGCAGTTCTTCTCGGTCAACTGGGACCCAGTCACTTTCCTCGTAATGTAGGCCTGCTGGTGTGAAATCCGAGTCAATCTCGATTATCGCTCCATCTTTCACCCTCTTTTCATCAAGTGCAAGGCTTACGCCATTCTTAAAGTTCAGGACCAACCGCCCGTTCGACATTTCCCTGCGAAAAGACAAGGAAAAGGATCAGGGGCTGTACTAAGAACAAGAACATTAAGAAAATGTTTATTAAAGACATTTTTTTTATTTATTATTTTTTTTATATTTTTAAATTTAACAGGAATGAAGAAGGATAAGATCAGGGAAGAGATTTTGATTTGGAAAAGAAAACAAGGAAAACTTTATTATCATGATTTTATTTATTTTAGCACATTTTTTATTATTTTTGGGTTCGGACACAGTCATAAGTAATTACTTCGCCCGTGTTTCTTAGGGATGAAGAATCCATTCCTTCGAAACATCAGGTAGCGTAATACTTTTTCAAGTATCGTCCGTTGATCGGAAGCATATGTCGTTCTCCCTGGCAATTCACTAGTCGGTAGGAACCTCCTGAGTATACTGCTTCAACCACAAACGTTCCTTCCCAAGTGGGTTCAAATTTTCCTCCTATCTTGCGGTGTGCAAGGATAGGTCTCTTGAGAACGAGAACTAAGTCACCAACTTTGAAAGTTCTTGGGCGGACCAGTTTGTCATGGGCTTGAACCATCTTAGCTTGGTATAGTTCTAAATTCGTTGCGCTGCAAGTCTTTTCCCTTCCGGAGCTTTCTAATTCTTCTAGTCGTAATTTGGCGTTCTCTTCTGTCGTGATCTTGTTTGCAACTGCAATTCTGAGTGAAGGAAGTTGAACCTCTAAAGGTAGCACTGCCTCGGACCCATACACCAGAGCGTAAGACGTAGCTTGAGTAGGAGTTCTGAAGGTTATCCGGTAGGCCCATAAGGCTTCTAACAACTTCTCGTGCCAATTTCTCTTATTATCGTCTAAAGTTTTCTTTAAGATTTGAACGAGAGTTTTATTAAAAGCCTCAGCGAGGCCGTTTGCTCTTGGGTAGTAAATTGTTGAGTATCGCCAGTCGATTCCGTGTCTCCTGACAAAATTGTTGATTTGTGTGCTTCGAATGCCGACCCATTATCCGAGATAATCTCGTGCGGCACTCCGAAACGGTAGACAACTTGGTTCTTGAAAAGCTGTAGCACGTGGTGTGCTTTCACTTCTCTGAGTGGAACTGCCTCTGCCCACTTGGAAAAGTAATCTGTAGCCGCAAGAATGAAATGATGTCCTTTTGAAGATGGTAGTTCTATTGGACCCACTATATCTATGCCCCAACATTCAAATGGCCACGACACAATTGTCGGATGTAGCACATTTGGAGGTTGGTGTAGAACCACTCCGTGCACTTGGCATTGGTGACAGCTCTTGGCGATTTTCATGCGGTCGGTCATCATTGAGGGCCGGTAGTACCCTAGTCTTTTAATTTTCATTTTCATCTTCGGACCCGATCGGTGAGCGCCACGGAGTCCTGAATGCACCTCTTTAACAATTTCACGGGCCTCGGACCCGCTTAGGCACCTTAGCCACATTTGATCAAAAGACCTTCGTACAATGTGTTGTTTATTAATGCGTAAGACGAGTTCTTTTCTTGATCCGATGGGCCAACGACCTATCGTCCGGTAGCTTTCCTGTTTGCGGTGTAGTCTACTAATGGTTGTCGCTCATCTTCTTTGTTTTTCATCATCTGTTGCAATTGATTCTTTTTCTTTTTCTGATTTGTGTATTGTGTCTATGTCGAGCTGTGATAGGACCTGACGTCCGTGAACTGACACTTCCACTGATTCATCTTGCAAACAGGCAAATTCTTTTGCGAGACGGGCTAAAGCATTTTCTTTTCTGGGAATTTTGTAGATCGTCACATTCGGAATTTGTTCCAACAATTGAATGACATACTGGAAGTATTGCTCGAGTCTTGGCTTTAAAATTCTGTACTGTCCGGCGATCTGTTGAATGATTAACTGTTAATCCCCGTAGATGTTGATGTCTGTTATCCCCATTTGAATAGTTAATTTCAGTCCTGTTATGAGGGCTTCGTATTCTGCTTCGTTGTTTGTACAAGGTTCTGTCAAGTGGTAGGAGTATCTTAACATCCCCCGCTCCGGTGTTATAAAGATTAGTCTGATTCCTGCCTTATCGGGTACTATCACTTGCGATTCTTCGTCTTTGTGTGCTGAAGATGCTCCGTCAAAGTATAATTCCCAACGTCGATCATCAGGGTCTTCTAGGCTCATTATTTGTTCATCTGGCAAATCGTCATTGAGAGGAGATTCTGCCGCAAAGGGTGTGCTTGCGAGGAAGTCTGCTAAGACTTGTCCCTTTACGGCACGAAGAGGCACGAAAGTTATATCGAATTGTAATAATATCATTGACCATTTGGCAAGTCCGTCGGAAAGTGTTGGACGAGTCATCGAGTATTGCAATGGATTAAACTTCGAGATCGAGTTGACCTTATGAGAAAGCATGTAGTGCCCGAGCTTTTGAGCGGCGAAGATCGGGGCCAAACAATGCTTTTCAATTGCGGGATACTTTACTTCCGTCGGAAGTAAACGACGGCTTAAGTAGTAAAGAGCATTTTCTTTACCCTCATCATTGACACTAGGCTACAGAGCTCCGAGAGAGTCGTCTAAAGCCGCGGTATAAAGTATCGCGGTCTACCCAAGACTGGGGTCGCTAAGACAGGAGGTGTCATTAAATATTGTTTAATGTCCTCGAAGGCCTTCGCGTCTTTCTCTTCCCAAATAAATTTGGCGTCCTTTTTAACTAGTGCCGAGAAAGGCTGACACCTACCTGACAAGTTTGAGATAAAGCGTCGAAGATATGTCAGCTTCCCTTGAAAAGATCGTAGTTGTTTTAAGGTTTTGGGAGGTGGCATTTCTAAGATAGCTTTAATCTTTTCCGGGTCGATTTCAATTCCACGATGTCAGACAACGAATCCTATGAATTTCTCGGAGGTAACGCCGAAGGCGCATTTTAAGGGATTCATCTTAAGGTTAAATTGTCTTAATCGTTCGAAAACAATTCTCAAATCATACAGGTGGTTTTCCTTTACTTTGCTTTTGATGACCACATCGTCCACGTAGCGTTCGACTTGATTGTGGATGAGATCATCAAAAATTCTTGTCATTGCTCTCTGGTAGGTTGCTCCTGCGTTCTTCAGTCCGAATGGCATTACTGTGTAGCAATATACTCCGATCGGCGTTCTGAATGCTGTAAGCTTTTCATCTTCCGGAGCCATTTTTATCTGGTTGTATCCTGAAGATCCATCCATGAATGAAAATATTTCATGCATTGAAGCAATGTCGATCATTAATTCTGGGATCGGTAGAGGGAATTCATCTTTTGGACATGCCTTGTCTAAATCTCTGAAGTCCACACAAATTCTGATCTGACCATTCTTCTTTCGATCGGCACCACATTGGCTAGCCAAGTCGGGTATTGTTCTTCAAGGACAAATTTAGCGTCTATTAGCTTTTTAACTTCTGCTATGACTTGTTGTTCGATTTCTAGACGCATTCTTCTGGGACCTTGTCTGATTGGGACAGAAGTAGGATCCACTCCTAGCTTATGGACTGCGACCTCTGGAGCTAATCCTGGCATCTCATCGTAGCTCAAAGCAAAACAGTCTTTAAATTCCATTAATAACTTGATTATTTCTTCGGAGTCTTCTTTATTGAGTAAGAAACTAACAAAGGTAGGTCTAGGTTCTTCGCTAGTACCTAAATTAACCTCCGTTAACTCATCTATTGTAGATTTAATTTCTTCTTCGAATTCTGGTGGAGCGTCTCCAATTTGTAAATCTTCGAGTTCGTCTGTAGTTTCCATGCAGTTTTCATTAGATTCGCAAGTGACAACCAAGCAAAATTTAGTATCGTCAACTGACCCTACTGTGCCGAATCCGAGTCCATACTTTGAATTGGGTGGACGACCGAAATTATTCCATAATTTTTCAAAATGTTGTGATTGGCCTTTTGTCCATTGTCGAGGTAATAAATCACGTTGAATTAAATTTTGAACATAAGGAGAGTACCACTCAAAAGGTAATTCCATTAATTCTGATGAAGTGACATCTTCGAATTGTACATTATTTTCAGTTTTGGAGGAAGAAGCACCATGATAGAATTTGATTGGCTTTGCACCGTCACTACGTACCTCTTAGACCACTATACCCTCGATCTTATTAGAATGGATCGGGGTTAGGGTCATAGTATGTACGTAGTGGTTAATCTTCTCGTACATCGATTTATATTCTTCATTCTTCTCATCTTCGAGAGAGATCTTGAATTGCGGCTTTTTACGACTTATTGTTGCTGCTTCTTGTTTGATTTCTTTTTCTTCTTCAGAACTGTCTTCCCAATCAACATTGATTGTTGGTTTCCTTTGTCCAACTGTCCTAGCGTCTCTACCACGGCCTCGTCCCCGGCCTCGACCTCGGATGTGAGTTGTGGAGAAACCTTCACCATCTCGCCGTAAGGGAGTGGTGAGTGACTGTTGGACTAGAACTTCAGATTCTTCGTTGTCCTGAACTTTCTTTGCTTCATTTGTCACGGTATCTCTGGAAAAGATTGTTTTCTTCGGCGGTGCATAATAAGCTGCATCTTCATGGATTCCAATTTCATGTAAGGAGAATGGTTGTAAGTCACCTTTAATGCACTGTTCCCCTCCATCGTAGTATTTGATGCACTCGGTGTAGAGATGATGGTACCATCCCGTTTTCATGTATCCATGGTCGGCCCGATAGATCGTTGAACGATGTTTCGAATCAATTATGTGAAATTTTGCGGTTGTCTTTGCTAAGTCACCGGTCTTCATTAGTAGCGTTATTGACCCGAGGGCTCTTTCTCCTTTACGGTTGAATCCTCTTAATAACATTTTGTCGGCCTCGAGCTCACGAGCATCAATTTCCAAGTATGCTTAGTGTTCGAAGACTCATTATATTGATTGATGCTCCCGGATCCACCAATACTGCGGAGAGTGTAAACTTCCCGATTGTAACCGAAATGTACAACGGTCGGTGTGGTCTGTCGTCCCAAGTAGTAGGTCATTGTCCGTGAAGGTGACACCTTCGTCGTTCCTTTAACGAGCAAACCTCATCTAAAGAATCTCCGGCCATTTGAGCTAAGCAAATTTCTGGATCAAGTAAGGCCTTGATCAGAGCTTCTCTCATCTCCTTTGATAAGATGAGAGCATCGTAGATGCTTAGTTTTACCGGTAGTTTCCTAAGATGGGCTAGCACGTTGTAGTCCACTTTATTTCCATGTGTCTCGGCTTCTTCTCGAATGGGTATTTCTTCTGCTAGGGTTGGTTCTTCTTGAACAACCACCTGCCTTCCTTTGTCCTTTGGACCCATTCTCGGAGGTAGAACTCTTCCACTTCTTAAGTTGACTTCTGTAATTTCTTCGAATCTAGTGTTGAGCTTCGTTGGTGTTTCTTCCTCGAATCGGAATGACAGGCTCTTCTCGATTAGCTTCGGAGTCCGAAGGCTCTAACTCTATTGTGATTCGGAGCTCCTCAAAACTCGCGAGATAAATTCGTTGCTTGTTGAACTCTCGTAGCCTCCTTGATGGATGTCTTCTTCGTTATTTTGATCGTCGAGATTGTGTATGATTTGAGAATTGTCGTTGGTATCGAAATCGATGTCCGGATTGTCGCTCGTCACGTAATCGTTAGAAACAGTCAAAACGTAGCCAACGCCATCACCCTTATCATTATATGATCCCACCGAAGTGAGCGGATAATCATACAGAGTCGGAGGTTCGAGGGATTTCTCCCCGAATCGAAACAACTATCCTAGGATAAGCGGCCCCTAGTCCAGCCTTAGGAGTCTCGGTCCTCTCTTCTTCGTCGATCTTCTTCTTCTCTTCAATCGTCTCCTGTTGAGGTGGTTCTTCTAACGCAAGTGATAGTGCCGACTTAACAGGTCTCGAACTCTGAATTGAAGCTCGTACCGAAGCGGTTTGGATGCTGTCTAAAATCTTTTTCGAAGACCTTGTCCAAGCGGTAGTCCATCCATCATCAGTCGTATAGGGATCTATTGGAATGATGGGATCAGTTGAGATAACATTGACGGAACCTCCTTTCTGGGGTTCCTTCATGTACTCCTTCGGGATCGTTATATTCCTTTTCCGAAGGTTGTCATTGAGCCAACTTTTGAAGGTAATGCAATCTTCTATCTTGTGCCCAAGCTTCCGGTGGTAGGGGCAAAAGTTGGGATCACCTTTCTTGTTGACTTCCTTTGGTCTTTTAGGCTCTAACAGCTAGAAATCTGGAGTCTTCATCAGACTACGGAACATTTTCGGCACTGCTTCATTCTTGAATGGATATTCCCTGCTCAGAAGCTCCCTTAATGTACGTTGCGGACGAGGCGGTTGTTCATATCGTGGAGATGACCGATAGCCGGGTCGGGGTTGCTTGGTAATTCTGTTGAGGTTACTGCGGCCGTTCGGACGATATTTGTATCGGTTGCTTGCCTTTGTTGACTGCTGTAACGATCCCGGATTTCTTTTCGAAAGTCTTCACAGGCTTTTGCTTGTCCGTCTTGTCGGCGAAACTTAATTGCTTCGCCTCCTCTTGCAAGCTCCCGGCCTTGCTTAACAACTTCTCGAAAGTCTTGATAGTGAATCCTTTGAGGAGAAGTGCTATCGGGCCGTGAATGCTTTTAAGTAAGATGCTCGATCGCATGTTGTTCTTGTAGTTGTGGTTCACACTTCATGCTTAAGTTCCTCCATCGAAGTATGTAATCCACCAGAGTTTCGTTCGGCTTTTGTTTCTCTACCACTAAATCACCTATAGTGATGTGGTGCTGAGCTCCGGCGAATCGCTTGATGAAGAGGTTTTCTAGTTCTGAGAACGTCTTCACCGAACCATTCGGTAATTCTGCATACCAGTCGAAGGCGATCCCTGACAGGCTGCTGACGAACTGTCGGAAGAGTAACGCGTCGCTCCCGCCGGCATTGCAACAACTGGCACGAAAGTGTGCAACATGCTGTCGGAGGTTCCCGGTTCCATCAAATGTCTTGAACAGAGGTGGTACGAAGCCTTTTGGGTATTGGACAGCGTCGAATTCTTCCGGGTAAGGTCTACCCGTCCGAATGGATGACCCGCTCTTTGATTGTGCTAAGGCTTCTCGCACCTGCTGTTCCACCAAGCTCTTGATATCCTTTTCAGGAATCATACTTTGTGTCGTATCTTTCTTCAGTTGATCATCCCCGTTGACGGATGTAATCTCCTTTCCTCCGTCTACAATGTGAATGACCTCTGGGGGTGTCTCTCTTTGGGGTTGCACTTGACTTTGGAGAGTGGCTAGAGCTACAACCATCTCTTCCATCCTTTTCGCCATTTGAGCGATCGTGTCGTCTTTCTCTTGAAGCTACCTTCTCATCAGTTCTGGCTCCTCTCTTTCTGCAGCTGCAGGAGCACCTTGCGAAGCTGATGAAGCTCGTGTTTTGACCATGTTGATTTCTGCATATTCGTCGTCCATGAACTCTGATGAATCAATCTCGTCTCCAAATTTCTCTTCTCTTTCTTTTGCTAATCTTGGAATATCAGTTCTCAACTTTTCCATGGCATCTTCTAGCGGGTCTTTCTGTGCGTCCTCGCGGTTGTCGTGCGATAGCTGTTGGGTCCCCTTCTCACGAGTCCCCTTTATCGCAGTAGCACTTTCTTCAGATTCAAGTCTCCTGGCGAGACTTTCTTTCTCGGGCTGTTGTTTCAATCTTAACTGCCCAGTAGTGGGACGCCATACCATCCTTCTAGCGACAGAAGGTCTAGGACCGGATGGTGCCGTCGACCAAATGTCGGAAGGTGGTATCCTCCCTAATCTGTAATCCCGAGACGACGACGGGCGGACTAGCCTTCATTCTTTTACTTGGCTTTTCCGTCATGATGGCGGGTTCTACTCGGGGCCCAAGACGGGATTTGATCGGCACCCGCCCCATCCTTCGTAGAATCTCCGATACGGGGCACTTTTCCTTCTTTGCTAACTTCTCTATCAAAGTTTGCGATCGAGCAAACGGCGTAGTTCTAGTCCTTTTCTTGCGGCTATCGTTGTAATATGCGGGTCGAGGCAATGCGGCAGACAATCTTGCGAACATTTTCCTCGTCCTCCGCGGTGGAGAGGGGATGGAACCTGCTTCCTCCCAAAAGTGGTATGTATTCGAGCAGCGGTGTATATTCAGGCAGCGGTGTATATTCGAGCAGGTTCGGGATTTCCTCCAGGAAAGCAATTTCAGCAGCTCTGGCTTCTCTAGCGATCCTCCTACTTCTGTTTCTTCTTTGGGTCCTTGTCAGTGATGGAATTCTTGAGCTAGACCCGATTTCAAAAACGGAAGGTCTCACAGGAAAGTCCGTACCCTCCACGGTAACAGGTTTACCATAATTCTGGATTTCTTTCCCCTTTAATTTGGCGTAAGTCGGGGTAGGTGCGAAATAACTAGACCGAGTGGGGGTAGTAAGAACGATCCTCCCGCGGACAGCGATACTCCTCTCAGTCGGGATCTTTTGTAGGGGAGGAAATTCTCGAGTCGACCTAAGGTTGAACTCAAGCAGCGGCTTCTCAGCTTCAGATACCTTGTTCGTCAGTGCAAAGAGGGAAACGTCGGTGATCTTGACATTCGTGTTTTCAAATCCTTGTCCAAATCGGATGATCCCATTGTCGGGCAGCTCATCCTTATAGATAGCGAAGTCCAGTCCGTTGGTGAAGGAGAAAATCAGCTTTGGGGCTTCCATTTCTGCAGGGTAGATTCTGGTTGTCAGTCCCAAGTTATGCTTCTTTTCTTTAGGACGAAAAGAAAGGAATTGAAAAGAGTCCGAACTCATTCTTGTTCATGTATTTATAAGAAGGGGTTATTTGTTAAAAGAATCATTTATAAAAGGGTTTGTTTATTTAGAACGGAATGTTCAAAGGTGTAGAGAAGGTAAGGAATCCGATTCAGAGTTGGAAATAAGAAGAAAGTCTTATGCAAGACTTCTCGACTCGAAGGATCACTCCTAAACTAACACTTATTAGGGGTCCACCCCACCTCAGAAATGAGGTAAAAGGATCTCAGAACCTCTCTGTTTAGGGGTGTCTAAATAGTGGCTCCTAAATCCGAAAGAATGTTGGCTATACTTGTTCAAGGTAGAAATGAACATAGTACCCCAACGGAAAGAAGGGTAGTTTGACCCACTAAGGACATGGATGCACTACCGACTTTTGAAAGCAGAATTATTTGATTATAATGGAGAGAGGAATAGTCCCCGGCGGAGTCACCAGAAGTTGTCAGCACATTTTTAGGTTGTGTGTTTTATTTTGAAAAGGGGGTCGCCTAACAGAAGTTGTCGGCGAATTTTTTTTTAATTTAATTTAAATAAATAATTTGAAAAGTAGTATTTGATTTTTGAAAATAATTTTAAGTTTGAAAATTTTAAGATATGAAATCAAACTGATCTCACATCCCAAATAGTTTGTATAAACGAGCACCACACCACAAACCGTGTATCTATCCCTAAGGATAGACACATCGCTTGATGGTGGGGCTCGATTAAATAAACTAGAAGATTTGTGACATCCGTTTGGTACTGCGAACAAATTTTATAAGCCGACAAATTCCCACGCTTAATATGAAAGCATTAAACGGGGTTTATATTACTCGGGTTCTTTAAAATTCCCTATAAGGGCAAGCCCCTATAGTTAATTACATCTTAAGTGACGGGAATCACCTATGAAAACTCTCGATAATAATCAATAATTCTGCTCTCAAGAATTTCAAAGTTTAAATTTTCAAAGGATTGGATTTTGGAATTTCAATAGGGAATGGATCAAGTTTGGAATATTTTTGTTTTGGGAATTCAAAGGAAGAAAAGTAGGAGAAATCACAGATTTCGAAGCGAACTTCGGTAATTTCCCAACTATCCTATTGTTTGGCTTAGATTTAGGCAAGTCCTAATATTTATCTAATGTTTTGATCTTGCCAATTTTAGTTAATTAGGACTTATATTTATATGATAGAATCATACAAATAGCCTTGAAGATGTGAGGGTTTATGTCGTACCCAAACGACTACCTCGGAATCCTAAGTCCGGTTAGGGCTTAATTTGCAATGCAAATGCCTAACGAAGAGGTTGAGGATTTATGTTGCACTAGGCAAACTACCTCGAAATCCTATGGCTTTGTTGTTTAATTCTAAGAAAGTTTTGCTGAAGTAGACTCAGGTTTTGCTGATGACGATGGTCGTGCTGCCCACCATGCTCCGAGCTCCTTGTTGTTGCAGTGTTTTAGTTTTAGAAGTCATAAATCAGAGGATGAGAAAAGTGTTTTGGTTTAGAGAAGTCTTAATTACCAAGTGTTTTTTTTTTTTTACGTTTTAATTAAAACAAATCTTAAAGTTGATTATAACAACACCGGTTAAGATCCCACGGTTCCATCCTTCCGGCATCATTATTTTTATCGGATTCACTTAGTCAAGATGAATTTGCTAAACTCAACTGAATCAGTTCCACACTTTCATTCAGACCGTGGGAAATCCCGTTAGCAACACGTAGGTTACATCATCCGAGGTATTCCCGATCATCCAACAGGACGTTTTAATTTAGTTGTAATTGTAGTTTTGTGTTCTGTTTGTGATTAAACTTTGAGTTGTTTTATATTTTGAAATGTTGTGGCGGTGAATTTTATCTGGCAATGACTTTTAATTTAGTTTTGGTTTCAGTTTTAGGGGTTATCCTAAAGGTGTGGGTTTTCATGCAACAGTTGTTTATCATGCAAGAAAAGTAAGTGCAATGCAGTTAAATAAATTGCAATAATGTAAATTGCAAGAAAATAAATTGCAATAAAACAAAAGCGTACTTGGAGGGTCTTTCCGTCATCCCAAGCTGCACTTAAAACACAATTAGAATATTTAAACAAGTTCCTAGGTAAAGCTAAGGGAAGGGTTATGGTTTTCTACCATATTCCTAATCCTATAGCTAGTTATTTCCTATGACGTCTAGATTTCTTGTGTTTTGGTTTGAAGACGATTTTCTTCATCAAAGAATAATTAAGTTCAATTATTCTTATAAGTGTCCTATCATATTGAGGAAGTGCTTAAGAAGAAACATAAAAATCTTTTCAATACTGATAGGATTGTTTTCAGTCCAAATGAATTTAATTACACAAATGAATTAATCGTCCGGGAATCTCAAGTTTTGTTATCTTGCTCAGTGAACTAGGACATTTGAATATCTTATAGGTGAAGTAACATTTCATTTAATATTACTGTTTAGGAGTTATGATAACTAAAGCTTTTGAGGGTAAATTGGTGTTCAAATGGTTTGTGATTTAGTTTAATTTCCATTAATGGGTTTAAATTTGGAATAGTGTTCAAGTTATTTTAGATTTATTTTGAATTCTTTATGTCTTTGGTGATGTTATTTAATTCAACTTAATTTAATTTAATTTAATTTAATTGAGTTTTAATTTAATTTAATTCAATTTAATTCAATTTAGTTTGATTTGATGTTAAATTAAATTAATTTGATTTGATTTAATTTTAATTTAATTTGATTTGATTTAATTTAATTTAATTTAATTTAATTTAATTTAATTTAATTTAATTTATTCATTTAATTTAATTTAATTTAATCTTTAATTTAATCCAACTTTTAATTTTAATTTAATTTAATTTAATTTAATTTAATTTAATTTAATTTAGTTTAATTTTTAATTTAATTTTATTTTTAATTTAAATTGAAATTTTAAAAGAATTTAATAATTTAATTTTAGTTTAATGATTAAGTCTTTTAATATTTTGAATTTGAGTTATCATTTTAATTAAGAATTGAATATTAATGAGATAATTAATTTAGGGATTTTTAAATTAAAGAATAAATCTCTTCCTAATAATATCCCTATTTTAATAATTCCAATTTTATTATTCTTCCAAATTTAATCAATTATTTAATTAAGGTTTAATTATTTTAAATTGCTTAATGGGTTTCTACCCTTTAATTATTTAAATTTCAATCATCCAAATCAGATTAGGATCAAATATTTTACTTATTAATTTTTATTAAACCTAAAGTTTTAATTAAGGGTTAAAATTTTAATTACCATTTTGCCCTTTAAGCTTAATAATTTCATAACTCACTAAATTGAACTCAAATGAACTTGACATTTTTATGTGACTTCACTCATATGTGAATAAAGACATGAGAGGAGAAAATGTGATTTTTCTGTATTTAATTTATTTATATAATTATTTTTGGTAGAAAATAGAGATTTTCAAGGAAAATTTAATAACATGACCAAGGGAAAGTTTCTGTCCTTAAGAAAATTAGGGGACATTCCTAATGACCAGAGGACCACTTGGACCAATTTTGGTGACTTTTTGAATTATATTATTTTTATTATAATTATTTTAAATTTTGGAGTGTTAATTAATTTAAAAATAAAATAAATGTTCAAAAATGAATTTTATATTTTTCAAAAATCTCTCTGATATCAAGGAAAACAGAGAATCAAATTTTGCAATTTTCTGATTTTTTTATGATTTATTATAATTATTTTAGTGAAAATGCTAGAAAATACATTTTTTTTAATTTTAAAATTACCTTAGGGCTTTAAAATTTAATATCTCACTAAATAGACCTAAGAAAAATATGGAGTTTGTTCCTAAGTGATTAAAATTCAAAATGTGACATTTTGGTGAATTTTATTATTTTTGTGATTTTTATTATTTTTTAATTATTGAAAATATTAAAATAATATTAAAAATCAACTTTTTTAGAAAATTGAAATTTTAATTTTCTTAAATTCCCCTAATATCGGAGAGGCTCCAAAACCAATTTGGTGAATTTTTAAAAGGTATTTTGAAAGTTATGAATTTTTAAAGTTAAAAATGGTTAAATGGCTTAATCAATCCAATTAGTCGGGCTAACCAAGTCCAATTGACCTCAAATTTTTATGGTGGGTTCCTCTGATCCTAAAGGTCAGTGTAGAATTGATTTCAAGTCAATTTGATGTATGGTTAGCTCTAATTAATTAGAGATCCATTTTGGGTGTTTAAGCCAATTAGGGTTGTTTTAAATGAACTAACTCAAAAACTATTTTTTCCTAGGGTTCTCTGGTCATAAGGAACATCACCAAATTTTCCTAGAATTTATTTCTCAACATGCTATTTATTGGAATTAAAATACTCAAAACAGTAACATGAATTTGAAAAATCAATAACTTTTCATAGGGATGGCCTCTGACTTTGAAAAATTCAGGGAATGTTCCCAAATTCAGAGGCTTCAAAGCCCTATGGTCTCATGCCATGGTGAATTATATACATGCATGGAGAATTAAAAATATGCCAGAGAGGAAATAAATTATTAAAAATAAAATACTTGATGAAATTAAATAATTTCTTTTCCACATTATTCTCCTCTGTTCACTGAGCAAGAGGGTATTTTTATTTTATTTTTATGATTTTTCTACACAAAGTTATGAATTTTTGAAGTTTAGGGAATTAAATAAATCAGAAAAATCCCTAACTTTCTATTTATCCACGCGGCGCCGCGTCAACCTCGGCAGCTCCGAAACGCCGCGTGGCGCGCTCCCATTCGACGCCGCCATCTGACTCAGCTCCGGGGCCCCGCGGTTCTCGTACCGTCTCCTGGTCCGACGCCATCTGAGCCGTCCGTCCGCGCGTGTATTAAATGAACGGCATCCGTTCATCGTCCCCAAGTGTCCTCACCCGAGAGCCTTCCACACTAAATCCCTAATATCTCACTCGATACTCAATGGATTTTCATGTTCTTATGCTCTATGGATTCGTCTTGAAGAGACGAACACATCTATACGGTGATCATGCATTGAAATTAAAGCATTTGAAATGGAGAATCTCAGAAGCTCGGGATGAAGAATTAGCTCATACCTTTGCTCAGAGAAGTGTGGCTTCGATCTGAGGGTTGTTGCACCTTCGATTGGATCCCAGCAAGCTCCAGATGAAGTCTCCTGGTCTGGTGAATTGTCTAGGTGTGATTTCGACCACAGCCGATCACAAAGCTTGGAGGTCGGAGCAAGCTCGGGTGGCCTCGGAGATGGGGCTTTTGTTGGTGGACACCTTCCCTCGGTCCGGTGAAGGTGTAGAACCAATCAATTTGGGGATTGGCTCACTCGTGGAGAAGTGTCCTGGTTTTGGGCTTGGATTTCAACTACGAAATTGAGCTCACAGAGAAGAAATGGCAGGGGGATTTCAGTGGGGATCAAGTGCTCTGTGTATGGGGAGTAGTACGGAACAATTTTGGCAGAGTTTCCTTAAGGTTTGTTTCAGCACCTCTCATGGCCGAGAGGGGTGGTGTTTAAATAGGAGAGGGTGGAGGGCCTCCCAGGGAGAGTTAGGGCTTGGGATCGAGCCTGCTCTTGCAAGAGAAGAACGGCTCCAATGGCCACCGGGGATGGGGCGGCTCGGCAGGTGAGAATTCCAAGTTGGGCTCACATGTGAGCTCTCGGCCATGGTGTTTTCCGGCGACCTGGTGGCTGGCCGGCCAGGCATTGGTCACCATCTTGGTCAGGGAGGTCAGGGCTGGGCTTAGTGCAATCAATTGGCATTGGCCATGTGTAAAGGGTTTGATTTAGATGGAATGGGGGAGGAGCTAATTTTGGGTCCAAATGGGTTCAAGTCATGGATTTAGGTTTGGTTCACCCTCCAAGGCCTGATTTTTGGGCTGAGGGAATCGGGTAAGTCGGCCTAGCTTAGTGGGGAGAAGTCACCATCTAAGTACATTTATGTTTAATCAAGGTTTAGAAGAGTCATGAAAAGGCTTAATCTCCCTTAAGGGAATCATTAAAGGACTCCCTCCCTTTGCCAAAAATGACATGGTGATGTGTAAAGTGGCTGCCATGGCTTGCATATGGCTTGTGCATGGCTTCATGGCTCCATTTGGCTTGGGAAAAGATTGGGTCAATTTCATGAAAATGGATTTTAGGAATTTTTGGTAATTTGATGGAAATTTCTATGAAACTTGATTTGGAATGATTTGATGATGAATTTAGGACTTAGGGAATGGCTTTAATTAAGTGGATGGCAAATGGAGATGTCATGTAGGCTTTAGGGTGGATTTTGGGCATTTTGAAAGGGTTTTAGATGGGCTTTTAAGATGGTTTAGGAAAGTGGGCTTTTGAATTTTAAAATGGATTTTAGGATGAAATTTTGGTAAAGGCTTGGGCCAAATAATTGTTGGGTTTAGCTCATAGATGTGTCATGAGTGACTTGAAGCAAATTTGGGGTGATTTGGGTTTGAATTGGGTTGAATTTGGGCTATTTAGGTGAATGGGCCAATATAGGTCAGATTGGGCTAACTTGGGCCAATGTTGGGCTAGGGTTGAAATTGATGTAAAATTAATGTTGAGAAATGTTTATGGGAGTGTTGCAAAGAGGTTTTGACTTTGGTTGGGCTTTGATTTTGGGGTTTGGGCTCATTTGGGTTAGATTTGGGTTTAGGTCAAAATTGGGCCTTTTAGCTTTGGGTTGAATTTGAGTGGGGTTTGGGTCCAAATTTTGGGCAAATCATGTTAGTGTTTTGCTTGTGGGGATTCTAAGGAAGATTTAGAAAAGATTTGGGGTTAATTGGAGTTGAATTGGGTGAGTTTGGGTTAGGTTTGGGTCATGGGTCCAAATTGGGCTTTAAGGCCAAAAGTGAAATTGGATCCAAATGTCAATCAAATTGGACTTGGATTTGGTCTAGATTGATGTTGGGAATGTTGAATTGAAGTTTAGAATTGAATTGGACCAGAATTTGGGTCAATTGAGTAGGTTTGGTTTGACATTGGGTTCACTTAGGGTTAAAATGGGTCAAATTGGGTGTTTTGACAAAAGTAGGGTAAAATGACAAAATTGGCCCATGGTGTAGTTGAACAAAATGAAATTGGAAATATTTGAGATTTTTTGGAATTTTCTGGGAATTTTCTGAATTTTTGGATTTTTGGGTCAAGAGGGGTATTTTGGGTATTTGGAGGGTATTGGGAGGTTTTCTTGGAATTTTTGGTATTTTTGGGTATGGATGATCAATTTGAGTGGAGAGAAATGTTTAGGAATGATTTTGGAGAATTTTGGGTGATTTGGAAATTTTTGAGAAATTTGGGTAGTTTCAAGGGTTTTGGGTAGGTTAGGCGGGTGTAGGGTCCCGGGGGTCAAAAATTGAAAATTTGGAAAATTGAAGATTGGGTAAATTTGAGTGGAATGAAATCATTTTGGTTGTGCCATGAAGCCACATCAAGCCCACATGAGACATGAAGGGACTCATTTGAGGCATTCACTATGTTGTTCCTAACCCTCTTAGCCAAGGGCTTAGGGGTTAAGGACCATCCATGTTAATCACCTACATGAGTCAGGAGGTCAAGTTAGGTATGGGTGTGGTTTTAGGAGGTGTGTGAAAGTGTAGTGTATAAGTGTAGTGTGTGTGTAAGTCAGCCCCTTCACCGGACCAGAGCCACCTGTGGGCGGTCCTAAGGCCAAAGAGTCTTATAGGAACTCATCCTTTAAACTTCCACATTTGATTTCAACCCTCTAGGTGATTAGGGGTCTACGGTCAAGTTTGTAGAGTTTGCGGGGAGTTAAGAAGTGGTTTGAAATTCTAGATGGTGGATCCCAATTCTAGTCCTCTAAGATAGTCAAAGGAAAAGCCTAAGGCTAGATCCTAAGTACTAAAAAAAGAAGATAAGACCTCATCAAAAATGAGGTCAACAATGATGAATATGCAGAAATTAACATGGTTGAAACACGAGCTTCGTCAGCTTCACAAGGTGCTCCTGCAGCCGCAGAAAGAGAGGAGCCGGAAGTAATGAGGAGGCAGCTTCAAGAGAAAGATGATACAATCGCCTAAATGGCAAAAAGGATGGAAGAGATGGCGGTAGCCCTAGCCACTCTCCAGAGTCAAGTGCAACCCCAAAGAGAGACACCCCCAGAAGTCATTCACATTGTAGACGGAGGAAAGGAGATTACGTCCGTCAACGGGGATGATCAGTTAAAGAAGGATGCAACACAAAGCATGATTCCGGAAAAGGATATCAAGAACTTGGTGGAACAGCAGGTGCGAGAAGTCTTGGCACAATCAAAGAGCGGGACATCCATTCGGACGGGTAGACCTTACCCTGAAGAATTTGACGCTGTCCAATATTCGAAAGGCTTCGTACCACCTCTGTTCAAGACCTTTGATGGAACCGGAAACCCTCGGCAGCTTGTTGCACATTTTCGTGCCAGTTGTTGCAATGCTGGCGGAAGTGATGCCTTACTCTTCAGACAATTTATCAGCAGCCTATCAGGGATCGCCTTTGATTGGTATGCAGAATGACCAAATGGTTCGGTGAAGACATTTTCAGAACTAGAGAACCTCTTCATCAAGCGATTTGCCAGAGCTCAGTACCACATCGCTATAGGTGATTTTGTGGTAGAGAAGAAGAAGCCGAACGAAACTTTGGTGGACTACATACTTCGATGGAGGAACCTAAGTATGAAGTGTGAGCCACAACTACAAGAACAACATGCAGTCGGCATTTTACTTAAGAGCATTCATGGCCCGATAGCACTTCTCCTTAAGGGATTTACTATTAAAACTTTCGAGAAGTTGTTAAGCAAGGCCGGAAGCTTGCAAGAGGAGGCGAAGCAATTAAGTTTCACCGACAAAACAAACAAACAGATGCCATTACAGAAGTTAACATAAGAAGCGGAAGAGTTCTACCTCCGAGAATGGGTCCAAAGGACAAAGGAAAGCAGGTGGTTGTTCAAGAAGAATCAACCCCGTCAGAAGAAATACCCATTCGGGAAGAAGCCGAGACACATGAAAATAAAGTGGACTACAATGTGCTAGCCCATCTTAGGAAACTACCGACCAAACTGAGCATCTACGACGCTCTCATCTTATCAAAGGAGATGAGAGAAGCTCTGATCAAGGCCTTACTTGATCCAGAAATTTGCTTAGCTCAAATGACCGGAGATTCCTTAGATGAGGTTTGCTCGTTAAAGGAACAGCGAGGTGTTACCTTCACGGACAATGACCTACTACTTGGGACGGCAGACCACAACCGACCGTTGTACATTTCAATTACAATTAGGAAGTTTACACTCTCAGAGTATTGGTGGATCCAGGAGCATCAATCAATATAATGAATCTTCGAACGCTAGCATACTTGGAAATTGATGCTCGCGAGCTTGAAGCAGACAAAATGTTATTAAGAGGATTCAACCAGAAAGGAGAAAGAGCCCTCGGATCAATAACACTACTAATGAAAACTGGTGACTTAGCAAAGACAACCGTAAAATTTCACATAATTGATTCAGAAACATCGTTCAACGCTCTACTGGGCCGACCATGGATACATGAAAACAGGATGGTACCATCATCCCTACACCAGTGCATCAAATACTATGATGGAGGGGAACGAGTGCATCAAAGGTGACTTACAACCATTCTCCGTACATGAAATTGGAATCCATGAAGATGCGACTTATTATGCACCTCCGAAGAAAACAATTTTCTCCGGAGATACCATAACGAATGAAGCAAAGGAAATTCGGGATGACGAAGAACCTGAAGTCCTAGTCCAACAGTCACTCACAACTCCCTTACAGCGAGATGGTGAAGGTTTCTCCACAACTAGCATCCGAGGTCGAGGCCGGGGACGAGGTCGTGGTAGAGACGTTAGGACGGTTGGACAGAGGAAACCAGCCATCAATGTTGATTGGGAAGACAGTTCTGAAGAAGAAAAAAAAATCAAGCAAGAAGTAGCGACAATAAGTCAGAAGAAGCCGCAATTCAGGATCCCGCTCGAAGATGAAAGAATGAAGAATATAAATCGATGTACGAGAAGATTAACCACTATGTACATACTATGACCCTGACCCCGATTCATTCTAATAAGATCGAGGGTATGGTGGTCAAAGAGGTACGTAGCGGAGATGCAAAGCCAATCAAATTCTACTGTGGTGCTCCTTCATCCAAAACTGAAAATAATGTACAATTTGAAGATGTCACTTCATCAGAATTAATGGAATTACCTTTTGAGTGGTACTCTCCCAGTGTTCAAAATTTAATTCAGTGTGGTTTCTTACCTCGACAATGGACAAAAGATCAATCACAACATTTTGAAAAATTATGGAATAACTCCGGTCGTCCACCTAATTCAAAGTATGGTCTCGGATTCGACACAGTAGGATCGGTTGACGATACTGAATTTTGCTTGGTTGTCACTTGCGAGTCTAATGAAAACTGCATGGAAACTATAGAAGAATTTGAAGATTTACAAATTGGAGACGCTCCACCAGAATTCAAAGAAGAGATTAAATCTACAATAGATGAGTTAACGGAAGTTAACTTAGGTACTAGCGAAGAGCCTAGACCTACCTTTGCTAGCTTCTTACTCAATAAAGAAGACTCCGAAGAAATAATTAAGTTATTAATGGAATTTAAAGACTGTTTTTCTTGGAACTACGATGAGATGCCAGGATTAGCTCCAGAGGTCGCAGTCCATAAGCTAGGAGTGGACCCTACTTCTGTCCCAGTCAGACAAGGTCCCAGAAGAATGCATCTAGAAATCGAACAACAAGTCATAGCTGAAGTTAAAAAGCTAATAGATGCTAAATTTGTCCGTGAAGAACAATACCAGACTTGGTTAGCAATGTGGTGCCAGTCAGAAAGAAGAATGGTCAGATCAGAATTTGTGTGGATTTCAGAGAATTAAACAAGGCATGTCCAAAGGATGAATTCCCTCTACCGATCCCAGAATTAATGATCGACATTGCTTCGACACATGAAATATTCTCATTCATGGATGGATCTTCGGGATACAACCGGATAAAAATGGCTCCGAGAAGATGAAAAACTTACGACGATTCGGAAAGCCGATCGGAGTATATTGCTACACGGTGATGCCATTCGGATCGAAGAACGCAGGAGCAACCTACCAAAGAGCGATGACAAGAATTTTTGATGATCTCATCCACAATCAAGTCGAATGCTACGTGGACGATGTGGTCATCAAAAGCAAAGTAAAGGACAACCACCTATATGATTTGACAATTGTTTTCAAACGATTAAGACAATTTAACCTTAAGATGAATCCATTAAAATGCACCTTCGGCGTCACCTCCGGGAAATTCTTAGTATTCGTTGTCCGACATCGTGGAATTGAAATTGACCCGGAAAAGATTAAAGCTATCTTAGAAATGCCGCCTCTCAAAACCTTAAAGCAACTACGATCTTTTCAAGGGAAGTTGGCATATCTTCGACGCTTTATCTCAAACTTGTCAGGTAGGTGTCATCCTTTCTCGGCACTAGTTAAAAAGGACGCCAAATTTATTTGGGAAGAGAAATGCCAGAAGGCCTTCGAGGACATTAAGCAATATTTAATGACACCTCCTGTCTTAGCGGCCCCGAGTCTCGGGTAGACCGGTTGATCCTTTATACCGCGGCTTTAGACGACTCTCTCGGAGCCCTGTTAGCCCAGGTCAATGATGAGGGTAAAGAAAATGCCCTTTACTACCTAAGCCGTCGTTTACTTCCGACGGAAATAAGGTATCCCGCAATTGAAAAGCATTGTTTGGCCCTGATCTTCGCCGCTCAAAAGCTCAGGCACTACATGCTTTCTCATAAGGTCAACCGAATCTCAAAATTTAATCCATTGCAATACTTGATGACTCGTCCACGCTTTTCGGCAGACTTGCCAGATGGTCAATGATATTATTACAATTCGATATAACTTTTGTGCCTCTTCATGCCGTAAAGGGACAAGTCCTAGCAGACTTCCTCGCAGCACACCCTTTGCCGTCGAATCTCCTCTCAATGACGACTTGCCGGATGAACAAATAATGAGCTTAGAAGACCCCGATGATCGACGTTGGGAATTATATTTCGACGGAGCATCTTCGAGCACACAAAGACGAAGAATCGCAAGTGATAGTGCACAGTAAGGCGGGGATCGGATTAATCTTTATAACACGGAGCGGGGGATGTTAAGATACTCTTACCACTTAACAGAGCTGTGTACAAACAATGAAGCAGAATACGAAGCCCTCATAACAGGACTGGAATTAACTATTCAAATGGGGATAACGGACATCAACATTTACGGGGATTCGCAGTTAATCATTCAACAGATCGCCAGACAGTACAGAATTTTAAAACCAAGACTCGAGCAATACTTCCAGTATGCCATACAGCTGTTGGAACAGATTCCGAATGTGACAAACTACAAAATTCCCAGGAAAGAAAATGCTTTAGCAGATGCGTTAGCTCGCCTCGCAAAAGAATTTGCATGCTTGCAAGATGAGTCAGTAGAAGTGTCAGTTCACGGACGTCGGGTCCTATCACAGCTCGACATAGACACAATACACAAATCAGAAAAAGAAAAAGAATCGGTTACAACGGTGACGGAAAACACAGAAGATTGACGACGACCATTAATAGACTACACGCAAACGGAAAAACTACCGGACGATAGGTCATTAGCCCATCGGATCAAGAAAAGAACTCGTCCTACGCATTAATAAACAACACATTATACGGAAGGTTTTTCGATCGAATGTGGCTAAGGTGCCTAAGCAGGTCCGAGGCCCGTGAAATTGTTAAAGAGGTGCATTCGGGACTGCGTGGCGCTCACCGGTCGGGTCCGAAGATGAAAATGAAAATTAAAAGACTAGAGTACTTCTTGGCCCTCGATGATGACCGACTCGCATGAAAATTGCCAAGAGCTGTCATCGATGCCAAGTGCACGGAGTAGTTCTACACCAACCTCCAAATGTGCTACATCCGACAATTGCGTCGTGGCCATTTGAATGTTGGGGCACAGATATAGTGGGTCCAATAGAACCACCATCTTCAAAAGGACATCGCTTCATTCTTGCGGCCACAGATTACTTTTCCAAGTGGGCAGAGGCAGTTCCACTTAGAGAAGTGAAAGCACACCACGTGCTACATTTTTTCAAGAACCAAGTTGTCTACCGTTTCGGAGTGCCGCGCAGGATCATCTCAGATAATGTGTCAGCATTCAAAAGCACACAAATCAACAATTTTGTCAAGAGACATGGAATCGACTGGCGATATTCAACAATTTATTACCCAAGAGAAAACGACCTGGCTGAGGCTTTTAATAAAACTCTCGTTCAAATCTTAAAGAAAACTTTGGACGATAATAAGAGAAGTTGGCACGAGAAGTTATTAGAAGCCTTATGGGCCTACGGACAACCTTCGGGACTCCTACTCAAGCTACACCTTACACTCGGTGTATGGGTCCGAGGCGATGTTACCCTTAGAGGTCCGGCTTCCTTCACTCGGAATTGCGATTGCAAACAAAATCACGACGAAGAGAATGCCAAATTACGACTAGAGGAATTAGAGAGCACGGAAGGGAAAAGACTTACAGCGCAGCAGAATTTAAAACTATACCAAGCTAAGATGGTTTAAGCCCATGACAAACTGGTCCGCCCAAGAACCTTTAAAGTTGGTGACTTAGTTCTCGTTCTTAAAAGACCTATTCTTTCACATCGCAAGATAGGAGGAAAATTTGAACCCACTTGGGAAGGACCGTTTGTGGTTGAGGCAGTCTACTCAGGAGGCTCCTACCAGCTAGTGAACTGCTAAGGAGAACGACATATGCTTCCGATCAACGGACGATACTTGAAAAAATATTACGCTACCTGATGTTTCAAAGGAATGAATTCTTCATCCCTAGAAGCACGGGCGAAGTAGTTACTTATGACTGGGTCCGAACCCAAAAATAATAAAAAATGTGCTAAAATAAATAAAATCATGATAATAAAGTTTTCCTTGTTTTTTCTTCCATATCAAAATCCTTTTCCTGATCTTATCCTGCTCCATTCCCATTAAATTTAAAAATACAAAAAGTAATAAAAAAAGACTGTCTTTAATAAACATTTTCTTAATGTTCTTGTTCTTAGTACAGCCCCTGATCCTTTTCCTAGTCTTTTGGCAGGGCGGTTGGTCCTGAACTTTAGAAATGGCGTAAGCCTTGCACTCGACGAAAAGAGGGTGAAAGATGGAGCGATAATAGAGATTGACTCAGACTTCGTACCAGCAGGCCTGCAATACGAGGAAAGTGACTGGGTCCCAATTGACCGAGAGGAACTGCCCAGTCAGACAGTAATGAAAGTGGGTGGCCCAAGCCACCAATCTAGCAACAAGAAAAGGAAAACAAACACTGAAGAAGACAAGAAAATCAAGTCTGTAGTCACTACAGCAGAGGGCAGGCTTGTCAGCGCCGTGCCCACAGAGATTCAAGAAGTACGAAGAGCTACTCTCACAGCAACTCAGTGAAGAAATAAAAATCGCCGTATCCGCAAGATGTTAACTAAACTAGCAGCGGATCGGCGCGACGAGGCGATTGCTTACTGCCGGTGCATATACTTCAAGGACGCCGGTTCACCGTGTACTCGAAGGAAGGAGACCGGCTCCGAGGATAACGAAGAGACCGGGAAAATCTCAAGAAGATCGAGAAGAAGGAAGGCTACCACGCCACCAGATAAAGTCACCAATAATGCATAACCTTGTTGCAGAAGCAACCCCGGAGGATGTCCTGACGGACACCATCCCCGAGGAGCCGAGGTATGTAGGAGAACGTGAAGGGATTGAGCCGTATATCCCATAATACGTCACCAGGCCTCGCCATTTGCAGATTATTCCAGAATACGAGCTAGAAAGAATGCAGAATGTCGAGAAGAAAACTTTTGAATACTTCGAGAGAATCAGAGGCGGGAGGATCAATATACTAGAAGGCCTCGAGCTACATACAGACGTGTTCTCAGAATACGAGCAACAACAAATCGTGGACTGCATCCCGGATTTAAAAAGAATGGGCCGAGCAGGCCGCCTAAGAGAAAACACCTACTCAGAACCCCGGAGATGGATGCTAGGGAAAGGTAGAATTACAATACAATGTGGATGCTGCTAGAACTTCGCAGAAGACAAGAAGGGAAACCCACCGGGGATACTCCGTCATGGCCAGGTGGATCCAATGCCATTAGTCATCAAAAGGATGGTAAAAAGAATGATAACATGGAGGGTGCTGCCGGCAGATTGCATAGCCAACAGTTGCATCATTAACATTTACAAGAAGGGTGACTGCATACCCCCACACATAGATCACCACGAGTTTGTCAGACCTTTCTGCATAGTTTCTTTTCTGAACGAATGTAATATCATGTTCGGATCCGACATCCGGATAGCAGGCCCGGAGTGAGTTCCGAGGGCCGGTAAAGATACCATTACCGGTAGGTTCCGTCATGATGCGAAGGGAAACGGAGCGAGATGTCGCTAAACATTGCATATCGGGAGTACCAATGAAGCGGATCTCGGTTACTTTCGGAAGGATGGATGACGGGAAAGCACCTTACCACTTCCGGCCCGGACCCGGAGCTAGAGAGCCTCCGACCTTACGTGCTGTGAGTTACATGGAAAATATCACACCTCCAACGTACATCCATACGACATCCTTGCCAAGGATGGCTTGGAAGGTGATGTTATTGACCATGTACCTCACTATTCAGACATGGATTTCTGACAGATACCTTTTTTGGATGGATCGACGAAGATCATACATAGTCCGTTTTGAGTCTACATGGATTATATGAGATGTATTCCAGATCGAGTTGTATGATGTATATTCAACATGATTGCAATGAAAGTGACCATGTCACATTTTTGGCCTTCACCTCTTTTGTGCAAGTTGACTGGGAAACGCCATTAAAGTTAAATGAACTTCGAACAAAGAACAGAAAAGAAACAAATAGAATAAAAGAAAACTTTCCTTAAAAATCTAAATAAAAAAAATGATGAACGCCAAATTCACACGAACATTAAATGAATGATAAAGCAAATTTGAATCGTTAAAAGACAAACAAAATGAGCACAAATTCTCAATCAAATTTCAAATTCAATCTTTCTAAATCTCAAATAAAATCTCAATCAAATTTCAAATTCAATCTTTCCAGATCTCAAATCAAATCTCAATCAAATTCAAACTCAATCTTCCAAATCTGAAATCCAATCCGTTCTGCTCTCTCCTTTGTCTAGGATGGAAGCGGTCAATTCCATTGACATGGAGCCACGAGGTTTTCGATTCGAATCTAGTGGCAAGGAATTATATCCAATCCGAACCAGCAACTCTCAACCAACTCTTTTGATTGGGATATGTAGCATCTACATATTCCCTCCTAATTTGTTTCTTTCCACAAAAAAAAATCTCTTACAACTTTCATGAAATTCTCGAAACACCAAAATTCCACACTTTTCAAATCAACACTGCAAATCTTTGCAAAATCAATTATACATCAAATTCAAACTTTTGGAGTTGAGGATTTTACATCCGAGACTACATTGCTTTAGGATTCTTTCCCTCTCGCAATGAAATACATCAAATTCAAACTTTTGGAGTTGAGGATTTTACATCCGAGACTGCATTGCTTTAGGATTCTTTCTCTATCGTAATGAAATACATCAAATTTAAACTTTTGGAGTTGAGGATTTTACATCCGAGACTGCATTGCTTTAGGATTCCTTCCCTATCGCAATGAAATACATCAAATTCAAACTTTTGGAGTTGAGGATTTTACATCCGAGACTGCATTGCTTTAGGATCCTTTCCCTATCGCAATGAAATACATCAAATTCAAACTTTTGGAGTTCAGGATTTTACATCCGAGACTGCATTGCTTTAGGATCATTTCCCTATCGCAATGAAATACATTAAATTCAAACTTTTGGAGTTGAGGATTTTACATCCGAGACTGCATTGCTTTAGGATTCTTTCCCTATCGCAATGAAATACATCAAATTCAAACTTTTGGAGTTGAGGATTTTACATCCGAGACTGCTTTGTTTTAGGATCCTTTCCCTATCGCAACGAAATACATCAAATTCAAACTTTTGGAGTTGAGGATTTTACATCCGAGACCGCATTGCTTTAGGATTCTTTCCTATCGCAATGAAATACATCAAATTCAAACTTTTGAAGTTGAGGATTTTACATCCGAGACCGCATTGCTTTAGGATCCTTTCCCTATCGCAATGAAATACATCAAATTCAAACTTTTGGAGTCGAGGATTTTACATCCGAGACCGCATTGCTTTAGGATCCTTTCCCTATCGCAATGAAATACATCAAAATCAAACTCTTGAAGTTAAGGATTTTACATCCAATACCGCATTGCTCTGAGATCTCCCCTCGTTGCAATGATTCAATCCGATCAATTCAATTTTCTTTCGAGGTTGAAGATGTTACATCTAAAACCACAAAATTCCATTTTTTCATTTCAAATCAAATCCCTTCAAATTAATCTTGACAAAACTTCAATCTAAATTGAAACTCAAACTAAAATCTAAGTTCATACATCAAAACTTAAATTGAAACAAAATAAAATCTAAATCGAAATTCCCCTAGGTCATGTGATTTGGGATTCACCTCCTTTTCCTTTCCCCAGCGAGAGTTCAGGAATCTCCAGTCTCAGAGATATACTTGACACTCCCCAGCGGAAACTCTTCTACTCTGTCCTAAGTTTGTCACTTGGACTTTTGTGTTGGTTTTGTTGATCGCTTCGGTCAACACCAATATGCGCGGTGTGCTCCGTCAGCTCACCACACCTATTGGGGGTCCATTTGTTGACCTTATTTTTGATGAGGTCTTCTCTTTTCTCTATAGTATTTAGGATCTAGCCTTAGGCTTTTTCCTTCGACTATCTTAGAGGATTAGAATTGGGACCCACCACTTAGAAATTCAAACCACTTCTTAACTCCCTGCAAACTCCATAAACTTGACTATAGACCCCTAATCACCTAGAGGGTTGAAATCAAATATGGAAGTTTAAAGGATGAGTTCCTATAGGACTCTTTGGCCTTAGGACTACCCTGGGTGGCCTGGTCTGGTGAAGGGCTGACTTACACACACACTACACTTATACACTACACTTTAACACACCTCCTAAAACCACACCCATACCCAACTTGACCTCCCCGACTCATGTAGGTGATTCACATGGATGGTCCTTAACCCCTAAGCCCTTGGCTAAGAGGGTTAGGAACAACATATTGGATGCCTCAAATGAGTCCCTTCATGGCTCATGTGGGCTTGATATGGCATCATCTCTCAACCAATATGATTTCATTCCACTTACATTCACCCAATCTTCAATTTTCCAAATTTTCAATTTTTGACCCCCGGGACCCTACACCCGCCTAGCCTACCCAAAGCCCTTGAAATCACCCAAATTTTTCAAAAATCCCAAATCACCCAAAATTCCCCAAAATTAACCTTGAACATTTCCACATCACTCAAATTAACCATCCATAGCCAAAAATATCAAAATTTCCAAAAATACCTCCCAATACCATCTAAATACCCAAAATACCCCACTTGACCCAAAAATCCAAAAATTCAGAAAATTCCCAGAAAATTCCAAAAAACCTCAAATATTCCCAATTTCATTTTTTTAAACTACACCATGGGCCCATTCTGTCAATTCACCCCACTTTTGTCAAAACCCCCAATTTGACCCATTTTAACCCTAAGCGAACCCAATGTCAAGCTAAACCTACCCAATTGACCCAAATTCTGGTTCAATTCAATTCTAAACTTCAATTCAACATTCCCAACACCAATCTAGACCAAATCCAAGTCCAATTTGACTGACATTTGAACCCAATTTCACTTCTGGCCTTAAAGCCCAATTTGGATCATGACCCAAACCTAACCCAAACTAACCCAATTCAACTCCAATTAACCCGAAATCTTTTCTAAACCTTCCTTAACATCCCCACAAACAAAACACTAACATTATTTGCCCAAAATTTGGACCCAAACCCCACTCAAATTCAACCCAAAGCTCAAAGGCCCAATTTTGACCTAAACCCAAACCTAACCCAAATAAGCCCAAACCCACAAATCAAAACCCAACCAAAGCCAAAACCTCTTTGAAACACTCCCATAAACATTTCCCAACATTTATTTTACATCAATTTCAACCCTAGCCCAACATTGGTCCAAGTTAGCCCAATTTGACCTACATTGGCCCATTCACCAAAGAGGTCCAAGTCCAACCCAAACCTAGCCCAAACACTTCAAATTTGTTCCACATCATTCATGAAACATTCCTAAACTAAATTCAACACTTATTGGATCCAATCCTTTGCAAAATTCTCATCCTAAAATCAAAAGAAACCCACTTCCATAAATCATTTTAAAAGCCCAACTAAAACCATTTCAAAGAGCCCAAAATCTACCCTAAAGCCCACAAGACAATTCCTTTTCATCATACACTTGATAAAATCATTCCCTAAAGTTTGAAACCTATGATTAAATCATTCCAAATTAGGCTTTATCCAAATTCCCATCAAAATGCCAAAATTCCTAAAATCCATTCCAATGAAATTGACTAAGCCATACCCAAGCCAAAGACAAGCCATGAAGCCATCCTTAAGCCCCATGTAAAGCCATGAGAAGTTTAACATGTGACCATCCCATAAATGGAAAGAGGAGGAGCCTCTTTAAGGATTCTCTTAAAGGTGATTAAACCTTTTCATGCTTCCCCTAAACTATGTTTAAAGTTAAACATGCTTGGATAGTGACTTCTCCCTGCTAATCTAGCTGACTCACCTGACCTCCCACAGCCCAAATTAAAGCTTGGAAAGGTGCACCCAACCCAAACCCATAGGATGACCAAATTGAGCCTAAAAGAGCCCCTTCCCCATTCCATTTTGAATCAAGCTTTCTACACATGGCCACTCTCCATTGCTTGCACCATTGCCAACCCCCGACCCTCCCGATGACAACGAGTGACCGACCACCGGCCGGCCGACCACCACGGCCGCCGGAAACCACCAGGGCCGAGAGCTCACATGTGAGCCCAAACTTGGAATTCTCACCTGCTGAGCTGCCCCATCCCCAGTGGCCATTGTAGTTGTTCTTCTCTTGCCAAGAGCAGCTGATCCCAAGCCATAACTCCCCCTGGGAGGCCCTCCACCCTCTCCTATTTAAGCACCACCCCTTCTCGACCAAGAGAGGTGCTGAACCAGACCTTACTGAAACCCTGCCAAAATTGTTCCAGAACACTCTCCATACTTAGAGCAGTTGATCCCCAGTGACAATTTGCCCTAATCCCCACCAACAGAGCCCGATTTCTCGACCAAAATTCCACCCAAAACCGGGACACTTCTCCACGGTGGATCAATCCTCAAATTGATTGGTCCTACACCTTCACCAAACCAAGGAAAGGAGTCCTCCAAGCAAAAGCCCCCTCTCCGGGCCACCCATCCGTTCCGGACTCCAAGCTTTGTGATTGGGCTTGGTCGAAATCATACCAGGCGATTCACCAGACCAGGAGACTTCATCTGGAGCTTGCTTGGACCCAATCGAAGGTGACACAACCCTCAGATTGAAGCCACACTTCTCTGAGCAAAGGTATGAGCTAACTCTTTATCTCGAGCTTCTGCAGATTCTCCATTTCAAATGCCTTAATTTCAATGCATGATCACCATATAGATGTATTCGTCTCTTCAAGATGAATACATAGAGCACAAGAACACGAAAATCTATTGAGAAATGAGTGAGTTCTTAGGGTTTTAGTGTGGACGGCTCTCGGGTGAGGACACTTGGGGACGATGAAAGGATGCCGTTCATTCCATATATGCACGGACGGACGGGCAGGATCGCGCCGGATGAGGAGATGGAACGATACAGCGAGCCCCCGGAGTGTTGAGTTGGATGGAGGCATCGAATGGCTAGGTAATAATGCTCATTCTGTTATGGTGAAAGGTAGATGCCATGGGTTCTTTAGTGCCTCTAGAGGTATCAGACAAGGGGACCCTCTCTCCCCTACCATTTTTATCCTTGCATTTGATTATTTATCCAAAATATTAGATTTTGTTTTCACCCAAACACCCAGCTTAGCCCATCATCACAGGTCCAATTTTATGGTCAGCCATTTATCTTATGCAGATGATATTATTATCTTTTCTAAGGCTTCTAAGGCTGCTATTAAAACTGTAATTAAAACATTAGCACACTTCAAGGAGGTTTCTGGCTTGGAACTTAATCTACAGAAATGCCATTTCTACCCTAGCTCTAATGTTAGACTTATGGTGAGGACCTGGATTGCTGATTATACTGGATTTCATTTTGCCAATTTACCTATCTGTTATCTGGGTTTTCATTTGATTAAGAGAAGATCTAAACAAACTCAATTTCAAGAAATTACTGAAAAAATCAAAACTCAGATTTGTGGTTGATCTAATTCATTTCTATCAAATGGGGGGAGGCTAACATTATTGAAGAGCATATTAACTGTCCTCCCATCCTATGCTCTACAGATTTTTATCATGAAAAAGAGCACACAAATAAGTATTGGAAGAATGTTTAATAAATTTATGTGGGCTGGTCAACACAAGCAGATCCATTGATTATTCTAGAAGCAGCTATGTAACCCCTATAAGCTGGGGGTTGGGGTTCAAAAGCTTTGAACAGCTTAGCTTCATCAATTTATGTAATCTGTGGATTAGATTCAGAGCTAATGACACCATTTGGTCACACTACATGCATGGTATGTACTGTAGACAGGAACATCCTTCTTTGGTGGTGCCCAAACTGGGTGATTCTAGACTATGGAAAGCAATGCTTAAGGTCAAAGATCGAGCTGGACGAGACCTTTATTTGGGAGTCTGGGAGAGGGCCAAATTAACTTTTGGCTTGATAATTGGGTGTGGGGAGGGGAGAAACTCTTTATTCCTCACAATGTGGATGGCCTCTCTATTCCTAACTGTTATGTTAATACTTATTGGTCTGAGAATCAATGGAATTGAAGAATTCTGAGGAACATTTTAACTTCTGATCAGCTACAGTAGGTTCTATTGACTCCATTCCATCCTGATAGAAGAGATAAGCTTATCACTAAACAACAACACCTACAAAAGCTGGGGTCTTTTATTTTTCAGAAATTTTATTCTTGGGATCAAATTAGGTGGGGGCCTGAGCTGTGGAACAATCTACTGTCACCATCCATGTCTTTCTTTTGCTGGAGAGCTAGGCATTTGTTGTTGCCCACTTATAATATCCTTAAATTAAAGGGTCTTAGAGGGCCTTCCTGTTGTCACTTATGTATGCAGGAGGAGGAATCTGGGGCACATTTATTCTTCAGGTGCTCTTTCTCTCAAGAGGTTTGGACTCAAATCATTAGTAGAATCCAGGTGGAAACATTGAATTTAAGTTGGCTAGATCTTTTGGTGTGCTGGGTGGACTACCATAAGGTGAATCTCCTGGTGGTTCCTTGTGTTGTGTCCTAGTTTATCTGGATGTGCAGAAATAAGGTAAGGTTTGAAGGGTATTTTGTCCCAGCTTCCCTTGTTGCTACTCATTGCTTAACCCACTTTCAGAAACTCACTAAATATCACAAATTTAGGGATATTTGCCAAGTAGGCTCTGGGACTCCTTCCTCATCCTCTCTGGTAGTTGGTTGGTCCCCTCCCCTTACTAATTGGATCAAAGTAAACACTGATGGATGCTTTAAAAATCAGCAGGCTGGGATTGGTGGTATTTTCATAAATGGGTTGGGGCAATGTCTGTTGTTCTTTTATTCTCCCACGGATTCATGTGATGCTCTTGAGGCATAAATGATTGCCATCTATTGGGCCCCCAGAATTGCCATGATCTGTGAAGCGAGGCTCCTCATAGTGGAATCTGACTCTTCCATTTGCCTCAGCTTCCTGCAGGGTACTGAAATTGCTCCATGGTACATTCAGAGATGGCTGAACAGATTGAAGAGATTGATTGAGAGTAACAATGTAAAATTTTCTCATATACCTAGGGAGGGTAATGCTCCTGCACATTGGCTTGCCTCTCAGGGATATTGTAATGGTGAAATTTTGGTTGATACTACACCTCCCCCTCCCCTGGCTGTTTTGGTGCATGGGGATAGTTTAGGTCATCCTTTTGTAAGAATATAGATGTACTGATTATAGATATTAATATATCACTTGCCTATTAGGCAAGTCTTTTGGAATATATATATATCTATAAATTAAACTCATTACCTAAAAAAAAATATGCCGACATGAACCCAACATCCAAATTAAACCATTTGGTCCAGCCCAACCATGACCAGTACAACCATCTATTAGACTCTATCACCAAACCTAGATCCACTTAGCCCACCCAAGGTGAGCCATAGACTAAGGGTCTTTTTATTTTTGGGATCTCTTCCCATATTTGGTTAAGTGACCCAAGCTTATCATAACTTGATTTAAGATCCATCTTGATCACCATTAAACCTCCCTCTGAGCTCCCTAACCCAGCTAGCCCCCACCTCAGCTCTGTCTAGCCACCATAGTCGCCGGAGAGCTTAAAATCAAGAAGCTCACCCCATCTTCGAACCCAAAAGTGAGCCCATTTCTTGTGACACTTCCCAATTGAATGCTTGTGCCGCTCATCCCTCCACCTCAGGTTCCAATTTCAACCAATCAGAGCTCAGCGCTCACACCTTGTCCATGGCATAAAATCCCCCCCTCCACAGCCAAAATGCAAGAGTGCACTGATCCTTGGAGAAGCTCTGCCAAAATTCTCCCAGAGCCTCCCCAATTATTCTTGAGTGCAGCCTCACTATTTTCCAACAATCTCCCCCTCTGTGTGAGTCTAATTTCTCCGTAAAAAAAACTCAAAAATAGGAAACTTGCTTCCATCTTCCTAAACCCCACCATTGTCCAATTTGGATTGTCCCTAACATTTATCAGACGAAACAATGAAGTTCCCCATTGAAATCCCCATAACTAGAGCTCTCTATACCATACTTCGATCAAGGCTGTATCACCTGTTGATCGACTTCTTACAAAGCTACAACCTCAACTCAAATTGGCACCAAGAGGAGTTTCGTAAGGTCAAAAAAATATGCAGAACCATTCCATTTGAAGCTACACCTCTTGGACTAAGGTATTGACCTTAACCCTCAAACCAAGCCCATTTTGACCCTTTATGAAAAAAGTTCAATTTCAAGATTGGTTCGGTGTATAGATGTGTTCGTCTGGACTAGACGAAGGTGTAGGAACAAACCCCACACCATTTCATTAAGTATCAAGTGAGATCCTAGGAATATAAGGTGGATTGTTTACGGCCTGCACCAGTTGGGGATGAAGCATAAGACCGTTGGATGACACGTGCATCGCTTGGACGGTTGGGATCACACCAGACTAGGGATTGAAACATAAAGCATTGTCCGAGCCAGCGCTGACACGGATGACGGCTTCGAATAGAAGTGTGACACTTCTTAGTTTAATTAAATACTGAAGCTTTAAAAAATCAAAACTTGGTATAAAAAATTTATAAAAATGAAAGAAAAATACTCTAGTGCTGAGTGAACAATAGAAAAAATTATGAACCAAGAATCAAAATTTTCTTTGCTGAGTTTTATTTTTAGTTAATGAAATAGTCTAGAGGTTACTCCAATTCTACATGATTAAATAATAATCAGAAAATTGTGAAATTTTTGGGATTCATTCCTCTCATGTTTAGGGATGTTATCTAATTTTTCTAAAGTCAAAGAGCACCTCTAACATAGGAAACCCTAATTTTAAAGGTAAATCACTATTATTCACTTAAAATAAGTATAAAAAATAAAATATTAAACATATAATTATAAAAATAGGTTAGTAGGCTCACTGTTGTCAGAGGAACCTACAAAAATTTAAGACTTAATTTTCTATTTTAAAATTAAGAAAAATAGAAAAAATAGAAAAATACAAAGTAACTTAAATAATAACCAAATTGGGCCAAATTGAAGATTTCTACTTCATGAGGCTCCTATACAAATACTAAGATCATTAAAAATGTTAGTTTATTAAAAATTTATTTCTTAAGTAAATATGAATATTTGCTTAAAATTATTATATAAATTAAATGAAAAATCAGAAAAATATAAAGAGGGGTTTGGGGTGTTCCTTATGAGTATAAAAGGTTGTGACTAGGAGCTTAAGAAAAATACAATTGGAGTAAAAATAGTTACTTTATTTTTTTCCTATTTTTCATTTCAAAAATTATTAAAAATAAAATAAATATGACAAAAATGTTAAATATTTATTTCTGACTTCTTTGAGGTCAGGGAAATTCATGAAAAATATAAAGGGGAATTTTTTAAATGAAATTATATTTTTTCTATTTATTTATCTTTAACTAGAATTTAGGTACCAGTTTCGGAGATGAGAATCAAAATTTTGGTTCTGATCTCAGAATGTCGTGAATGTGGAAAATATCTCTGAAAGGGAGTGGAAATTTATAGAATATTTAAGGAATTGGATGGCAGAGCTCTGATTCTAGAATTTCATCGAAGGAAGAAAATTTCTTCGAAAGGATGTGAAAATTTAGAAAATTTAAGGAATCGGGCAATTGAGTTCCGATACTGAAATTTCGTGGAAGCAGAAAATTTCTCGATTAGGATTTGAAAATTTAGGCAATTTTGATGGAATCAGACGACTGGACTCTGATCCTTGAATTTCATGCAAGGCAAAAAATTTCTTGGATAAGATGTGAAAATTTAAAGAATTTTGAAGGAATTGGATGACTGGGCTTCGATCCTGAAATTTCATAGAATGCGAAAAATTTCTCAGATAGAATGTGAAAGTTTAGAAAATTTTGAAGGAATCGGGCGACTGGTCTCTGATCTTGGAATTTCATGGAAGGCGGAAAATTTCTCGTATAGGATGTGAAATTTTTGGGAAATTTGAAGGAATCGGATGACCATGCTCAGACCTTGGGATTTCATGGAATGTGAAAAATTTCTCGGATAGGATGCAAAAATTTATGGAATTTTGAAGGAATAAGACGACCATGCTCTGACCTTGAAATTTCATGGAAGATGGAAAATTTCTCAGATAGAATGTGAAAATTTAGGGAATTTTGAAGGAACGGACGACCATTGTCCCACCCTAAAATTTCATGGAAGGTGAAAATTTTCTCGAATATGATGAAAAAATTTAAATAATTTCAAAGGAATAGAACGACCATGCTCCGACTCTGAAATTGCATAGAGAGCAGAAAATTTTTTGGATAGGATGAATAAATTCAAGGAATTTTGAAGGAATCGGACAATAATGCTCCGACCCTAGAATTTCATGGAAACCAGAAAATTTCTCGGATAGAATATGAAAATTTAGTGAATTTTGAAGGAATCAGATGACCATGCTCAAACTCTGGAATTTCATGTAAGGAGAAAAATTTCTCGAATAGGATGTGAAAAATTTAGAGAATTTGAAGGAATCAGATGACTGTGCTCCAACCATGTAACTTTTTGGAAGGTGGAAATTTTCTCAGATAGGATGCAAAAAATTTAGGGAATTTGAAGGAATCCGATGACTGTGCTCCGATCCTAGAATTTCAGGATTGTAGAAAATTTCTCTGGAAGGATATGGAAAATTTAAGGAATTTGAAGGAATCAGACGACTATGCTTAGATCCTAGAATTTCATGGAATGTGGAAAATTTCTCTGATAAGATACAGAAATTTTAGGGAATTGTTTACCATATTGAGGAGGAATGCTCGGGACGCATCTAACTCAAGAGGTAGCAGAGTGTCACTTTAGAAAGGAAAGTTGAAGGAAACACATCCAACCTAAGAGGCGATGGAAAGGAAACAAAATTTGGGTACTGATCCCATAATTTCATAGGAAAAGATTTAGAGAGAATTTGATGTCGATTTTTGAAGGAAGTAGAATTATGCAGTTTTGCCAAGATTCGTAGCCATTGCTAGATTTGTGGAATTCTATGAAATTTTAAATTTGTGAGAAGTGATGTTGTGTAAAGTGTCAAATTTTACGGAGTGCTTTTGCAAATGTTAAATATGAGAATGAGTGCAGAGACTCAGAGTCCAGAGAAAGAGTTAGCTTATCATTTGTTTTTAATTTATCATTTTTCAATTTATTTCATTTCATTTCATTTTTATCGAGGGAAATCTGATTTCAGATTCAATATTCTTTTATTTCATTCTTAACTTTTTTTCTTTGTTGTTATATTTACTTTTTAATCTTTTCTTGTATCGTTCTTTATTCATTTTAATTTAGGACCAACGTCTGGTCCCGCAACTTTTCAACCATTGCACCAAAAGAAACATTTCTAAAAAACTTGGTGAGCTGAAAAAAAAAATGTTCACTAGTTTTTCTGAAAGTAGTAGTATAATTGATCACATGCTGTCAAGCATCCAAAAGTAGATCGAGCGTACATAGATGAACAAAACTGACATATAATGTCATGTTGGTACAAGAAGCGATGACAACTACCGCGATTTGGTGCAGGAGATAGAAGAATTATACCGTTTAAGGAAGCCCCATGAACAAGCTAACCTACCATGGCTACGCTCCGGAATAAAAGTCTCCTAACAAATAGCCGGAGGTACTACTGTCACAAAGGTAAAGGACAAAGGCTTTCCAACTCTGGAACTCTGCTCCTAGTAGAATGGCACCCGCCTTATCTTTGTGCATCATTCTGAAAGTGACTGAAACTCTTTGTCCCGTGACTCCTGGGATGCAGTCCTTTGAAAGATCTACGTTGTTTCCATTCAACACTAAAACTAACCTAAGTGGTAAAGGGAACTTGACGAAACCTCGGAACTCTCCTAGCTTAACAATATAAATCTCCCGACTGAACAATACACTGCATTCACTTATAAATGAGACTTTGCAAATAGGCCTCAGAAAGTCATGGTGGTCAATATGAGGTGGGATAAAGTCCCCATACATATAGATGTTTATAATGCAGTTGTTAGGAATACAGTCTGCATGTAGTACGCTCCACTCAACCATTCTCTTTATCAACTTCTTAATTTATGATGACATCGGATCCAGCTCATCATGTTGTAGAATCCCTGAGAGATTACCCTTTCAATCTTTTGTAAATTTTCTAAGCTCAAATGATTTAAATAAATAAGAAAAATCAGATTTTCCTACTTAAGTGACTCGGCGCCACCTAAACCTACGACAGATCGAAGCCCCACGTGGCGTACTCTCATTTGATGCCGCAAGTTTATTGGGATGCCACACGACCCGTTGTTTTGTTACATCCTCCCATCCGTCGTGATCTGGACCATCCAAAGAAAACACAAGCGATCCAACGGCTGTTCGTCTTCGTCTCCAACTGGTGCGATCCTGTGACCGCCCGCACTAAAACCCTAATTTCTCGGCCTAGACTCAACCAAATCACTTTAGATTTAATCCTATAGACTTGTGTAGGCATGGCGAACATATCCATACAGTTAAACATGATTTAAAATAACCCTAAATACATGGAGAATCCAGAGATGCTCGGGAAGAAGAAGGAGGTAATACCTTGGTCCTGAGAAGTGAAACTACGATCAGAGATGCTCTACACCTTCATTAGAGTCCCAAAAGCACAAGGATGAAACCTCTTGCCCTGGTGAATTGCCTGGTTATGAAAGTGACCAGGCCCAATTGTGAAGTTTGATGAATGTCTGGTGCAGAGGTCTTCTGTGATGGGGATTTGATGGCGGATCCTCTTCTTTCTCTGTTGGGAAGGTGTGGGCACAGTTAATAGAAATTTGGTGCACTATGGAGCTATGAAAGAAAATTTCCTGGTTTCTGGCCAAATTTAAGCTCTAAAATTGAGCTCCGGTAATGGGAATCACAGGGGGAAAGTGGCTGGAATGATCTTAGGGAGGTCTAGAGGAGCTCTTGTGAGATTTTGGCAGAGTTTTGTTAAGAAATTTTCAGCACTCCCTTTTGGCCATGAAGGGTGGTGGCTTAAATAGCCATGGTTGGGGTAGCTACTAGGGCTTCAATTCAGATGCATAGAGTTTCCTAGGTGTAGTGCAGAGGAGCCTTAAAGGAAATTTAGAGTTGAGTTGGCCATAGGGTGGAGTTTGGATTTGCTTAGCTTGAGTTTGGCTCTCGGTTTGGGCTCCTCCGGTGACTAAACAGGCCTGCAAGGACAGGGGAGCTCGCCATGGGTCAGGTGAGTCAGTGGAGTGTTGAGCCAGGCCGTCAAGTGGGTGCAATTAAGTTTGGTGAGAAAATTTAGCAAGGATCCATATGGTTTAAGCAAATATGGAAGGGGATCCCCCAAATTGAGGATCTCTTGGTCCATGGCTCACTAGCTTAGGATAAGAGCATCTAGGGTGGTTCCTAAAATCAATTTATTGGTTGTGGAGGAGTTGGTTTGGTCAAATTGGGTTTGATTTGGTCACATTGGTGTAAAGGTTCAAAATTGGGAGTTTGGGTTAGACTTTGATCTAAGTTGGGCTAGAGCTTGGTTTGAGCCCAAATGATTGAGCAACTTGGGGTAGATGATTGTAATGAAGATTTTTCATGAAGTGTTGGAGTGGTTTTGAGTTCAATTGTGGGGTCAATTTAGTGGGATTTGGGATTTTGGTCAATTTGAGCATGTTGGGTTAACCTGGGTTTAGGTTAGGCTTGGGTTGGATCCAAGGTCTATTGAAGGTTTCAAAGGGTCTATGGGGATGCCGTAATGAGTTCCCAACACTAATTGAGTGGAAATTTTTTGAGTAGGGCAATCAAATTAGGACATTTTAGGCATATGGCATGTTTGGGTTCAAAATTGGTCAAGCTTGGTTCAAGTGGATTTGGGTAAGACTTGGACTCAAATAGGGGGCAATCTATGGTTCAATTTATTTTAGGGTGTATGAAAAATTTAGAATTGAAATTAGGGAGGAATTGATTGGTGTTAGGTCAATTTAGGGGATTTGGATCACTTAGGAAAAATTGGGGATTTCGGATTTTAAGTGAAATTGAAGTCAAATGTGGGTGGGTCAATTTGAGCTTGGATTTGGTTTAGATTCGTATTGAAGATGTTGAATTAAAGTTTGGAACTGAAATTGGGCAAAATTGTGGCCAGTTGGGTAGACATTAGGTTTAATTTTGGCACTTTTGGGTTAAATGGGTCAAATTGGGTTTTTTGGCTAAATTGGGCTAAATTGGCCAAATCGAGTCATGTGGTAGTTGAGAGGAATGAAATTGGGAATATTTAGGAGGTTTTGGGAATTTTTGGATTTTGGGCCAAGAGGGGCATTTTGGAAAAATTTGGGAATTTTTAGTAATTTTGGTCAAGTTGAGTGTATGAGGTATTTTGGAATGATTTTTTAAGAATTATAGGTAATATGGGTAATTTTGGAGATTTTGGGGAATTTTATGATTTTGGGGGCATTTTAAGTATTTTGGGTAATTCAGGTATTTTGGGGCAAAGGGGTTAGAAATTTGGAATGTTTGGGCAAATTGAACTTTGTTGAAGGTGAGTAATATGAAAATGCTTAAATTGAGCCATGGACCAAGGGTCACCCTCATTTGGTTCTATGTGTTGGTACTAGCCAAACCCTAGCCTGAGGCTAAAAGCTTGGGAAAACCACTTACATTAGTTCCCAAAGAGTTAGGTGATCAAAGGGTGATGTGCCTTGTTCAGGGTTGTGAGTGTGTAGTGTGAGTGTGGGCTCCAGACCACCCAGGGAAGATCCTATGACCTGACTACCTATAGAAGACTTTCCCTGGGTTCCTTATGCATGGTCTCTTCCTTTCAAAATGGGAGGTTAGGCCTTAAGCATATGAAAACTCCCAGTGAAGTGATGAAAGTTTCAATTTCTATGGGGATGGTGGCGATGGAATATATATATATATATAAGAATTTCATGTCCTTGGTGCGGATGAGGTCATGTCATCGCCATCCAATGTATCATATCAATGTCAAGGAGTCGCCATCTAATATTAGCCTAATTTTATTCTTATAAATCCTATGAAGGATTTAGAGAATTTTTAGGACTAATAGTAGAAAAGGATGTTTATGATAATTCTTATATGAGGATATTCTAGAATAACGTATTCTAGAATTTTCATATTAAGAAAATCATGGTAAACCAGAGATTTCTATTTTGGGTTCTTTTAGATCTCCTATAGAGGTAAGCCTCTATAGTTAATTACATCTTAAACAATTTTCAATTGTTTAAGAAAACTTCTGATTAATGTTAATCATTTGTTTTCTAAAAAAATATTTTAAGGAGAGACGTTCCCACTATCACTTCCAAATGTCGTTATATCATGTTATTGAATACTTTAGGTATTATGTCTAACCTAAAGGTTCTGGTTTTGTTGTCAATGATGTTGATTTGTTGAAAATTTTCAGGTTATATTTCTAACCTAAATGTTTTGGTTTTGTCTTTGTTGTCAAAAGTTTCAGGTTATATGTCTAACCTAAAAGTTTTGGTTTCGTTTTTGTAATCAAAAGTTTCAGGTTATATGTCTAACCTAAAAGTTTTGGTTTTGCCTTTGTTTTCAAAAGTTTCAGATTATATGACTAACATAAAAGTTTTGGTTTTGTCTTTTTTGTCAAAAGTTTCAGGTTATATGTCTAACCTAAAAGTTTTGGTTTTGTCTTTGTTGTCAAAAGTTTCAGGTTATATGTCTAACCTAAAGGTTTTGGTTTTATTTCTATTCCGTCGTTGACATCCTGCAAAACAGAGTTAGCACATCCTATAACATGCAAAGAAAATCTAAAAGAACTTTCTTGCTTTCACCCTACAAAGAAAACATCGTCAGAGATAATGTCACAGAATATTTTAATATGTCTTTTATGTCAGATTATTTTGAAATGTCAATTTTTTTTATTGATTATGTCAATTTTGGTTTTTGAATTTATTAACTTGAGTTCATGTCTGTCTAAACTCTAAGTTAAAAATGTTTGGAATTAGATTCAATATTGATTGAATTAACTTGGGTTCATGTCCGGTTGAACCTAAGTTAGATTCAATATTGATTGAATCCATTTAACTTGATTCATGTCTGTCTGAATTCAAGTTAAAAGGTTAGAAATTAGATTCAATATTAATTGAATTGACTTGGGTTCATGTCTGGTTGAACCTAAGTTAGATTCAATGTTAATTGAATTGACTTGGGTTCATGTCTGCCACGACCTCGTCCCCGGCCTCGACCTCGGATGCGAGTTGTGGAGAAACCTTCACCATCTCGCCGTAAGGGAGTGGTGAGTGACTGTTGGACTAGAACTTCGGGTCCTTCGTCATCCCGAATTTCCTTTGCTTCATTCGTTATGGTATCTCTGGAGAAGATTGTTTTCTTCGGAGGTGCATAATAAGCTGCATCTTCATGGATTCCAATTTCATGTACGGAGAATGGTTGTAAGTCAACTTTGATGCATTGTTCCCCTCCTTTGTAGTATTTGATGCACTGATGTAGAGATGATGGTACCATCCGGTTTTCATGTATCCATGGTCGGCCCAGTAGAGCGTTGAATGACGTTTCTGAATCAATTATGTGAAATTTTGCGGTTGTCTTTGCCAAGTCACCGGTCTTCATTAGCAGTGTTATTGAGTCGAGGGCTCTTTCTCCTTTCTGGTTGAATCCTCTTAATAACATTTTGTCTGCTTCAAGCTCGCAAGCATCAATTTCCAAATATGCTAGCGTTCGAAGATTCATTATGTTGATTGATGCTCCTGGATCCACCAATACTCTGGAGAGTGTAAACTTCCCAATTGTAACTGAAATGTAGAACGGTCGGTCGAGGTCTCGCCGTCCCAAGTAGTAGGTCATTGTCCGTGAAGGTAACACCTCGTCGTTCCTTTAACGAGCAAACCTCATCTAAGGAATCTCCGGTCATTTGAGCTAAGCAAATTTCTGGATCAAGTAAGGCCTTTATCAGAGCTTCTCTCATCTCCTTTGATAAGATGAGAGCGTCGTAGATGCTCAATTTTGCCGGTAGTTTCCTAAGATGGGCTAGCACGTTGTAGTCCGCTTTATTTCCATGTGTCTCGGCTTCTTCTTGAATGGGTATTTCTTCTGCTGGGGTTGGTTCTTCCTGAACAACCACCTGCTTTCCTTTGTCCTTTGGACCCAGTCTCGGAGGTAGAACTCTTCAACTTCTTAAGTTGACTTCTGTAATTTCTCCTGAATCTAGTATTGAGTTTGCTGGTGTTTCCTCCTGAATTGGAATGACAGGTTCTTCTGGATTAGCTTCAGAGTCTGAAGGCTCTAACTCTATTGTGACTGGAGCTCCTCGAAACTCGCAAACAGATTCGTTGCTTGTTGAACTCTCGTAGCCTCCTTGATGGATGTCTTCTTCGTCATTGTGATCGTCGAGATTGTGTATGATTTGAGAATTGTCATTTGTATCAGAATCGATGTCCGGATTGTCGCTAGTTACGTAATCGTTAGAAACAGTCAAAACGTAGCCAACGCTATAACCCTTATCATTATAAGATCCCACCGGAGTGGCCAGATAATCATACAGAGTTAGAGGTTTTAGAGATTTCTCCCCCGAATCGGAAACAACTACCCTAGGATAAGCAGCCCCTAGTCTAGCCTTAAGAGCCTCGATCTTCTCTTCTTCGTCGATTTTCTTCTTCTCTTCAATTGTCTCTTGTTGAGGTGGTTCTTCTATCGCAAGTGATAGTGTTGACTTAACAGGTTTCGAACTCTGAATTGAGGCTCGCACCGAAGCGGTTTGGATGTGATCCAAAATCTTTTTCGAAAACTTTGTCCAAGCGGTAGCCCATCCATCATCAGTCGCATAGGGGTCTATCGGCACAATGGGATCCGTCGAGATAACATTAACGGAACCTCCTTTCTGGGGTTCCTTCATGTACTCCTTCGGGATCGTTATATTCCCTTTCCGAAGATTGTCGTTGAGCCAACTTTTGAAGGTAATACAATCTTCTATCTTGTGTCCAAGCATCCGGTGGTAAGGGCAAAAGTTGGGATCACCTTTCTTGTCGACTTCTTCCGGTCTTTTAGGTTCCGGTAGTTGGAAATCCGGAGTCTTCATCGATCGCGGAACATTTTCGGCACTGCCTCATTCTTGAACGGGTACTCCCTGCTCAGAAGCTCCCTTAACGTAAGTTGCGGACGAGGCGGTTGTTCATACTGTAGAAATGACTGATAGCTGGGTCGGGGTTGCTGGTAATTCTGTTGAGGTTGCTGCTGCCGTTCTGACAATATTTGTATCGGTTGCTTGCCTTTATCGACAGCCGCGACGATCCCGGACTTCTTTTCAAAAGTTTTCACGGGCTTCTGCTTGTCTGTTTTGTCGGTGAAACTTAATTGCTTCGCCTCCTCTTGCAAGCTTCCGGCCTTGCTTAACAACTTCTAAAAAGTATTAATAGTAAATCCCTTGAGGAGAAGTGCTATCGGGCCATGAATGCTCTTAAGTAAAATGCTGACTGCATGCTGTTCTTGTAGTTGTGGCTCACACTTCATACTTAGATTTCTCCATCGAAGTATGTAATCCACCAAGGTTTCGTTCGGCTTCGCTTCTCTACCACTAAATCACCTATAGTGATGTGGTGCCGAGCTCCGCAAATCGCTCGATGAAGAGGTTCTCTAGTTCCGAAAATGTCTTCACCGAACCGTTCGGTAACTCGCATACCAATCAAAGGCGATCCCCGACGTGCCGCTGACAAATTGCTCCGAAGAGTAAGGCATCACTTCCGCCGCATTGCAACAACCGGCACGAAAGTGTGCAACATGTCGTCGAGGGTTTCCGGTCCCATCAAAGGTCTTGAACGATGGTGGTACGAAGCCTTTCGGATATTGGATGCGTGTCGAATTCTTCGGGGTAAGGTCTACCCGTCCGAATGGATGTCCCGCTCTTCGATTGTGCCAAGGCTTCTCGCACTCCGCCGTTCCACCAAGTTCTTGATATCTTTTTCCGGAATCATGCTTTGTGTTGCATCCTTTTTTAATCGATCATCCCCGTTGACGGACGTAATCTCCTTTCCTCCGTCTACAATGTGAATGACTTCTGGGGGTGTTTCTCTTTGGGTCGAACTCGACTCCGGAGAGTGGCTAAGGCTACGACCATCTCTTCCATCCTTTTTGCCATTTGGGCGATCGTATCATCTTTCTCTTGAAGTTGCCTCCTCATTACTTCCGGCTCCTCTCTTTCTGTGGCTGCAGGAGCACCTTGTGAAGCTGACGAAGCTCGTGTTTCAACCGTGTTAATTTCTGCATACTCATCATCCATGAACTCTGACGAATCAATCTCATCTCCAAATTTCTCTTCTCTTTCCCTTGCTAATCGCCGAATATCAGTTCTTAGCTTTTCCATAGCATCTTCTAGTGGTCTTTCTCGTACATCCTTGCAGCTTGTCATGTGATAACTCGTCGGGTTTCCTTCTCATGAGTCCCCTTTACTGCGGTAGCACTTTCTTCGTACTCAAGTCTCCTGATGAGACTTTCTTTCTCAGGTTGTTGTTTTAATCTTAACTGTCTGGTAGTGGGACGCCATACCATCCTTCTAGCAGTAGAAGGTCTGGGACCTGATGGTCTGTCAGCCAAATGCTGGAAGGTGGTATCCTCCCTAATTTGTAGTCCTGAAACAACGACAGGCAGACTAGCTTTCATTCTTTTATTTGGCTTCTCTGCAGTGATAGCAAGTTCTACTAGCGCCCCAAGACGAGACTTGGTTAGCACCCGCCCTATCCTTCTCAAAATTTCAGATACAAGGCATTTTTCCTTCTTTGCCAACTTTTCTATCAAGGTTTGCAGTCGAGCAAATGGCGTAATTTTAGCCCTTTTCTTACGGCTAACATTGTAATATACGGGCTGAGGCAATGCGGCAGCAATCTTGCGAACATTTTCTTCATCCTCTGCGGTGGAGAGGGGATGGAATCTACTTCCTCCCAAATATGGTATGTATTCAGGCAGCGGTGTATACTCGGGCAGTTCTGGGATTTCCTCTAGGAAAGCAACTTCAGCAGCTCTGGCTTCTCTATCAATCCTTCTACTTTTGTTCCTTCTCTGAGTCCATGTCAGCGATGGAATTCTCGAGCTGGACCCGATTTCAAAAACAGAAGGCTTCACAGGAAGGTCTGTACCCTCCACGGTAACAAGTTCACCATAGTTCTGAATTTCCTTCCCCTTTACTTTGGCAGGAGTCGGGGTAGGTGCAGAGACAACTAGACCAGTGAGGGTAGCAACAACAGTCCTTCTGTGGATAACAATACTCCTCTCAGTTGGAATCTTTTGCAGAGGGGGGAATTCATGAGTTGACTTGAGGTTAAACTCAATCAACGGCTTCTCAGTTTCTGGTACTTTGCTTGTGAGTGAAAATAGAGTGATGTCAGGGATTTTGATGTCGGTGTCCACGAATCCTTGTCTGAATCGAATGATTCCATTATCAGGTAGTTCGTCCTTGAATACGGCTAGGTCAAGTCCGTTGACAAAGGAGAAGATCAGTTTTGGGGCTTCCATTTCTGCAGGGCAGATTCCAAGTGTTAGTCTCCAAATCGTACTTCTTCTTATCATATAACTTATGACGAAAAAGAAAGAGTCCGAACACATTTCTGTTTATCTTAGTGTATTTATGGTGTTAAAGGAAAATTGTCTTTTCGGAAAGATTTGTTCGTTAGGAGGGAGAATTATTAAAAGAAGGAGAGTTGTAGGAAGAGAAAAAGGAATTGATTAGAAACTGGAAAAGGAAGAGAAAGTCTTGCGAAACTTCTCGACCCGCAAGACCGCTCCTAAACTAATACCTATCGGGGTCCACCCCACCTCGTAAATGAGGTAAAAAGATCTCGGAACCTCTCTCGTTTAGGGGTGTCTAAACAATGGCTCCTAAATCCAAGAGAATGTTGGCTATACTTGTTCAAGGTAGAAATGAACATAGTATTCCAACGGAAAGAAGGGTAGTTCGATCCACTAGGAACATGGATACACTACCGATTTTTGAAAGCAGAGTTGTTCGATTAAAATGGAGAGAGGAATTATCCCCAGCGGAGTCGCCAGAAATTGTCGGCGAATTTTTAATTTAATTTAAATAAATAATTTGAAAAGTAGTATTTGATTTTGAAAATAATTTTAAATTTGAAAATTTTAAGATATGAAATCAAACTGATCTCACATCCCAAATAGTTTATATAAACGAGCACCGCATCACAAACTGTGTATCTATCTCGAAGAATAGACACACTGTTTGGTGATGGGGCTCAATTAAATAAACTAGAAGATTTGTGACATTCGTTTGGTCTGCGAACCAATTTTATAAGCCGACTAATTCCCCTGCTTAATATGAAAGCATTAAACAGGGTTTATATTACCTGGGTTCTTAAAATTCCCTATAAGGGCAAGCCCCTATAGTTAATTACATCTTAAGTGACGGGAATAACATAAGAAAACTCTCGATAATAATCAGTAATTCTGCTCTCAAGAATTTCAAAGTTTGAGTTTTCAAAGGATTGAATTTTGGAATTTCAAAAGGGGTTGGATCAAGTTTGGAACATTTTGTTTTGGGAATTCAAAGGAAGAAAGGTAGGAGAAATCATAGATTCGAAGCGAACTCCGGCAATTTCCCGACTATCCTATTGTTTGGATTGAATTTAGGAAAGTCCTAATATTTATTTAATGTTTTGATCTTGCCAATTTTAATTAATTAGGACTTATATTTGTATGATAAAATCACACAAATAGCCTTGAAGATGTGAGGGTTTATGTCGTATCGGACGACTACCTCGGAATCCTAAAATCGGTTAGGGCTTAATTTGCAATGCAAATGCCTAACAAAAGGTTGAGGATTTATGTTGCACTAGGCAAACTACCTCGAAGCCCTATGGCTTGGTTATTTAATTCTAGGAATGTTTAGTCGATGTAGATTCAAGTTTTGCCGATGACGATGGTCGTGCTGCCCACCCTGCTCCGAGCTCCTTGTTGTTGCAGAGGTTTAGTTATAGAAGTCATAAATCAAGAGATGAGAAAAGTGTTTTGGTTTAGAGAAAATCTTAATTTCCAAGTGTTTTTTATATTTTATTTAAAACAAATCTTAAAGTTGATTATAACAACACCGGTTAAGATCCCACAGTTCCACACTTTCATTTAGATCGTGGGAAATCCCGTTAGCAACACGTAGGTTACATCATCCGAGGTATTCCCGATCATCCAACAAGACGTTTTAATTTAGTTATAATTGTAGTTTTGTGTTCTGTTTGTGATTAAATTTTGAGTTGTTTTATATTTTGAAATGTTGTGGCAGTGAGTTTTATCTTGCAATGACTTTTAATTTAGTTTTGGTTTCAGTTTTAGGGACTACCCTAAAGGTGTGGGTTTTCATGCAACAGTTGTTTATCATGCAAGAAAAGTAAGTGCGATGTGATTAAATAAATTGCAATAAGGTAAATTGCAATAAAATAAAAGCTTACCTGGAGGGTCTTCCCGTCATTCCAAGCTGCACTTAAAACATAATTTGAATATTTAAGCAAGTTCCTAGGTAAAGCTAAGGGAAGGGTTATGGTTTTCTACCAAGTTCCTAATCCTATAACTAGTCATTTCCTATGACGTCTAGATTCTTGTGTTTTGGTTTGAGGACGATTTTCTTCATCAAAGAACAATTAAATTCAATTGTTCTTATAAACATCCTACCATATTGAGGAAGTGCTTAAGACGAGTCTTAAACATCTTTTCAATACTGCTAGGATTGTTTTAAGTCCAAATGGATCTAATCAATCGAGTGAAGTAATCGTCCGAGGTTTAGTTAAGTTTCGTTGTTATCTTACTCAGTGAACTAGGACATCTGAATATCCTATGAGTGAAGTATCACTTCCTTTAACGTTCTGTTTAGGAGTTATGATAACAAAAGCTTATGAGGGCAAATTGATGTTCAAATGGTTTGTGATTTAATTTCAGTTAACGGGTTTAAATTTGGAATAATGTTTAAGTTGCTTTACATTTATTTTTAAATTCTTTATGTCTTAGGTGATGTTATTTTTAATTTAATTTAACTTTAATTTAATTTAATTTGGTTTAGTTTTAATTTTAATTTAATTTAATTTGATTTGATTTTAATTTTAACTTGATTTTATCATTTTAATTTAATTTAATTTAATTAATTTAGTTTAATTTGATTAAATTTAATATGTTTTAATTTAATTTAATTTGATTTAATTAGATTTAATTTGATTTAATTTAATTTGTTTTAATTTAATTTTATTTAATTCAATTTAATTTAAATTTTAATTTAATTTTATTTTAATTTTAATTTAATTGAAATTTTAAAAGGGTTTAATTTAAATAATTTAACTTTAATTTAATTTAATGATTAAGTCTTTTAGCATTTTAAATCTTAAACTTGGATTGTCATTTTAATTAGGAATTAAATATTATGGAGATAATTAATTTAGGGATTCTTAAATTAAAGAACAAATCTCTTCCTAATAATATCCCTATTTTAATAATTCCAATTTTGTTATTCTTCCAAATTTAATCAATTATTTAATTAAGGTTTATTTTAATTATTTTTAAAATTGTTTAATGGGTTTCTACACTTTAATTATTTAAATTTCAATCATCCAAATAATATTAGGATCAAATATTTTACTCTTTAATTTTATTAAGCCTAAAGTTTTAATTAAAGATTAAAATTTTAATTACCATTTTGCCCTTCAAGCTTAATAATTTCATAACTCACTAAATTGAGCTTAAATGAACTTGAATTTTTTATGTGACTTCACTCATATGTCAATAAAGACATGAGAGGAGAAAATGTGATTTTTCTGTATTTAATTTATTTATGTAATTATTCTTGGTGAAAAATAGAGATTTCCAAGGAAAATTTAATAATATGACCAAGGGAAAGTTTCTATCCTTAAGAAAATTATGGGACATTCCTAATGACCAGGGGACCACTTGGACCAATTTTGGTGATTTTTTTGATTTATATTCTTTTTGTTATAATTATTTTAAGTTTTAGAGTATTAATTAATTTAAAAATAAAATAAAGGTTGAAAAATAAATTTTATATTTTTCAAAAATATCTCTGATATCAAGGAAACCAGAGAACCAATTTTTATAATTTTCTAGTTTTTCTTTGATTTATTAGAATTATTTTAGTGGAAATGCTAAAAAATACATTTTTTTAATTTTAAAATTACCTTAGGGCTTTAAAATTTAATATCTCGTTATAGAGACTTAAGAAAAATATGGGGTTTGTTCCTAAGTGATTAAAATTCAAAATATGACATTTTGGTGAATTTTATTATTTTTGTAATTTTTATTATTTTTTAATTATTAAAATATTAAAATAATACAAAAAATCAACTTTTTTAGAAAATTACAATTTTATTTTTCTTAAATTCCCCTGATATCAGAGAGGCTCCAAAACAAATTTGGTGAATTTTTGAAAAGTATTTTGAAGTTTATGAATTTTTTAAAATTTAAATTGGCTAAATGGCTTAATCAACCCATTTAGTAGGGCTAACCAAGTTCAATTAACTTCAAATTTTTATGGTGGGTTCCTCTGATCCTAATGGTCAGTGGAGAATTTATTTTAAGTAAATTTGATGTATGATTAGCTCTAATTAATTAAGGACCTATTTTGCGTGTTTAGGCCAATTAGGGTTATTTCAAGTGAATTAATTCAAAATCTATTTATCCTAGGTTCTCTGGTCATAAGAAACATCACCAAATTTTTCTAGAATTTATTTCACAACATGCTAATTATTGGAATTAAAATACTCAAAATAGCAACATGAATTTGAAAAATTAATAACTTCGCATAGGGATGGCCTCCGACTTTGGAAAATTCGTGGAATGTTCTCAAATTCGTAGGCTTCAAAAGCCCTATGGTCTCATGCCATGGTGAATTTCCTATATGCATGGAGAATTTAAACAATGCAGACAGTAATAAATTATTAAAAATAAAATAATTGATGAAATTAAATGATTTCTTTTCCACATTATTCTCCTCTGTTCACTGAGCAAGAGGGTATTTTTATTTTATTTTTCTGATTTTTCTACACAAAATTATGCATTTTTGAAGTTTAGGGAATTAAATAAATCAAAAAAATACCCTAATTTCCTACTTATCCATGCGGCGCCACGCCATCCTCGGCAGCTCCGAACGCACACGCGTCGTCCTCTGATTCGTGGCTGCCATCCAACTCAGTGCTCCGGGGGCCCGCTGTATCGTTCCGTCTCCTCATCCGGCGCGATCTTGGCCGTCCGTCCGCGCGTGTATGAAATGAACGGCATCGGTTCATCATCCCCAAGCGTTCTCACCCGAGAGCTGTCCACACTAAAACCCTAAGAACTCACTCATTTCTCAACAGATTTTCGTGTTCTTGTGCTCTATGGATTCATCTTGAAGAGATAAATACATCTATACGGTGATCATGCATTGAAATTAAGGCATTTGAAATGGAGAATCTCCAGAAGCTCGGGATAAAGAGTTAGCTCATACCTTTGCTCGTAGAAGTGTGGCTTCAATCTTAGGGTTGTGTCACCTTCGATTGGGTCCAAGCAAGCTCCAGATGAAGTCTCCTGGTCTGGTGAATCGCCTAGGTATGATTTCGATCAGGCCCGATCACAAAGCTTGGAGTCTGGAACAGATGGGTGGCTCCGGAGAGGGGGCTTTGTGCTGCGTGGACTCCTTCCCTTGGTCTGGTGAAGGTGTATGACCAATCAATTTGAGGATTGATCCACTGTAGAGAAGTGTCCTGGTTTTGGGTGGAATTTTGGCTAAGAAATTGGGCTTTGTTGGTGGGGATTAGGGCAAATTGTCACTAGGGATCAACTGCTCTAAGTATGGAGAGTGTTCGGAGCAATTTTGGCGGTGGTTTCGATGAAGGTCCGGTTCAAGCACCTCTCATGGCCGAGAGGAGGTGAGGTTTAAGTAGGAGAGGGTGGAGGGCCTCCTGTGGGGTTTAAGGCTTGGGATCAGCTGCTTAGGTCAAGGGAAGAACAACCATGATGGCCATCGGGCATGGGGCAGCTCAACGAAGTGGGAATTCCAAACTTCGGCTCACATGGGTTCTCTCGGCTCGGTGGTTTCCGGCGGCCGTGGTGGTCGGCCGGCCGTGGTCAAGTCACCGTTGTCATCGGGAGGGTCGGGGGTTGGCAATGGTGCAAGCAATGGAGAGTGGCCATGTGTAGAAAGCTTTTTTCAAAATGGAATGGGGAAGGGGCTCTTTTAGGCTCAATTTGGTCATCCTATGGGTTTGGGTCGGGTGCACCTTTCCAAGCTCCAATTTGGATTGAGGGAGGTCAGGTGAGTCAGCTAGATTAGCAGGGAGAAGTCACTATCCAAGCATGTTTAAGTTTAAACATAGTTTAGGGGAAGCATGAAAAGGTTTAATCACCTTTAAGAGAATCCTTAAAGAGGCTCCTCCTCTTGCCATTTATGGGATGGTCACATGTCAAACTTCTCATGGCTTTACATGGGGCTTAAGGATGGCTTCATGGCTTGTCTTTGGCTTGGGTATGGCTTAGTTAATTTCATTGGAATGGATTTTAGGAATTTTGGCATTTTGATGGGAATTTGAATAAAGCCTAATTTGGAGTGATTTAATCATAGGTTTCAAACTTTAGGGAATGATTTTATCAAGTGGATGATTAGAAGGAATTGTCTTGTGGGCTTTGGATGGATTTTTAGGCTTTTGGGTTTGGTGGAAGTGGGCTTTTTAAAAGGCTTCAATAGGTGGGCCTTTATATTTCAAAATGGACTTTTGGATGACGAATTTTGTGAAACACCATGCCAAATAAATCTTGGGTTTAGTTTAGGGATGTTTCATGAATGGTTTGGAATCAATTTGGTGTGATTTGGAGTAGAATTGGTTTGAATTTGGGCTTTTTTGGTAAAGGGGCCAAAGTGGGCCAAATTGGGCTAACTTGGGTCAATGTTGGGCTAGGGTTTAAATTAATGTAAAATTAATGTTGAAAAGTGTTTATGGGAGTGTTTGAAAGAGGTTTTGGCTTTGGTTGGGTTTTGATTTTGGGTTTTGGGCTTATTTGGGTTAGGTTTGGGTTTAGATCAAAATTGGGCCTTTTAGCTTTGGGTTGAATTTGAGTGGGGTTTGGGTCCAAATTTTGGGCAAATCATGTTAGTTTTTTGTTTGTGGGGATGTTAGGGAAGTTTTAGAAAAGATTTGGGGTTAATTGGAGTTGAATTGGATTAGTTTGGATTAGGTTTGGGTCAAGGGTCCAAATTGGGCTTTAAGGCCAAAAGTGAAATTGGGTTCAAATGTCAATCAAATTGGACTTGGATTTGGTCTAAATTGGTGTTGGGAATGTAGAATTGAAGTTTAGAATTGAATTGGACCAGAATTTGGGTCAATTGGGTAGGTTTGGCTTGACATTGGGTTCACTTAGGGTTAAAATGGGTCAAATTGGGGGTTTTGACAAAAGTGGGGTAAATTGACAAAATTGGCCCCTGGTGTAGTTAAACAAAATGAAATTAGGAATATTTAGGATTTTCTAGAATTTTCTGGGAATTTTCTGAATTTTTGGATTTTTGGGTCAAGAGGGGTATTTTGGGTATTTGGAGGGTATTGGGAGGTATTTTTGGAATTTTTGATATTTTTGGCTATGGATGGTCAATTTGAGTGATTTGTAAATGTTCAAGGTTAAGTTTGGGGAATTTTGGGTGATTTGGGATTTTTGAAAAATTTGGGTGATTTCAAGGGCTTTGGGTAGGCTAGGCGGGTGTAGGGTCCTAGGGGTCAAAAATTGAAAATTTGGAAAATTGAAGATTGGGTGAATGTAAGTGGAATGAAATAAAATTTAAAATATATTAAAAGGCTTAATCATTAAACTAAAATTAAAATTATTAAACTCTTTTAAAAAATTAAATTAAAATTAAAAAAAATAATAATAATAAAATTAAATTAAAAAATTAAATTAAATTAAGTAAATTAAATTAAATTAAATTAAATTAAATTAAAATAAATTAGAATTAAAAGTTGAATTAAATTAAATTAAATTAAATTAAATTAAATTAAATTAAATTAAATTAAATTAAATTAAATCAAATTAAATTAAAATTAAATCAAATCAAATTAATTTAATGTAACATCAAATCAAACTAAATTGAATTAAATTGAATTAAATTAAATTAAAACTCAATTAAATCAAATTAAATTAAACTAAGTTGGATTAAATATAACATCACCAAAGACATGAAGAATTCAAAATAAATCTAAAATAACTTGAACACTATTCCAAATTTAAACTGATTAATTGAAATTAAACTAAATCACAAACCATCTGAACACCAATTTACCCTCAAATGCTTTAGTCATCATAACTCCTAAATAGAATATCAAGTGAAATGTTACTTCACTTATAGGATATTCAAATGTCCTAGTTCACTGAGCAAGTTAACAAAACTTGAATCCCTGGACGATTAATTCATTTATATAATTAAATTCATTTGGACTTAAAACAATCCTAGAAATATTGAAAAGATGTTTAAGATTATTCTTAAGCACTTCCTCAATATGATAGGACATTTATAAGAATAATTGGACTTAATTGTTCTTTGATGAAGAAAATCGTCCTCAAACCAAAACACAAAGACCTAGACGTCATAGGAAATGACTAGCTATAGGATTAGGAACTTGGTAGAAAACCATAACCCTTACCTTAGCTTTACCTAGGAACTTGCTTAAATATTCTAATTGTGTTTTAAGTGCAGCTCGGGATGACGGGAAGACCCTCCAGGTACGCTTTTATTTTATTGCAATTTACTTTCTTGCAATTTACGTTATTGCAATTTATTTAACTGCAGTGCACTTACTTTTCTTGCATGATAAACAATTGTTGCATGAAAACCCACACCTTTAGGATAGACCCTAAAACTGAAACCAAAACTAAATTAAAAGTCATTGCAAGATAAAATTCACCGCCACAACATTTCAAAATATAAAACAACTCAAAATTTAGTCACAAACAGAACACAAAACTACAATTACAACTAAATTAAAACGTCCGGTTGGATGTTCGGGAATACCTCGGATGATGTAACCTACGTGTTGCTAACGGGATTTCCCACGGTCTAAATGAAAGTGTGGAACTCATTCAGTTGAGTTTAGCAAATTCATCTGGACTAAGTGAATCCGATAAAAATAATGATGCCGGAATGATGGAACCGTGGGATCTTAACCGGTGTCGTTATAATCAACTTTAAGATTTGTTTTGATTAAAACACAAAAACACTTGGAAATTAAGACTTCTCTAAACCAAAACACTTTTCTCATCCCCTTATTTATGACTTCTAAAATCGAACCTCTGCAACAAAAAGGAGCTTGGAGCATGGTGGGCAGCACGGCCATCGTCGTCGACAAAACTCGAATCCACATCGACAAAACTTTCCTAGAACTAAACAACAAAGCCATAGGACTTCGAGGTAGTTTGCCTAGTGCAACATAAATCCTCAATCTTTTGTTAGGCATTTGCACCGCAAATTAAGCCCTAACCAGCTTTAGGATTCCGAGGTAGTCGTCCGATACGACATAAACCCTCACATCTTCGAGGCTATTTCGTGTGATTTTATCATACAAATATAAGTCCTAATTAATTAAAATTGACAAGATCAAAACATTTAAATAAATATTAGGACTTTCCTAAACTCAAGCCAAACGAAAGGATAGTCGGGAAATTACCGAAGTTCGCTTCGAATCTGTAATTTCTCCTACTTTTCTGCCTTTGGATTCCCAAAACAAAATGTTCCAAATTTGATCCATTCCTTATTGAAATTCCAAATTTCAATCCCTCGAAAATCTTAAACTTTGAAATTCTCGAGAGCGAATTATCGATTATTATCGAGAGTTTTCTTAGGTGATTCCCATCACTTAAGATGTAATTAACTATAGGGGCTTGCCCTTATAGGGAATTTTAAAGAACCTGTATAATATAAACCCCGTTTAATGTTTTCATATTAAGCGTGGAATTTTGTCGGCTTATAAAATTGGTTCGCTGCACCAAACGGATGTCACAAATCTTCTAGTTTATTTAATCGAGCCCCACCGTCATAGCGTGTATCTATCCTTGTGGATAGATACACGGCTTAGTGCGCTGTGCTCGTTTATATAAACTATTCTGGGATGTGAGATCGGTTTAATCTCATATCTTAAAACCTTCAAATTTAAAATTATTTTCAAAATCAAACACTACTTTTCAAATTTATTTATTTAAATTAAATTAAAAATCCGCCGACAACTTCTGTTAGGCGACCCCCCTTTTCAAAATAAAACACACGACTTAAAAAAATAATGCCGACAGATTTCTGGCGACTCCGCTGGGGAGAATTCCTCTCTCCATTATAATGAAATAATTATGCTTTCAAAAAATCGGTAGTGCATCCATGTCCTTAGTGGATCAAACTACCCTTCTTTCCGTTGGAATACTATGTTCATTTCTATCTTGAATAAGTATAGCCAACATTCTCTCGGATTTAGGAGCCACTGTTTAGACACCCCTAAACAGAGAGGTTCCGAGATCATTTTACCTCTTTTCTGAGGTGGGGTAGACCCCCAATAGGTGTTAGTTTAGGAATGATCCTTCGAGCCGAGAAGTCTTGCTAAAGACTTTCTTTTCCTTTCCAACTCTGAATCGGATTCCATACCTTCTCTACACCTTTGAACATTCCGTTCTAAATAAACAAACCCTCTAATAAGTTACTCTTTTAACAAATGATTCCTTCTTATAAATACATGAACAAGAATGAGTTCGGACTCTTTTCAATTCCTTTCTTCTCGTCCTAAAGAAAAGAAGCATAACTTGGGACTGACAACCGAATCTACCCCGCAGAAATGGAAGCCCCGAAGCCGATTTTCTCCTTCACCAACGGATCGGACTTCGCCGTCTATAAGGATGAGCCGCCCGACAATGGGATCATCCGATTTGGACAAGGATTTGAAAACACAAATGTCAAGGTCACTGACGTCTCACTCTTTGCACTGACGAACAAGGTATCTGAAGCTGAGGAACCACTGCTTGAGTTCAACCTTAGGTCGACCCAAGAGTTTCCTCCCCTGCAAAGGATCCCGACTAGGAGGAGTACTCGCCGTCCTCGGAGGACCTGTTCTTACTACCCCCACTCGGTCTAGTTGTTTCGCACCTACCCCGACTTCGCCAAATCAAAGGGGAAAGAAATCCGTAACTATGGTAAACCCGTTATCGTGAACGGTACGGATCTTCCCGTAAGACCTTCTCGTTTTCGAAATCGGGTCCAGCTCAAAGATTCCGTCACCGACAAGGACCCAAAGAAGAAACGAAGTAGAAGGATCGCCAGCAGAAGCCGTAGCCGCCGAGATTGCTTTCCTGGAGGAAATTCCAGAACTGCCAGAATATACACCGCTACCAGAATATACACCGCTACCAAAATATACGCCGCTGCCTGACTACATACCACTTTTGGGAGGAAGCAGGTTCCATCCCCTCTCCGCCGCAGAGGATGAGGAGAATGTTCGCAAGATTGCTGCCACATTACCTCAGCCCGCATACTACAACGATAGCCACAAGAAAAGAACTAGAACTACGCCGTTTGCTCGACTGCAAACTTTGGTAGAAAAGTTAGCAAGGAAGGAAAACTGCCCCGTATCTGAGATTCTACGAAGGATGGGGCGGGTGCCAGTCAAATCCCGTCTTGGACCCCGAGTAGAACCCGCCGTCATGATAGAAAAGCCAAGTAAAAGAATGAAGGCTATTCCGCCTGTCGTAGTCTCGTGATTACAGATCAGGGAGGATACCACCTTCCAGACATTTGGCCGACGGACCATCCGGTCCTAGACCTTCCGCCGCTAGAAGGATGGTATGACATCCCACTACCGGCGCTAAGATCGAAACAACAGACTCGAGAAAGAAAGTCTCGCCGAGAGACTCGAATCCGAAGAAAGTGCTACCGCGATAAAGGGGACCCGTGCAGGGCCTATCGCATGACAACCGCAAAGATACACGAAAGCCCCGCTAGAAGATGCCATGGAAAAGCCGAGAACCGATATCCGACGATTGGCAAAAGAAAGAGAAGAAAAGTTCGGAGATGAGATCGATTCATCGGAGTTCATGGACGATGAATATGCGAAATCAACATGTTCGAGACACGAGCTTCATCGCCTTCGCAAGGTGCTCCCGCAGCCGCAGAAAGAGAGGAGCCGAACCGATGAGAAGACAGACTTCAGGAGAAAGACGACACGATCGCTCAAATGGCGAAAAGGATGGAAGAGATGGCCGTAGCTCCGGCCACTTCCGCAGTCAAGTACAACCACAAAGAGAGACACCCCCGCAGGTCATTAACATCAGAGACGGAGGAAAGGAGATTACATCCGTCAATGGGGATGATCAGCTGAAAAAGGATATAACACAAAGTATGATCCCTGAAAAAGAATATCAAGAACTTAGTGGAACAACAGGTGCGAGAAGCCTTAGCACAATCGAAGAGCGGGACATCTATTCGGACGGGTAGACCTTACCCAGAAGAATTCGACGCTGTCCAATACCCGAAAGGCTTCGTACCACCTCTGTTCAAGACCTTCGACGGAACCGGGAACCCCCGACAAGCATGTTGCACACTTTCGTGCCGCTTGTTGTAATGCCGGCGGGAGCGATGCATTACTCTTCCGACAGCTCGTCGCCAGTCCGTCAGAATCGCCTTCGACCGGTATGCGAATTACCAAATGGTTCGGTGAAGACGTTCTCAGAACTAGAGAACCTCTTCATCAAGCGATTCGTCGGAGCTCAGCACCACATCACTATAGGTGATTTAGTGGTAGAGAAACAAAGGCCGAATGAAACTTTGGTGGATTACATACTTCGATGGAGAAACTTAAGCATGAAGTGTGAACCACAACTACAAGAACAACATGTAGTCGACATCTTGCTTAAAAGCATTCACGGCCCGATAAGCACTTCTCCTCAAAGGATTCACTATTAAGACTTTCGAGAAGTTGTTAAGCAAGGCCGGAAGCTTGCAAGAAGAGGCGAAGCAATTAAGTTTCGCCGACAAGACTGGACAAGCGTAAGCCGGTAAAGACCTTCGAAAAGAAATCCGGGATCGTTGCGGCAGCTGACAAAGGCAATCAACCGATGCAAATACCACCGTAACGGCCGCAGCGAACCACAACAGAATTACCAAGAACCCCGGTCCAGCTATCGACCATCTCCGCAAGATGAGCAACCGCCTCGTCCGCAACGTACATTAAGGGAACTTCGAGCAGAGAATATCCATTCAAGAATGAAGCAAGATCGAAAATGTTCCGTAGTCCGATGAAGACTCCGCATTTCCACCGCCGCAGCCTAAAAGACTCGGAGGAAGTCAACAAGAAAGGTGATCCCAACTTTTGCCCCTACCACCGGATGCTTGGGCACAAGATAGAAGATTGTATTACCTTTAAAAGTTGGCTCAACGACAACCTTCGGAAAGGGAATATAACAATCCCGAAGGAGTACATGAAGGAACCCCAGAAAGGAGGTTCCGTCAATGTTATCTCAACTGATCCCGTCATTTCGATAGATCCCTATGCAACTAACGATGGATGGACTACCGCCTGGACGAGGTCTTCGAAGAAGATTTTAGACAACGATCCGAACCGCCTCGGTGCGAGCCTCAATTCGTAGTTCGAGACCCGTTAAGCCGGTACTATCACTTGCGATAGAAGAACCACCTCAACAAAAGACGATCGAAGAAAAGAAGAAAATCGACGAAGAAGAGAGGACCGAGACGCCTAAGGCTGGACTAGAGGCCGCTTATCCTAGGATAGTTGTTTCCGATTCGGGGAGAAATCCCTCGAACCTCTCGATTTTGTATGATTATCTCGCTCACTTCGGTGGGATCATATAATGATAAGGGTGATGGCGTTGGCTACGTTTTGACTGTTTCTAACGATTACGTAACTAGCAACAATCCGGACATCGATTTCGACATCAACGACAATTCTCAAATCATACACGATCTCGACGATCAAAATAACGAAGAAGACATCCATCAAGGAGGCTACGAGAGCTCAACAAGCAACGAATCTATCTCGCGAGTTTCGAGGAGCTCCAAATACAATAGAATTAGAGCCTTCGGATTCTGAAGCTAATCCGAAGAGCCAATCATTCCGATTCAGGAGGAGACACCGACAAGTTCAACACTAGATTCGGAAGAAATTACAGAAGTCAACTTAAGAAGTGGAAGAGTTCTACCTCCAAGAATGGGTCCGAAAGACAAAGGAAAGCAGGTGCTTGCTCAAGAAGAACCAACCCCAGCAGAAGAAATACCTATTCGAGAAGAAGCCGAGACGCATGAAAACAAAGTGGACTACAACGTGTTAGCCCATCTTAGGAAACTACCGGCCAAACTGAGCATCTACGACGCTCTCATCTTATCAAAGGAGATGAGAGAAGCTCTGATCAAGGCCTTACTTGATCCGTAAATTTGCTTAGCTCAAATGGCCGGAGATTCCTTAGATGAGGTTTTCTCGTTAAAGGAACAAGCGAGGCGTTACCTTCACTGGATAATGACCTACTACTTGGAATGACAGATCACAACCGACCGTTGTACATTTCGAGCTATAATCGGGAAGTTTACGCTCTCCGCAGTATTGGTGGATCCAGGAGCATCGATCAATATAATGAGTCTTCGAACACTAAGCATATTTGGAAATTGATGCTCGCGAGCTCGAAGCGTACAAAATGTTATTTAGAGGATTCAACCGTAAAGGAGAAAGAGCCCTCGGGTCAATAACGCTACTAATGAAGACCGGTGACTTAGCAAAGACAACCGCAAAATTCCACATAATCGATTCAGAGACATCGTTCAACGCTCCGTCGGGCCGACCATGGATACATGAAAACAGGATGGTACCATCATCTCTCGCATCGATGCATCAAGTATTACGATGGAGGGGAACAGTGCATCAAAGGCGACTTACAACCATTCTCCGTACATGAGATTGGAATCCATGAAGATGCAGCTTATTATGCACCGCCAAAGAAAACAATCTTCTCCAGAGATACCATAACAAATGAAGCAAAGAAAGTTCGGGACAACGAAGAACCTGAAGTTCTAGTCCAACAGTCACTCACCACTCCCTTCCGGCGAGATGGTGAAGGTTTCTCCACAACTCGCATCCGAGGTCGAGGCCGGGACGAGGCCGTGGTAGAGACGTTAGGACAGCTTGGACTGAGGAAACCAGCCATCAATGTTGATTGGAAGATAGTTCCGAAGAAGAAAAAGAAATCAAGCAAGAAGCAGCGACAATAAGTCAGAAGAGGCTGCAATTCAAAATTTCTCTCGAAGATGAGAAGAACGAAGAATACAAATCAATGTACGAGAAGATTAACCACTACGTACATACTATGACCCTAACCCCGATCCATTCTAACAAGATCGAGGGTATGGTGGTCAAAGAAGTACGTAACGACGGTGCAATGCCAATCAAGTTTTACCGTGGTGCTTCTTCCTCCAAAACTGAAAATCATGTACAATTCGAAGATGTCACTTCATCGGAATTAATGGAATTACCTTTTGAGTGGTACTCTCCCCGTGTTCAAAATTTAATTCAACGTGGTTTCTTACCTCGACAATGGACAAAAGGCCAATCACAACATTTTGAAAAATTATGGAATAACTCCGGTCGTCCTCCCAATTCAAAGTATGGACTCGGATTCGGCACAGTAGGATCAGTTGACGATACTGAATTTTGCTTGGTTGTCACTTACGAATCCAATGAAAACTACAGACGAACTCGAAGATGTACAAATTGGAGACGCTCCACCAGAATTCGAAGAATAAATCAAATCCACAATAGATGAGTTAACGGAAGTTAACTTAGGTACTAGCGAAGAGCCTAGACCTACCTTTGTTAGCTCCTTACTCAACAAAGAAGACTCCGAAGAAATAATCAAATTATTAATGGAATTTAAGGACTCGTTTTGCTTGGAACTACGATGAAATGCCGGGATTGGCTCCGGAGGTTGCAGCTCATAAGCTAGGAGTGGATCCTACTTCGCTCCCAGCCGGACAAGGTCCCGGAAGAATGCGTCTAGAAATCGAACAACAAGTCATAGCCGAAGTTAAAAAGCTAATAGACGCTAAATTTGTCCGTGAAGAACAATACCCGACATGGCTAGCCAATGTAGTGCCGACTGGAAGAAGAATGGTCGATCGAATTTGTGTAGATTTCGTAGATTTAAACAAGGCATGTCCAAAAGATGAATTCCTCTACCGATCCCGCAATTAATGATCGACATTGCTTCAACACATGAAATATTCTCGTTCATGGATGGATCTTCGTGATACAACCAAATAAAAATGGCTCCAGAAGATGAAAAGCTTACAACATTCGTAACGCCGATCGGAGTATCTTGCTACACAAAGAATGCCATTCGGATCGAAGAACGCAGAGCAACCTACCGAAGAGCAATGACAAGAATTTTTGATGATCTCATCCACAATCAAGTCGAATGCTACGTGGATGATGTGGTCATCAAAAGCAAAGTAAAGGAAAACCACTCGTATGATTCGAGAATTGTTTTCGAACGATTAAGACAATTTAACCTTAAGATGAATCCCTTAAAATGCGCCTTCGGCGTCACCTCCGGAAATTCTTAGGATTCGTTGTCCGACATCGTGGAATTGAAATCGACCCGGAGAAGATTAAAGCTATCTTAGAAATGCCGCCTCCCAAAACCTTAAAACAACTATGATCTTTTCAAGGGAAGTTGGCATATCTTCGACGCTTTATCTCAAACCTGTCAGGTAGGTGTCAGCCTTTCTCGGCACTAGTTAAAAAGGACGCCAAATTTATTTCGGAAGAGAAATGCCGTAAGGCCTTCGAGGACATTAAACAATATTTAATGACACCTCCCCGTCTTAGCAGCCTCTGGCCTCGTGTGGACCGACGATACTTTACACCGCGGCTTTAGACGACTCTCTCGAGCCCCGTTAGCCTGTGTCAATGATGAGGGTAAAGAAAATGCTCTTTACTACTTAAGTCGTCGTCTACTTCCGACGGAAGTAAGGTATCCCGCAATCGAAAAGCATTGTTCGGCCTCGATCTTCGTCGCTCAAAAGCTCGTGCACTACATGCTTTCTCATAAGGTCAACCCGATCTCGAAGTTTAATCCATTGCAATACTCGATGACTCGTCCAACACTTTCCGGCAGACTTGCCAAATGGTCAATGATATTATCGCAATTCGATATAACTTTCGTGCCTCTCGCGTGCCGTAAAGGGACAAGTCTTAGCAGACTTCCTCGCAAAGACACCCTTTGCCGGCCGAATCTCCTCTCAATGACGATTCGCCGTATGAACAAATAATGAGCCTAGAAGACCCCGATGATCGACGTTGGGAATTGTATTTCGACGGAGCATCTTCAAGACACAAAGACGAAGAATCGCAAGTGATAGTGCCCGATAAGGCAGGAATCGGGCTAATCTTTATAACACCGGAGCGGGGATGTTAAGATACTCCTACCACTCGACGTAACCGTGTACAAACAATGAAGCAGTAATCACGAAGCCCTCATAACGGGATTGGAATTAACTATTCAAATGGGGATAACAGACATCAACATCTACGGGGATTCGCAGCTAATCATTCAACGGATCGCCGGACAATACGTAATTTTAAAGCCAAGACTCGAGCAATACTTCCAAGATGCCATACAGCTTGTTGGAACGATTCCAAATGTAACGATCTACAAAATTCCCGTAAAAGAAAATGCTTTAGCAGATGCTTTAGCCCGTCTCGCAAAAGAATTTCGCTCGTTCGCAAGATGAATCGATGGAAGTGTCAGCTCACGGACGTCAGTCCTATCACAACTCGACATGACACAATACACAAATCGAAAAAGAAAAAGAATCAATGGCAATGAAGTGATGTAAAAACACGAAGATCGGTGATGCCTATCGATAGATTACCTACAAACAGAAAGCTACCGGACGATAGGTCGCTAGCCCATCGTATCAAGAAAAGAACTCCGTCCTACGCATTAATAAACAACACATCGTACGGAAGGTCTTTTGATCAAATGTGGCTAAGGTGCCTAAGCGGGTCCGAGGCCCGTGAAATTGTTAAGGAGGTGCATTCAGGACTCTGTGGCGCTCACCAGTCGGGTCCGAAGATGAAAATGAGAATTAAAAGATTAGGATACTACCGGCCCTTGATGATGACCGACTGCATGAAAATCGCCAAGAGCTGTCACCAATGCCAAGTGCACGGAGTGGTTCTACACCAACCTCCAAATGTGCTACATCCGACAATTGCGTCGTGGCCATTCGAATGTCGGGGCACGTATATAGTGGGTCCGATAGAACCACCATCTTCAAAAGGACATCGCTTCATTCTTGCGGCTACAGACTACTTTTCCAAGTGGCAGAGGCGGCTCCACTTAGAGAAGTGAAAGCACACCACGTGCTACGCTTTTTCAAGAACCAAGTTGTCTACCGTTTCGGAGTGCCGCGCGAGATTATCTCGTATAATGGGTCAGCATTCGAAGCACGCAAATCAACAATTTTGTCGGAGACACGGAATCGACCGGCGATACTCAACAATTTACTACCCAAGAGCAAACGGCCTCGCCGAGGCTTTTAATAAAACTCTCGTTCAAATCTTAAAGAGAACCTTGGACGATAATAAGAGAAATTGGCAGGAGAAATTGTTAGAAGCCTTATGGGCCTACCGGACAACCTTCAGAACTCCTACTCAAGCTACACCTTACGCTCCGGTGTATGGGTCCGAGGCAAGATGTTACCTTTAGAGGTTCAGCCTTCCTTCACTCGAACTGCAGCTGAGAACAAGATCACGACGAAGAGAACGCCAAATTACGACTAGAAGAATTAGAAAGCCTGAAGGGAAAAGACTTGCAGCGCAACAGCAATTTAGAACTATACCAAGCTAAGATGGTTCAAGCCCATGACAACCGGTCCGCCCAAGAACCTTCAAAGTCGGTGACTTAGTTCTCGTTCTCAAGAGACCTATTCTCGCACATCGCAAGATAGGAGGAAAATTTGAACCCACTTGGGAAGGACCGTTCGTGGTCGAAGCAAGATACTCAGGAGGTTCCTACCGCCTAGTGAATCGCCGTGGAGAACGACATATGCTTCCGATCAACGGACGATACTTGAAAAAGTATTACGCTACCCGATGTTTCGAAGGAATGAATTCTTCATCCCTAAGAAACACGGCGAAGTAATTACTTATGATCGGGTCCGAACCCAAAAAATAATAAAATGTGCTAAAATAAATAAAATCATGATAATAAAGTTTTCCTTGTTTTCTTTTCCAAATCAAAATCTCTTCCCCGATCTTATCCTACTTCATTCCCGTTAAATTCGAAAATATAAAAATATATATATAAAAAAATGTCTTTAATAAACATTTTCTTAATGTTCTTGTTCTTAGTACAACCCCCGATCCTTTTCCTTGTCTTTTCGCAGGGAAATGTCGAACGGCGGTTGGTCCCGAACTTTAAGAATGGCGTAAGCCTCGCACTCGATGAAAAGAGGGTGAAAGATGGAGCGATAATCGAGATTGACTCGGATTTCGCACCAGCAGGCCTCACGCACGAGGAAAGTGACCGGGTCCCGCTGACCGAGAAGAACCGCCCGGCAGACAATGATGAAAGTGGGTGGCCCAAGCCACCAATCCAACAACAAGAAAAGAAAGGCAAATACTGAAGAAGACAAGAAAATGAAGTCTGTAGTCGCTACAGCAGAGGGCAGGCTTGTCAGCGCCGCGCCCACAGATACTCAAGAAGTTCGGAGAGCTACTCTCACAGCAACGCAACGAAGAAATAAGAATCGCCGTATCCGTAAGATGTTAACAAAACTAGCCGCGACCGACCGCGACGAGACAACTTGCTAATGCCGCACATACACTTCAAGGACACCGGTTCACCAGAACTCCGAAGAAAGGAGGCCAGCTCCTAGGATAACGAAAAGAACTAGTGGAAATCTCACAAAGATCGAAGAAAGAAGGCTACCACGCCACCGGATAGAACCACCAATGATGCATGACCTTGTTGCGAAGCAACCCCGGGGATGTCCCGACGTGCATCATCCCCGAGGAGCCGAGGTATGCAGGAGAACGTGAAGGGATTGAACCATATATCCCACAATATGTCACAAGGCCTCGCCATCCGCATCATTCCGAATACGAGCCGGAGAGAATGCGTAATGTTGAAAAGAAAACCTTTCGAATACTTCGAGAGAATTAAAGGTAGAAGAATCAATATACTAGAGGGCCTCGAGCTACATACCGACGTATTCTCGTAGTATGAACAACAACGAATCGTGGATTGTATCCGGGATTTGAAAAGAATGGGCCGAGCAGCCGCCCAAGGGAAAACACATACTCGTAACCCCGGAGATGGATGCCAGGGAAGGGAAGAATCACAATACAATGCGGATGTCGCTACAACTTTGTCGAAGACAGAAGGGAAACCCACCGGAATACTCCGTCATGGGCAAGTAGATCCGATGCCATTAGTCATCAAGAGAATGGTAAAGAGATTGATAACATGGAGGGTACCGCCAGCAGATTGCATACCCAATAGTCGCATTATCAACATCTACAAACATGGTGACCGCATACCCCCACATATGCATCACCACGACTTTGTCGACCCTTCGCACAGCCTCTTTCCTGAACGAGTGTAACATCATGTTCGGATCCGACCTCCGGATAGCAGCCCGGTGAGTTCCGAGGGCCGCAGAAGATACCTTTACCGGTAGGTTCCGTCATGATACCGAAGGGCAACGGAGCAGGATATCGCTAAGCATCGCATACCGTGAGTACCAATGAAGCGAATCTCGCTACTTTCGAAGGATGGACGACAAGAAGACACCTTACCATTTCCAACTGCACCCGTAGCTAGAGAACCTCCGCCTTACGAGCCGTGAGTTACATGGAAAATATCACACCTCCAACGTACATCCAGCCGGCATCCTTGCCAAGGATGGCTTGGAAGGTGATGTTATTAACCATGTACCCCACTATTCAGACATGGATTTTTGACAGATGCTTCTTTGATGGATCGACAAAAAGATCATACATAGTCTGTTTGGAGTCTACATGGATTGTATGAAATATATTCCAGATCGAGTTGTATGATGTATCTTCAACATGATTGGAATGAAAGTGACCATGTCACATTTTTCGCCTTCACCTCTTTTGTGCAAATTGATCGGGAAACGCCATTAAAGTTAAATGAACTTCGAACAAAGAACGTAAAAGAAATAAAAAAAGAGAATAAAAGAAAACTTTCTAAAAAAAAAATCTAAAAAATGATGAACACCAAATTCACATGAACATTAAATAAACGATAAAATAAAATTTGAACCATTAAAAGATAAACGAAATCAACATGAATGTTAAATCAAATCACAAATCAAATTCTCAATCAAATTTCAAATCCAATCTCGATCAAATTTCAAATTCAATCTTTCCAAATTCCAAATCAAATTTCAATCTTTTCAAATCACAAATCAAATTCAATCTTTCGAAATTCCAAATCCACTCCCGATCAAATTTCAAATTTGATCTTCCAAATTTCAAATCAAATCTTAAATCAAATTTCAATCGAGTTCAAACTCATCCTTCCAAATCTCAAATTCAATCTTTCCAGCATTTCAAGTCTCAATCAAATTTCGAGTTCGATCTTCCGCATCTCAAATCAAATATCAATCAAATTCAAACTTTTGGGTCGAGGATTTTACATCCAAGACCGCACCGCTTTAGGATTCTTTTCCTATTGCACCGAAATACATCAAAATTCAAACTTTTGGGTCGAGGATTTTACATCCAAGACTCGCACCGCTTTAGGATTCTTCCCTATCGCACCGAAATACATCAAATTCAAACTTTTGGGTCGAGGATTTTACATCCAAGACCGCACCGCTTTAGGATTCTTCCCTATCGCACCGAAATACATCAAATTCAAACTTTTGGGTCGAGGATTTTACATCCAAGACCGCACCGCTTTAGGATTCCTCCCTATTGCACCGAAATACATCAAATTCAAACTTTTGGGTCGAGGATTTTACATCCAAGACTCGCACCGCTTTAGGATTCTCTCCGTATTGCACCGAAATACATCAAATTCAAACTTTTGGGTCGAGGATTTTACATCCAAGACCGCACTCGCTTTAGTATTCTTTCCTATTGCACCGAAATACATCAAATTCAAACTTTTGGGTCGAGGATTTTACATCCAAGACTCGCACTCGCTTTAGGATTCTTCCCTATCGCACCGAAATACATCAAATTCAAACTTTTTGGGTCGAGGATTTTACATCCAAGACCGCACCGCTTTAGGATTCTTTCCCTATCGCACCGAAATACATCAAAATTCAAACTTTTCGGGTCGAGGATTTTACATCCAAGACCGCACTCGCTTTAGGATTCTTTCCCTATCGCACTGAAATACATCAAATTCAAACTTTTGGGTCGAGGATTTTACATCCAAGACCGCACCGCTTTAGGATTCTTCCCTATCGCACCGAAATACATCAAAATTCAAACTTTTGGGTCGAGGATTTTACATCCAAGACCGCACCGCTTTAGGATTCTTCCCTATCGCACTAAAATACATCAAATTCAAATTTTTGGGTCAAGGATTTTACATCCAAGACTGCACTGCTTTAGGATTCTTTTCCTATTGCACTGAAATACATCAAAAAAATCAAACTTTTTGGGTCGAGGATTTTACATCCAAGACCGCACTGCTTTAGGATTCTTCCCTATTGCACTGAAGTACATCAAAATCAAATTTTTTGGGTCGAGGATTTTACATCCAAGACTGCACTGCTTTAGGATTCTTCCCTATTGCACTGAAGTACATCAAAATCAAACTTTTTGGGTCGAGGATTTTACATCCAAGATCGCACCGCTTTAGGATTCCTTCCCTATCGCACCGAAGTACATCAAAATCAAATTTTTCGGTCGAGGATTTTACATCCGAGTTTGCATCGCTTTAGGATTCTTTCTCTATTGCGATGAAATACATCAAAATCAAACTTCGAGGTTAAGGATTTTACATCCAATACCGCATTACTCGAGATCTCTTCTCATTGCAATGATGCAATCCGATCAATTCAATTTTCTTTCGAGGTTGAAGATGTTACATCTAAAACCTCAAAATTCCAATTTTCATTTCAAATCAAATCCCTCAAATTAATTTTGACAAACTTCAATCTTAATTGAAACTCCAAACTAAAATCTAAACTCACACATCAAAACTTAAATTGAAACAAAATAAAATCTAAATCGAAATTCTCCTGTGTCATGTGATTTCGGATTCACCTCCTTTTCCTTTCCCCGCCGAGAGTTCAGTATCTCCAGCTTCGTGGAACATACCTGATACTCCCCAACAGAAATTCTTCTACTTCGTCCTAAGTTTGTCACTTGGACGTCCGTGTCGGCTTTGTTGATCGTTTCGGTCAACGCCAATACGCGCGGTGTGCTCCGTCACCACCACACCTATCGGGGGTCCATTTGTCGACCTCATTTTCGATGAGGTCTTCTCTTCTTCTCTTTAAGTATTTCAGGATCTAGCCTTAGGCTTTTCCTTCGACTATCTTAGAGGACTAGAATCGGGACCCACCTTTTAGAAATTCAAACCACTTCTTAACTCCCCGCAAACTCCACAAACTCGACTATAGACCCCTAATCACCTAGTAGGGTCGAAATCAAATGTGGAAGTTTAAGGATGAGTTCCTATAGACTCTTCGCGCCTAGGATCGCCCCGGGCGGCCTCGGTCCGGTGAAGGGGCCGGCCGACACACACACCACACTTATACACTACACTTTCACACACCTCCTAAAACCACACTTATACCCAACTCGACCTCCCGACTCATGTAGATGATTCACATGGATGGTCCTTAACCCCTAAGCCCTCGCAAGAGGGTTAGGAACAACATAGTGAATGCCTCAAATGGGTCCCTTCATGGCTCATATGGGCTTGATATGGCTTCATGCCTCAACCAAAATGATTTCATTCCACTTACATCCACCCAAACTTCAATTTCCCAAATTTTCAATTTTTGACCCCCGGTTACCCAAATTTTTCAAAATTTCCTAAATTACCCAAAATTCCTCAAAATTAATCCCAAACATTTTCACATCACTCAAACTGATCATCCATACCCAAAAATACCAAAAATTCCAAAAATACCTCCCAATACCCTCCAAATACCCAAAATACCCCTCTTGGCCAAAAAACATCCAAAAATTCAGAAAATTCCCAGAAAATTCCAGAAAATCCCAAATATTCCCAATTTCATTTTGTCCAACTACACCATGGGCCAATTTTGTCAATTTACCCCACTTTTGTCAAAACCCCCAATTTGACCCATTTTAACCTTAAGTGAACCCAATGTCAAACCAAACCTACCCAATTGACCCCAATTTTGGCCCAATTCAATTCTAAACTTCAATTCAACATTCCCAACACCAATCTAGACCAAATCCAAGTCCAATTTGATTGACATTTGGATCCAATTTCACTTTTGGCCTTAAAGCCCAATTTGGACCCATGACCCAAACCTAACCCAAACTCACCCAATTCAACTCCAATTAACCCCAAATATTTTCTAAATCCTCCTTAGCATCCCCACAAGAATAACACTAACATGATTTGCCCAAATTTTGGACCCAAATTCCACTCAAATTCAACCCAAGGCTAAAAGGCCCATTTTTGACCTAAATCCAAACCTAACCCAAATGAGCCCAAACCCCAAAATCAAAGCCCAACCAAAGTCAAAACCCCTTTGAAACACTCCCATAAACATTTCTCAACATTTATTTTACATCAATTTCAACCCTAGCCCAACATTAGCCCAACTTGGCCCACTTGGACCCATATAGGCCCACTTACCAAATAAACCCAAATTCAAACCAATTCAACTCCAAATCACACCAAATTGACTCCAAGCCCTTCATAGAACATCCCTAAACCAATTATGACATTTATTTGACAAAGTCCTTCACAAAATCTTCACCCAAATGCCCATCCTAAAATCAAAAAGCCCATTCCCCTTAAACTTTCCTAAAAGCCCACTTCACCACATTCAAAAGCCCAAATCCATCCAAAGCCCACATGGCACTTTCCCTCATCATCCATTTAATCAAAATCACCCCTAAGTTTCAAAATCATCAATTAAACCTTTCCAAATCAAGCTTCATGCAAATTTTCACCAAAATATCCAAAATTCTTAAAACCCATTTTTATGAAATTGACCCAACCTTTTCCCAAGCCAAATAGAGCCATGAAGCCATGCACAAGCCATATGCAAGCCATGGCAGCCACTTTACACATCACCATGTCATTTTTGGCAAAAGGAGGGAGTTCTTTAATGATTCCCTTAAGGGTGATTTAGCCACTTCCATGACTCCACTAAACCACGCTTAAGCTTAATTGTACTTGGATGGTGACCCTTCCCCACTAATCGAGCCGACCTAAACCACTTTATCTTCAAACTCAAGCTAGCCATGGGAAGGTGCACCCAACCCATTTGCATGGGTTGACCAAAATGAGCCAAAATGACCCCTTCCACTTTCTACTTCGATTCAACCACTTTACACATGTCAAACCTCAATTGAATGCACCAAACCCCAGCCCCGACCCACTCCGAACATGATGGTGACCATGCTCGTCCGGCCAGCCCACCAGCAGCCGGAAAACACCATGGCCGAGAGCTCACATGTGAGCCCAACTTGAAATTCTCACCCGCCGAGCCGCCCCATCCCCGAGTGGCCATTGGAGCCGTTCTTCTCTTGCCAAGAGCAACTGATCCCAAGCCCTAACTCTCCCCGGGAGGCCTTCCACCCTCTCCTATTTAAACACCACCCCTCTCGGCCATGAGAGGTGCCGAAACAAACCTTAAGGAAACTCGCCAAAATTGTTCCGTACTCCTCCCCATACACGCAGCACTTGATCCCCAAATGAGATCCCCCTGCCATTTCTTCTCTCGTGAGCTCAATTTCGCAGTTGAAATTCCACCCAAAACCAGGACACTTCTCCACAAGTGGACCAATCCTCAAATTGATTGGTTCTACACCTTCACTGCACCAACGGAAGGTGTCCACCAACAAAAGCCCCATCTCCGAGCCACCCGGCTTGCTCCAGCCTCCAAGCTTTGTGATCGAGCTTGGTCGAAATCACATCTAGACAATTCACTGCACTCAGAGATTTCATCCGGAGCTTGCTAGGATCCAATCGAAGATGCAACAACTCTCGCATCGAAGCCACACTTCTCCGAGCAAAGGTATGAACTAATTCTTCATCCCGAGCTTCCGGAGATTCTCCATTTCAAATGCTTTAATTTCAATGCATGATAGCCGTATAGATGTGTTCGTCTCTTCAAGACGAATCCATGAGAGCATAAGAACATGAAAATCGATCGAGTATCGAGTGAGATATTAGGGATTTAGTGTGGACGGCTCTCGGGTGAGAACACTTGGGGACGATGAACGGATGCCGTTCATTTAATACACACGCGGACGGACGGCCAGGATCGCGTCGGATCAGAAGACGGTACGAGAACCGCAGGGCCCGGGCTGCTGAGTCGGATGGCGGCCTCGAATGGGAGCGCGACGCGTGTGCTTTCGGAGATGTCGAGGATGAGTTGGCGCCGCGTGGATAAATAGAAAATTAGGGTATTTGTTTGATTTATTTAATTCCCTAAACTTCAAAAATTCATAACTCGTGTAGGAAAATCGAAAAATAAAATAAAAATACCCTCTCGCTTCGATGAATGTAGGAGAATAATGTAGAAAAGAAATCATTCAATTTCATCAAGTATTTTATTTTTTATAATTTATTTACTCCCCGCATACTTTTAATTCTCCATGCATGTATACAATTCACCATGGCATGAGACCATAGGGCTTTTAAGCCTCTGAATTTGGGAATATTCCCTGAATTTTCCAAAGTCAGAGGCCATCCCTATGAAAAGTTATTGATTTTTCAAATTCAGGTTACTGTTTTGAGTATTTTAATTCCAATAAATAGCATGTTGTGAAATAAATTCTATTAATATTCAATTCTTAATTAAAATGATAACTCAAATTTAAAATATATTAAAAGGCTTAATCATTAAACTAAAATTAAAATTATTAAACTCTTTTAAAAAATTAAATTAAAATTAAAAAAAAAAGAATAACAAAATTAAATTAAAAAATTAAATTAAATTAAGTAAATTAAATTAAATTAAATTAAATTAAAATAAATTAGAATTAAAAGTTGAATTAAATTAAATTAAACTAAATTAAATTAAATTAAAGAAATTAAATTAAATTAAATTAAATTAAATAAAATTAAATTAAATTAAATTAAATTAAATTAAATCAAATTAAATTAAAATTAAATCAAATCAAATTAATTTAATGTAACATCAAATCAAACTAAATTGAATTAAATTGAATTAAATTAAATTAAAACTCAATTAAATCAAATTAAATTAAACTAAGTTGGATTAAATATAACATCACCAAAGACATGAAGAATTCAAAATAAATCTAAAATAACTTGAACACTATTCCAAATTTAAACTCGATTAATTGAAATTAAACTAAATCACAAACCATCTGAACACCAATTTACCCTCAAATGCATTAGTCATCATAACTCCTAAACAGAATATCAAGTGAAATGTTACTTCACTTATAGGATATTCAAATGTCCTAGTTCACTGACCAAGTTAACAAAACTTGAATCCCTGGACGATTAATTCATTTATATAATTAAGTTCATTCGGACTTAAAACAATCCTAGAAATATTGAAAAGATGTTTAAGATTATTCTTAAGCACTTCCTCAATATGATAGAGACATTTATAAGAATAATTGGACTTAATTGTTCTTTGATGAAGAAAATCGTCCTCAAACCAAAACACAAAGACCTAGACGTCATAGGAAATGACTAGCTATAGGATTAGGAACTTGGTAGAAAACCATAACCCTTACCTTAGCTTTACCTAGGAACTTGCTTAAATATTCTAATTGTGTTTTAAGTGCAGCTGGGATGACGGGAAGACCCTCCGGTACGCTTTTATTTTATTGCAATTTACTTTCTTGCAATTTACGTTATTGCAATTTATTTAACTGCAGCATGCACTTACTTTCTCGCATGATAAACAACCGTTGCATGAAAACCCACACCTTTAGGATAGACCCTAAAACTCGAAACCAAAACTAAATTAAAAGTCATTGCAAGATAAAATTCACCGCCACAAGCATTTCAAAATACAAAACAACTCAAAATTTAATCACAAACAGTAACACAAAACTACAATTACAACTAAATTAAAACGTCCCGTTGGATGATCGGGAATACCTCGGATGATGTAACCTACGTGTTGCTAACGGGATTTCCCACGGTCTAAATGAAAGTGTGGAACTCATTCAGTTGAGTTTAGCAAATTCATCCGGACTAAGTGAATCCGATAAAAATAATGATGCCGTAAGGATGGAACCGCGGGATCTTAACCGGTGTCGTTATAATCAACTTTAAGATTTGTTTTGATTAAAACACAAAAACACTTGGAAATTAAGACTTCCCTAAACCAAAACACTTTTCTCATCCCCTTATTTATGACTTCTAAAATCGAACCTCTGCAACAACAAGGAGCTTGGAGCATGGTGGGCAGCACGGCCATCGTCGTCAGCAAAACTTGAATCCACATCAGCAAAACTTTCCTAGAACTAAACAACAAAGCCATAGGACTTCGAGGTAGTTTGCCTAGTGCAACATAAATCCTCAATCTTTTGTTAGGCATTTGCACTGCAAATTAAGCCCTAACCGGTTTTAGGATTCCGAGGTAGTCGTCCGATACGACATAAACCCTCACATCTTCGAGGCTATTTCGTGTGATTTTATCATACAAATATAAGTCCTAATTAATTAAAATTGACAAGATCAAAACATTTAAATAAATATTAGGACTTTCCTAAACTCAAGCCAAACAATAGGATAGTCGGGAAATTACCGAAGTTCGCTTCGAATCTGTAATTTCTCCTACTTTTCTGCCATTGGATTCCCAAAACAAAATTTTCCAAATTTGATCCATTCCTTATTGAAATTCCAAATTTCAATCCCTTAAAAATCTTAAACTTTGAAATTTTTGAGAGCAGAATTATTGATTATTATCGAGAGTTTTCTTAGGTGATTCCCATCACTTAAGATGTAATTAACTATAGTGGCTTGCCTCTTATAGGAATTTTAAAGAACCCGAGTAATATAAACCCTGTTTAATGTTTTCATATTAAGCGGGGAATTTTGTCGGCTTATAAAATTGGTTCGCGGACCAAACGGATGTCACAAATCTTCTAGTTTATTTAATCGAGCCCCACCGTTAAGCGATGTGTCTATCCTTAGGGATAGATACACGGCTCATGGTGCGGTGCTCGTTTATATAAACTATTTGGGATGTGAGATCGGTTTAATCTCATATCTTGAAACCTTCAAATTTAAAATTATTTTCAAAATCAAACACTACTTTTCAAATTTATTTATTTAAATTAAATTAAAAATCCGCTGACAACTTCTGTTAGGCGACCCCCCTTTTCAAAATAAAACACACGACTTAAAAAAATAATGCCGACAGGGACTCATTTGAGGCATCCACTATGTTGTTCCTAACCCTCTTAGCCAAGGGCTTAGGGGTTAAGGACCATCCATGTGAATCACCTACATGAGTCAGGAGGTCAAGTTGGGTATGGGTGTGGTTTTAGGAGGTGTGCGAAAGTGTAGTGTATAAGTGTAGTGTGTGTGTAAGTCAGCCCTTCACCGTACCAAGCCACCTGGGGTAGGTCCTAAGGCTAAAGAGTCCTATAGGAACTCATCCTTTAAACTTCCATATTTGATTTCAACCCTCTAGGTGATTAGGGGTCTATAGTCAAGTTTGTGGATTTTGCGAGGAGTTAAGAAGTCGTTTGAATTTCTAAGTGGTGGGTCCCAATTCTAATCCTCTAAGATAGTCAAAGGAAAAAGCCTAAGGCTAGATCCTAAGTACTATAGAGAGAAGAGAAGACCTCATCAAAAATGAGGTCAACACACTTAGCTGCAGTCGTCTCGTCGGGAAAATATGCATTGGTCCACTATCAAACTGCAGGAGTTAGTTATCACGTCGTTTCGCTCAACAAATTTCTTCCCTCCCTTTTGACAGAACCAAGGAGAATAAAATTGTCCGGTGCGAGTGGTGGTTCGCATAGCCTCACCAAACATATCTACCTTAAGATCAATGAGTGGCCACATCGTAGATGGGGCGAGAAAATCTGGAACAAGTACCCGACTCCATCTATGTCTTTCTTTGCCTGGAGACTGTTCCATAAGCTGCTGCCTACTGATGATATTCTTAAGCTCAAGGGAATCAGGGGGCCTTCTAAATGTTCTCTCTGTAGGACCAATGAAGACTCCTTGCAGCACATATTTTTCACCTGCAATTTCTCTCAGGAGGTGTGGCAGGGTGTCACAAATCTCCTTAACATTAATACACTACTCCTGGAATGGTATGAGTTTCACAACTGCTGGTTGTCCTGGAAAAAGACCAAAGTGGGAGATGTTCCTTTGATCATTGCATGGTTTATTTGGATGCATAGAAACAGTATTAAGTATGAGGATAGAACCAGCAATGTCTCTACTGTTGTGGGAACTCGCCACTCCTACCTCACTAAACTTATACAACTGAAAAAGTTCCCCACCATACTTCACTCTACCTGTCTCTAATCTCCCTGTAAGATTTAAAATTCTGATCGTTTATCGGAAAACCCCACCTTACCCTTTCATCAAAATTAACACTCGTTGGTTCCTTCTCCGATGGGGGTCGTGCCGTGGGGGAGTCTTCGTAAATCACCATGGAAATTGCCTTTGTTATTTCCAAACTCCTATTGTGGCACAAGATGTTCTTGAAACCGAATTCTATCGCAGTTTTCGGGGCTTTACTAACTTGCCCTTTCTTTCCAATGGCATTCTCTTATTGTGGAAACTGCTTCAGAGCATCTATTAAAATCTATGCAGAACATTCATCACCCAAGTTGGCACCATGTCTATTGGATCAACAACATTAAAGCTATCTCCCAACATTGTGATATCAGGTATCATTTCATCTACAAGGAAGGTAACAGGCCTGGCAACTGGCTTGCAAGAAATGGTAATTCAACTCAGCGAATTGCTGTCTCTGCTGACCCCCCTCCCCAACTGAAACTGTTTTTGGAAACTGATAGGCTTCAAGCTCCTTACTTCAGATTGGTTGACATTAGGCATTCAGTTTTTCTCCTACATGCTGATCTCTATCTGGCTTGTTGTTGGTTTTTTAGCTCCTCCTTCAATCAGCCCCTTACTCCTTGGGAAGTGTCTTAGTCATTTCTTTTTCTATTTTCTTTGGATTTTGTGGTTATAGGGCACACATTTTTGGGATAGGTTTACTTTTTTACATCTTAGTTTAGGTATTTTTCCTTTTGGTGTGGAGTTTGTACTGAGTTACGTTTGTTTCCCATTTGGGATATTTTGTAACTTCACCCTTTTCAATCAACATGTAGGGAGCCTAAAGTAGCTCCTTCCCCCCCATATATATATATATATATATATATATATATATATATATATATATATATATATATATAAAGAAAATATTAGCACTTAAGGACAAATATAATTTAAATTTGCATGTATTTTCCCTTCCCCAAAACTTAAGTTTTGATATATCATGAAAAATTCTAAAGTATGAGAGAAAGAAAGGCATAATTTAAAAAGGAATTTTATAAGTATGTAAAAACAGTCTACAAAGAAAAATTTACTTCTACACATGCTTTTTATGAATATCACTGAAATAATGAAGCATATATAAAAGTAAGCAGGTTCAATTTTTATATCAGTAGCTAAATTAAATGACTATACTAATCACAATAATAGAAACAGAACATCATCAATAACTAAATAGTACGACAATCATCAATTCAGCTAACATCAACAAAACATCATACAAACATAAACCAATCATACTACTAAGTCTAACACACAAATAAATAAAACAATAACATAAACTCGACAATCTAATCATCACTCGCAGTCTCCACATCATCATCATCATTCACACCTAAGGAAAAATCCTCAGTCTTCTTCGGATCATAAGGTGTGAATCTAGGACAAGTAGGGAACTGAACAGACTGTTCTCCCTTTAGGAATCTAACAAGAGCTTCATCATACTCAGCATCATAATTGCTCTTCCTAAGGGTAAAATCAGCAAGATGATCAAATTTCACATCGATCTCATCTATACGAAAATTAGCTAAGAGTAACGTATTCTGCTGCTCTGAATACCTCTCATCCATAGTCTACCAAAAACTAGGTGGTGGTGTAGCAGAAGTAGAAGGTATAGAAGTAGAAGCTCTACCTGGAACAGGTACAGAAGTAGAAGGAGCAGTAGATCTATTCCCGCGAAGACGATCATAAATACTAACACTGTTCTGCCCAATAGGCTTTGTAGTATTTAGCTTCTCCTTAAAAATATCAGCAATAACTCCATCGCTCACGCATAAAGAATATATCAAAGATGGGAATCCTAATCCTACAGAAGTGCTTGAATGTGCAATCGACTCCACAGAATCATAAATAATGCTACCAACATCTATCAGCTTCCTTTCCTGAATATAGTAGTTCAGGATAGCTCTATCTCTGGTAACTTCACTCAGGTGGTTGGAAGGAAGTAGTCTAGCAGAAATACAATAGTGTCAGGCCATTGAAACATCATTCAGCTTAGAAGATTTAAAGTTTACCCTTTTATCGTTACGGATCTTCCAAGCTCTAGTGCCGTCAGTCAGATATGCAATGATCATCTCCAGATCACCTTCAGATGAAGATAGACCAGAATAGCAGCACTCGATGGTAGGTGGTAGGCCGTAAAAATGTTGATCCGTTCCGGAGTGAATTCCACTCCGACACCTCTAATGAAGACTTCATAGTCTTCCGCATCTATAAAGTTGGCATAAAACTCTCGTATAACAGGAATAATAGCAACGACAGTGAAATAACAGAATTGCTGTCAGTTGTGTGCAACGATCGTGTTCTCGATCTTCTCTCCAGGATTGTAAAAATTTCGTTCTGAGATAAATTTCCTAGATGACCCAAATTCGGGGTAAAGAAAGTGCACTGCTGCAGTAGTGAATTTGCTGCGATCGAAATTTTCTTATTTTTTTCCTCACTTAGATTTAGGTGCCATCTAAACGTTAAAGAAAACACAAAAAAATTAAGGAATCAAATAAACATACAACTTCAACTTTCAATTACTCATATAAGAGTATTGCTTCAGTTTCCAATTTCCAAAATATTTTCCAAAAATTTTTAAGAATTATAAATTAAATCCTCCAATTAAACATAAGTTTAAGTTGAACTCTTCTAATTCCATTCATAATCTTCAATTTCGGGCTCAATACATTACGGATAAGTATAATAATAAGATTCAAGTCCTAAAAAAAAATCAAACAACACAATTTCAAAAAAAATACAACACACATTGAACAATAAAATAAATACATAAACAACACATTTGATTCACCAAATCGATGCAATGACACACTAGATAAAGTCTTGATCTAACCACATTTACTATCTAATCTTCAAATTTGAAATTTTCATTCTCATCACAATGAAGATTACTCGGCCTACTTTGGAAGAACACTAACGCCCTTGGAAAATCCGTAGCCGTTTTCTCGTCGATCCATTTGTTCTTCGCATACATCTCCACTTGAGCATCTTGATAGGTCGCTAGATGATCGAATTGAATCTTTGACTGCCATTCCAGATGCTCGATTTGATGATACATCTCATGGAGGCGATCTCCAATACTTTTGAATTACGCTTCAAACTTATCTAGGCGAATCGAAAACTTCTCCAAACTTACCGAAATAAAACCATTGAAGAAAGGTTGAGGATCCTTTGAACTCTTATCTCTAGCCTCTTCTCCATGATTTCTTCTCTCCATTTCTGCAAAATCTTCTCTTATCTCCTCAAGAATGAAGTGTAAAGGTTGTATCTTTGGTTGCTTAGGGATTGGGAATGAAGATGGGGTAGTTTAGAGGAGAAAATCGTGTGAAAAACTGAAAATTTTTGGTTTTTACACAACCCAGTAACTGTGGTGCTTAGGCACCAAATCTGACGCCTAGGCTCCGGAGCCATCGATACACAGTCTACTCTGGCGCTGGATTCTGGCACCTAGGCGCCGGAACCATGCTCGACTCCGTTTCGCATTTCGTCAAATTTCAAAGTTTCGATCTCTAAAATAGGTAAACTAGAATGGTAGGCTCAATATAGACTCAGTAATTAAAATTAACTCAAATTATAAACAATCATAATGAAGGTTAACTTGATCTCCTTTTTACTCACATACAAAATGGAGTGATCCAATGTCCAAACTTTATATACTTCGAGATAATCTTTAGCTTAACTCAATAAAGACATGTCAGCATCCAATTTTCTAAAGATATATAAAATTTAGTCAAGACTGAGGCATAACCTTACATTAGAAATGTAAAAACAAACAAAAATAACTATGGGTCACCTCCCACAAAGCGCTTAGTTTAACGTCATCAGCCTGACCTAATTAAGTCTTTAATCAGGTTGACTTAACTCGTAAGCCTCTTTATAAATCATTTTTATGTCTCCCAAATAAGGCTTCAGTCTTAATCTGTTAAGTTTAAATATTTTTTCCGTTTTGGGGTCTTTAATATCCACAGCTCCATGATGGTATACTTTCTCAATTATATATGGTCCCATCAATTTAGATCTTAATTTTCCAGGAAAAAGTCTCAAACAACTATTATATAATAATACTTCTTGTCCAGGCTCGAATATTTTTACTGATATCTTTTTATCATGTAATATCTTTATTTTCTCTTTATAAATCTTTGCATTTTCATATGACTCATTTCTTATTTCATCCATCTCATTTAATTGTAATAATGGTTTTTCTCCTGCAGTATTCAAATCAAAATTAAACTCCTTTATCACCCAATAAGTTTTATGTTTAAGTTCAACAGGTAAGTGACAATGTTTACCATAAACTATTCGGTAAGGTGACATTCCGATTGGGGTCTTATAAGCTGTTCTATAAGCCCATAATGCAGAATCAAGTCTATCAACCCAATCAGTTCTTGTAGGATTAACAGTTTTCTCTAAAATTCTTTTAATTTCTCTGTTTGATACTTCAGTCATTCCACTTATTTGTAGGTGATAAACAATTTTAATTCTATGTTTGATTCCAAATTTTTACAGTAATGATTGTATTCTTATATTTCTGAAATGACTTCCACCATCTGTGATAATTACCTTAGGAATTCCAAATCTGGTAAAAATCATTTTCTTTAAAAATTTCAAAACACTTTTGGAATCACAGTTAGGAAAAGCTACAGCATCAATCCACATTGAAACATAATCAACTGCTAATAAAATATAATTCTTTCCAGATGATTGTACAAATGGCCCCATAAAGTCTAAACCCCATATATCAAAAATTTCAACTTCCAATATATAGTTTAAAGGCATTTCATCTTTCCTAGATATATTTCCCATCCTTTGACATCGATCACATGTTTTCACATATTGTTTCACATATTTGAACAAGGTAAGCCAATAAAATCTTGAATTTATAATTTTAAATGCAGTTTTATCTACTCCAAAGTGTCTTCCAAATTCGAAATCATGACATTTTTTTAATAATAGCAAAAGTTTCTTCATAAGGTACACATCTTCGAATTACAGAATCTCTTCCCAATTTAAATAAATGAGGTTCTTCCCAAATATAAGATTTAGAATCATTTTTAATTTTCTTATTATATTTGTTATTCAATCCATAAGGTAGAATATTGCTAACTAAATAGTTAACTATATCCGCATACCAAGGTGTTTGGCATCCTTGAATAACATATAAATGTTCATCAGGAAATTTCTCATTTATCTTTTCTTCAATAATAATATCATTCTTAATTCTAGATAAATGATCAGCAATTTGGTTATCAGTTCCTTTTCTATCCACTATTTGAAAATCAAATTCTTGTAGAAGTAAAACCCATCTTATCAGTCTAGGTTTAGCATCTTTTTTAGACATTAAATATTTAATAGTGGAATGATCAGTATGAACTATGCATTTGACACCAAGAAGATAAGGTCAAAAATTATCAAAGGCATAGACTATAGCTAAAAACTCTTTCTCAGTAGTGGTGTAATTTCTTTGAGTTTCAGTAATATTTTTACTAGCATAATATATAACTTTGAAAATTTTCTCATATTTTTGTCCCAATACAGCTCCAATTGCAAAATCACTTTCATCACACATTAATTCAAAAGGTTTATTCCAATTAGGTGCAATAATTATAGATGCAATTATTAATTTTTCTTTTAAAATATTGAAAGCATTAACACAGTCTTCATTCAATTCAAATTTAGCTTCTTTTTCCAATAAATGACAAAGTGGTTTAGCAATTTTAGAAAAATCCTTTATATATCTTCTATAGAATCCGACATGTCCCAGAAAACTTCTCACATCAGTAACAGTAGTAGGTGGTTGCAGTTCAATAATAATTTTAACTTTTGCTTGATCAACTTCCATCCCTTTTTGTGAAATTTTGTGACCAAGTACAATGCCTTCTGTGACCAGAAACTGACATTTTTTCTAGTTAAGAACTAAGTTTGTTTCTTCACATCTTTTCAGAACTTTGGAAATATTTTCCAAACAAGATTCAAAAGAAGTTCCAAAAACTGAAAAATTGTCCATAAATATTTCAATTCTTTTGTCAATCATATCATAAAATATTGACATCATACATCTTTGAAAATTTGCAGGTGCATTACATAAACCGAAAGGAATTCTTCTAAACGCAAATGTTCCATAAGGACTTGTAAATGTTGTTTTCTCTTGGTCCTCAGGAGTGACAAGTAATTGATGATAACTAGAATATCCATCCAGGAAACAGAAATATGAGTGTCCAGCTAATTTATCAAGCATTTGATCCAAGAAAAGTAAATGAAAATGATCCTTTCTAGTGGTGTTATTTAATTTCTGATAATCAATGAAAATTCACCATCTAGTAACTTGTCTTGTAGGAATTAGTTCATTTTTATCATTGACAATGACAGTTACTCCTCCTTTCTTCGAAACACGGTGAATAGGACTCACCCATTGACTATCCAAAATAGGATAAATAATTCCAGCATCTAACCATTTTAAAATTTCGTTTTTAACAACCTCTTTCATGAAAGGATTTAATCTTCTTTGAGGTTCAATGGTAGGTTTAAAATATTCTTCCATTAAAATTCTATGCATACATATGGAAGGGCTTATTCATCTTATATCAGCAATAGTCCAACCACAAGCTTTCATATAATTCTTTAACACTCCTATTTATTTTTCTTCTAAGCTTAGTTTAGAAGAAATAATAACTGGCAAAGTTAATGAATTTCCATGAAAAGCATACTTTATATGTGCAGGTAACATTTATATTTCCAATTCAGTGGCTTTTTTAATCGACAGTAAAAGTATATCATTTTGAGTTATGTCCAAAATTTCCCAGTTATCTTTAATATAATGAGTTTCTTTAGATAATTCTTCTTCTTTTAATTATTCATTTTTGTTAGTTAATAATTCAATTTTTTCTTCAGAAATGACTTTACATTTTTCTTAATAATGTTTTTCAATTATATAATCAATAATATCCATTCGATAGCATTTTTCTTTGTCAGGGTACTTCATTGATTTAAGGACATTGAATTTAATCTCTTGATCATTAAGTCTCATAGTTAATTATTCTTTTTGAACATCAATCATAGCCCGTCCGGTATCTAGAAAAGGTCTCCCTAAAATAATTGGTATTTCTTTATCTTCTTCTATATCAAGTACAATGAAATCCACAGGGAAAATAATTTTATCCACTTTAACAAGAACATCATGTATAACTCCTTTAGGATAAGTGATATATCTATCAGCTAACTGAAGGGTTACAGTGGTGGGAGAAATCTCTCCTAAATCACATAAAGCTTTTCCACAAAATAGAAAATGGCATGAGATTAATATTTGCTCCTAAATCACATAAAGCTTTTCCACAAAATTTTTCTCCAATAGCACAAGGTATAGTGAAACTTCCAGGATCTTTAAGTTTCTGAGATAATTTCTTTTGAATTATTACACTACATTCCTCACTTAATGCAACATTTTCAAAAGCTTTAAATTTTTGTTTCTTACTTAAAATATCCTTCATAAATTTTGCATAAGTTGGCATTTATTCCAAAGCTTCAGTAAAAGGTATGTTAATGGTATGTTTCTTAAAAATTTCAAAGAATATAGAAAACTGATGATCAAGTTTCTGCTGTTTTAGTCTTTGAGGAAAAGTTGGTGGTGGTTTTTCAACTTCCACATTATTAGGAATAACAGTCTGATCTTTACTAGGAGAAAGAGTTTCTTTAGGTTTTTCAATCTCTTCGATCTCAATCTCATTTTCAATTTCATCCTGAATTATTTCTTTTAATTCCTTTCCACTTCTAAGTTGTACAGCTTTAGCATGTTCATGTTCTTTGTCAGTTTCTTTTGGATTGATTTCAACATTACTAGGAAGTGTTCCTGGAGGTCTATAATTAAATAAATTAGCAATTTGTCCCATTTGATTCTCAATATTATGAATAGTAGTGTTTTGATTTTGTAATTTATTACTCAGTTGCAAATTTAATTCTTCTATAGATAACTTTTTATGTTGATTATTAAATCCAGGAGGTTTATAGTTTGAATTTACTTGATTGTTCCAATTTCGAGTTGGATGAGATTGATTATTACCCCATTGTTATTGTGAATTCTTCCAGTTAAAATTAGGGTGATTTTTCCATCCAAGATTATAATAATTTGAATAAGGGTTATTTTTACTAGCAATAGCTTGTATGGTTTCAATAGTTTGAGAATCTTCAATATTAGCAGAGTTGTTACGTGATATATTGATAGCAAATTTATCTAATTTCTTAGATATTGCGTACCACTTGTGAAGCTAAGATAAAAAATGCTTCGTTATCATGAATACTTGCCATTCTTTTAGGATTAACCCTTTTAGAAGGCCATTGAAAATTATTGTTAGTCTTTTCTTCAATTAAAGTATAAGCGTCTTCAAATGATTTAGCCATTAAAGAAGCTCCAGCAGCAGCATCAATAATTGATTTCAGTAATCCAATAATTCTGTTATAAAATGTATGAATAATTAACCAATCAGGTAAAGCATGATTATGACACTTTCTTAAAAGTTCTTTAAATCTTTCACAAGTTTCATAAATTGTCTCCCAGTCAAATTGACTAAATCAAGTAATATCATTTCTTAATTTAGCAGTTTTAGAAGGAGGAAAATATTTAGCAAGGAATTTTTTGTGCCATTTCAGCCCATGTTTTAATAGAACCTGTTGCTAATGAGTTCAACCACATCTTTGCTTTATCTCTTAAAGAGAAAGGAAAGAGTCTAAGTCTAACAACATCATCAGAAACATTGTTATATTTAATGGTAGCATAAAGTTCTAAAAAACTAGCAAGGTGTAAATTTGGATCCTCATTTGGTGTTCCCCTAAATTAATTATTTTGAACCATTTGAATAATAAATGGTTTAAGCTCAAAAGAATTAGCATCTACAACAGGTATTTGAATACTATTATGAAGTTCATCAACTGTAGGGTTAGCATAATCCCTTAATAGTTTATAAACATTTTGTTCATTAATTTCAATTAGATTCTTTAAATTGTTATGTAAATTAGCCATCTCTTGATATTTTTGAATTTGTTTTCCTTTTTTAATTCTTCTAACAGTTCTTTCTAATTCAGAATCTAAAGGTAATAATCCTTCAGATCAAGAACTACGCATAAAAAGAAAATAAAAAGTAAAATAGCAAGAAATAAAATCTCTGCTTACTCTTTTTTTGTTTTTATAAATGTTTATGTATTTTATATTTTTGTATTCTGACAATAAAAGAAATAAATAAAATAAAATATTTAAAATCTAAAAAATTGACTCCCCGGCAACGGCTCCAAAAACTTGACCCGATCGCAAATAACGCAGTAATTTAAGCTTCCAAAAATATGTTATAGCCAATACTTTGACCCAAATAATAATAGCAGCTAGTGTATATAAATATAATTTTATAGAAAATATTTTACACACTAGAGGTACAATGCAAGTGTACGTATCGTTTCAAGTAATATATGGTTTTAGATAAAGACCCTAGTATCGATCCCACGAGGAGGTTTATAGATTTTTAAATATTTTAATTTTATTTTTATGTATTTCTTTTAATGTTTCAAATTTAATTTTTAATTTACTAAATGCATAAATAAAGTAGTACTAAAATAATGAGAGATGTAAATAATACTAATAAGCAAACAACTTTCTTCCTTAAAATTAATCCAAGACTTTTTAGATAATGTAATATTTGTGGAGAATATAAATTTATGGTATTGTGCCAAATAGAAGAATTCCTATCTTTACCTTCGCTCGATAGTATAAATAACATTGGCTAATCTATAGATCAGGTCTGGATGTGTTATTAGTAGAATGGGTTAATCTAGGCTCACACTACTAGATGTACATGGGTGGCTATGGTCGGCCCTACTAGTGACCCTTTCCCTTTCTATAAACCAAATTAAAAGAATTTAGTCTGTCACTCTAAAAACATATTAATTCTATGCCCATTGAATAATATTTTCCTATTTATTTGCACTTCACCTTGAATAACCCACACAAGGCCTTCGACTACCCAAGGATTCATGTGATATCTACTAGTTAAGAATTCGTCTCCTTCTAGGTCTTAAAATTTTTCAACAGATTTTAACAACTTAAATGGCCAATTTAAATAGTAAATTAAGATCCGGTATTAATATCATCACAATATTTAAACATATTTAGTTTTTAATTCTCCAACGAATTTTATATTATCTTATTTATCTTTTCATAATTGAAAGGAGAAAGTAAAGTAACTACTCAGAACACATTGAATTTAAATAATAAAACATTTAAATAAAAATTTGAATCAAATTAAAAATACTTACCTCAAGTGTTTCTTCAACTGAACCTCTGATTCTTTCTGAATCCAAAGTGAAATAGACTTCAAAAGCACCAACTCTTCCAAACTCTCAATACAAACTCTAAATAAAATAAACTCACTAATTTATGAAAGAAAGTAAACTAAAAGTGTGGCCCTATATTTAAAATTATCTCTCTGATTGGGGGGGGCTCTTTTCTGTAGAAATGACCTCATATTTTTAGGCTTTAAGGGTTTCCTAAAGCATCTCTTCAAAATATGTCCAAGTTCAATGAATCTTATAGAAACTATGTTTGGCGCCTAGGCACCGGATTCTGGCGCCTAGGCCCCGGACTCCACGTCCAGTTCTTCGCACCTCTTCACTTTGGATCGCACCTCTTCGCGATCCAAACCGTTTCCAAGCGTCTAGATACAATATATCACATGTCCTATAATCTAGGAATAACTTCCAATCTTCTAGAAGGTCCAATAATCGCTCTAACCGTCAAAATAACTGCCTAAAGTAGTTACAAAATCGTAACTATTTTGGTATCGAGTTGGCGCTTAGGTGCCGGATTCAGGCGCCTAGGCACCAGACCCATTATTTTGGCAATTTTGCATTTTGGCTTCATTTTTGCTCTTTTTTGCTCCTTTTTGCTCCATTTTCCTTCTTGAACATTTTTGCATCACCTATATCCAAAAACACAAAAATACCTTTGATTAAAGAATAATGTCCTTAAAAGTTTAATAAAAATTAATGCATAAAAATAGGTATTTTTTTCATGGATCACCGTTTGAGGGATTTTTCTGAGAAGGCTGAAATGTGACCGAAAAGCTCGCCGACAGCACCCTCGAACACGCCGACAGCACCCCGGACAACTATGGATGGACTTTAGCGCTTTTGGGCCGAAATTCAACATATTTGGACGCTTTTTCGAAGGAGTTATTAAAGGAACTCTTTGGAATTCATCCATACTCTTTAAAATGGCAAATTTAGGTTAGAAAAGTGAAGAGAAAAGGAGAAAAAAAAAGGAATGTTAGGAAAAACTTGGAGAATGTTTAGGGTTCTTAGATTAGGAGTAGAAATGTAGATTTCTACCCTTTTGGAGAGATTGGAGACGAGATTTTGGGAGAATTTGTAAGATGTTATAGCATTGCATGGATTTATGAGAGACTTTGTGGGAGAGATCTTCATCTTTCTTTCAAAGGGAAAAAACTAAGTATTGTTCTTCATTATCTTATGATTTTGTAAACAGTTACTTAGTGGATTTGCTTTGGTTTAATGAAGTTTTCATTGTGTTTTCTTTGTGCTTTGTGATGTATCTCTCTTAATTTTTATTCTTCTCTTGAAATAGTGTCATGAGAAGATTATGCCATTCTTTTCCTTTTACTTTTTTTTGTAATGAGTAGAATTTATGTGTACGATGTTGAGATACATTGTAGAAGAAGTATTATATATAAATGTGATGGTACTGTACCTAAACTTATTTTACTAGAAGAATTAGTCATTTGTTTTGTTAAAATCTATAAAGAATTCTTAAGATCTGACCGTGGGCTAAGGATTCTTAACTACTATGTATCACATTTCTTTTTGGAAGGTAGACGGGTAAATCCTTGAAAGGAGAAGTGCAAATAAATAGGGAAATAATATTAATCGGGCGTAGAATTGGAGATTTTACAGTGACATGATAAAATTCTCAATTCGGTCCTATTGTTTGGGTGCTAAGGTGTAGATTGTTAGCCCTTAGACAAGGGAAACATGAGAGCTCCGAAGTGAGAGTTGGTATCCTCCTAGCCTAGCCGCGGATTCAGTAACTAAGCATAAGATTATTCAATGTTCTTTATGCCTGGACCAATGGGTAAAGAATAGGATTGCTCCTATTTGGCACATATAATATTCAATGCATCTCATTCATATACATTATCCATTTCATTACATAAGAATTGTAGTTTTTAGTATCTCAAAATTCTACAAACCAATTCATCCAAAAAGGGTTATCTTTAGAATTATTATTTGCACTTATTTGTAGTTACTATCTTTACATTTAACACTTGCATTTAGGAGTAGTTGCTAAACAAAACACAATTTTAATTGACATTCAAAATTAAGGATTATTAGGAGTAGACTAGAATTTGACTAAAGACATCTTACTTCACTTCCTCGTGGAATCGATACTGGGGTTTTTAAAGAAAACTCTATATTACTTGAAGCGATACATGTACTTGCGTAGTACCTCAAGTGTGTAAAATATTTTCTAATTTTTATATCATTTAAGATTTTGCACACTAGCCGCTATTTAAAAATCAGGTCAAGTTTTTGGCCATCTTTTGGAAGTTAATTTATTACGTAATTGCGGGTCGGGTCAATTGGTATTAGACATGTTGAATTAAAGTTTGGAATTGAAATTGGGTAATATTGGGGACAATTGGGTAGAGATTGGGTTTAATATTGGCACTTTTAGGTTAAGTGGGTCAAATTGGGGCTTTTGGTTAAATTGGGCTAAATTAGCCGAATTAGGTCAAGTGGTAATTGAGACAAATGAAATTGGGAATATTTGGGAGGTTTTTGGGAATTTATTGGAATTTTTGGAATTTAGGCTAAAATGGGCATTTTGGTGATTTTCGAGAAATTTGGAAATTTTGGTTAATTTTGGTCAATTTGAGTGGTATGGGGTATTTTTGATGATTTTTTAAGAGTTATGGGTAATTTGGGTAATTTTGGAGATTTTGGGGAACTTTAGGGTTTTGGGGGCATTTTAGGTATTTTAGGTATTTTGGCTACTTTGCTGCAAAGAGGTTAGAAATTTGGAATGTTTGGGCAAATTGAAGTTGGTTGAAGGTGAGTAATATGGAATTGCTTAAATTGAGCCATGGACCAAGGGTCACCATCATTTGGTTCTCTATGTGTTGGTACTAGCCAAACCCTACCCTAAGGCTAAAAGCTTCGGAAAACCACTTACACAAGTTCCCACAGAGTTAGGGGATCAAAAGCTGATGTGCTTTGTTTAGGGTTCCAGACCTCTCAGGGTAGATCCTATGGCCTGACTACCTATAGGAGACTTCCCCTGGGCTTCCTTATGCTTGGTCCCTTCCTCCCAAAACTGGAGGTTAGGCCGTAAGCATAGGAAAACTCTTAGTGAAGTGGGAAAAGTTTGAATTTCTATGGGGAGGGGTGCCATGACTAGTTTTCTAAGAAATTCATCAGGAGAGTCCTATGTCTAGACACTAGTCTATTCTAAAAAATGACTATACCTCAACCAAAAGTGAAGTAAAAAATTACTTGAAATGATACGTATACTTTCGTAGTACCCCTAGTGAGTTTATTATTATCATCTATAAAGTATTTAAATTTTGCACACTTACCGCTTATTTTAGGGTTAAGTTTACCTATCTTTATATGTTTACTTATTTGGGTAATTGCGATCGGGTCAAGTTAGTGAATTTTTTTCTTTTATATAATTTTGAGGAATTTTTTTCTTCTAAAATTTGATCTAATCGGTACAGACTACAAATGGGTTTCATGTTTATTTTAGCCAGTGGATTTACAAAATTTGCTCATGCTCATGATTATCCTCATTTTCATTATAGCATGGAAATTCCAACTTGTATGGTTGATTGGTTTTATTTTTTTAATTAAGAAGGATGAAGTTACTTCTTTATGGATCAGTGAAATTCATCTTACAATTTCCATTTATCGTATAAGAAAAAGGGAATGTTTTCTTTTACTATACAATATTGGCTTTAATTGGCATAACTGATGATTTTTATTTGCATAGCCTATCTCTCTTTTACTCATACTTTCTTATTCTTCTTCTATAAGAATTCATGGTACATGATATAAAGAACTTTGTTTCTTTTATGTTGATATGGATGAATATGGCATATAATTATGCATGTGATATCATTGGAGGATGACTCCCTCATACTGTAAAGGATTTCCTTATTGCTTGTCTTTATTTCCTGATAAAATTATTAAATAAATTAAAATTCTCTTTCCTTTAGTATAATCGCATGAATCATGTGGTTATTTTACATGTTTTTTGGTGATGAGTGTAGTGGATCTCTTAAAGATCATTTCCATAGAATCAATAAAGTTTGTTGTTGATGAATAATCAAAATAAGTTGATTCTATAATTTTAAAACTATATACATTCTATTATACAATATTTAAACTTTCCCCTTTTCATTTGTACCATCCAAATCTTTCACATCACTTTGAACTTATTAAGTTGTATGTATGTAAATATACAAGAATCATGTGGTATCTATGTAAACATTTCTACATTGGCAGCTGGGTGTACTACTGTACTAACGCCATCTGAATTGGCTTCTGTGACATGTTTGAAGCTTGGTGAAATGTGCAAAGAAGTTAAACTTCCTCCTCGTGTTTTAAATATTACAACTAGTATATGACTTGAAGGATGTTGCTTCCTATTTTGAGTATTATGCAAATCTTACAGAATCCTTAGATGAAAGCAAAGAGTTCCTATTTTGTTTGATTGATAACTCCGTGAAACTATCCACCGCAAATTGTTCTTCTCAACTTTCAATTCTTTCCTCTTTTGCACTTGTTACATGTTTTAAGGCATTTGAAGTAAATATAATGTTGGTTGTTTGTACTGTTGACCTTCAGATTCTGATATTTATAATTTTTGTGTTACATTTATACCACAAATATCATTCCTCGCATAAAAATAGTAATATCACTGCTTTAATTTTATAGAAGATCTACATAAATACCACCCGATTCTTATGTATTTACATATCTAACACCTAAAATTTACTTTTCACATTTATACCACCCAAATATGTCATCTCATATTAAAATTATTAAGATGTATGTATGTAAAAATATGAGAATTAGATGGTATGTTTGTGAATTTTCCTTCCCTAGCAGCAATTAGATTCAACTTTGGGAGTTTCTTTGATTTGGTTTGATGGAGCCAAATTTTTGGAAATATTGAAGGTTCCTTTACTTTGGTTCACAGAAGTTGAATTTCAGAACTTTGATTGTTTCTTTTGTTTTGGTCGCTGAAGCCGAATTTTGGAACAAGAAGTTTAAGAGGATTGCCTTGCATTTCTTGAACAACTATTTGTGAACAGGTTTACTAGCTTCTTGATTTTCTGAAATTGGATTCGACGGTATAATTTGCTTTCAAATATTTGATTCATTCTTTTAGTTCCTGGATTCACCCTGCACTTGTTGAAGTAGAGAACGCTGGTGCTCATAAAAAGTTAACATTCATTGTTACTTTAATAATTAAAAGCTTTAAGGATGGTAACAAAGATCATCAATGATTTTCCAAATTTTAACTTGAATGGAAGCTATTGGATGAGAATTTTAAATGCTTAATTACTTGGCTGAATTTTCTTCTTTTTTAATGTCCATGTTATTTGTGCTTGGTTTGCTATCATTACACTCTATGGCTATACATTGTGGAAGGCTGTTAGGCCTAAATATTTCAATAACAACAGGCATTCAATTGATATTTCCCTTGCCACCTATATATTTTTAATATCCTATAGATTTTTCTTTAATGGAAGGCTCTACTCTTTATTTTGCTTCAGGAAAATTTATAGGCATACTCTATGGTTTCTATGCAAAATGTATTTTAAACAGCGTATTGACCCTCGATTCGGAGCAATGCACCAAAAACTTGGTTTGCAATCGCCAAACAATGCAGTAATTTATGCTATCAAAAATATGTTATAGCCAATACTTTGACTCAAATAATAATAGTGGCTAGTGTATATAAATATAATTTTATGAAAAATATTTTACACACTAGGGGTACTATGTAAGTATACGTATCGTTTCAAGTAATATGTGGCTTTAAATAAAGACCCCAATATCGATCCCACTAGGAGGATTATAGATTTTTTTTTAAAGATTTTGATTTTATTTTTATGTATTTCTTTTTAAGTTAAAAGGTTGATATTTAATTTACTAGATACAGAAATAAAGTAGTAATAAAGTAAGGATTGATGTAAATAAAAATAAGCAAACAACTTTCTTCATTTCAATTAATCCAAAACTTTTTAGATAATGTAATATTTGTGGAGAATATAAATTTATGGTATTGTGCCAAATAGAAGAATTCCTATTCTTTACCTTCACTCGATAGTATAAAGAACATTGGTTAATCTATAGATCAGGTCTGGATGTATTGTTAGTAGAATGGGTTAATCTAGGCTCACACTACTAGATGTCCAAGGGTGGCTATGGTCGGCCTTACTAGTGACCCTTTCCTTCTCTATAAACCAAATTACAAGAATTTAGTTTGTTACTCTAAAAACTTATCAATTCTACGCTCATTAAATAATATCTTCCTATTTATTTGCACTTCACCTTGAATAACCGGGCAAGGCATTCGACTACCCAAGGATTCATGTGATATCTACTAGTTAAGAATTCATCTCCTTCTAGGTCTCAAAACTCATCAACAGATTTTAACAATTTAAATGACCAATTTAAATAGTAAATTATGATCCGTTATTAATATCATCACAATGTCTAAAATATATATATAGTTTTTAATTCTCCAACAAATTTTATATTATCTTATTTATCTTTTCATAATTGAAAGGAGAAAGTAAAGTAACTACTCAGAACACATTGAATTTAAATAACAAAACATATAAATATTACTTTGAATCAAAATACAAATACTTATCTCAAGTGTTTCTCTAACTGAACCTCTGAATCCTTCTGACTCCAAAGTAAATAGACTTCAAAAGCACCCACTCTTCAAATACTCTCAATACAAACTCTAAATAAACTCACTAATTAATAAAAGAAACTATAAATAAGGCCCTTAAAATATTTCTCTAATTTCTCTCTCAAAATGGACTATGGGGCTAGGGGACTAGGTTGGGCGTTGGTGGTTTTTTTAGGGCTTTTCTCTGAAGGAGTAGCCTCCTATTTATAGGCTTCAAGGGCTGCCTTGAGGCACCTCTTCAAAATGTTTTCATGTTCAATAAGTCTTCTAGAAGGTGTGTCTGGCGCCTAGGCGCCGAAATCTAGCGGCTAGGCACCGGACTCTGCGTCCAGTTCTTCACACCTCTTCACTTTGGATCACACCTCTTCGCGATCCTAACAGTTTCCAAGCGTCCATATACAGTGTATCACATGTCCTATAATCCAGGAATAACTGCCACTCTTATTGATGGTCCAATAACCGCTAACACCGTTAAAATAACCGTCCAAATGTCATCAAAAATCTTACAGAATTCTGTACCAAACTGGTACTTAGGCGTCAGATTCTAGCGCCATGCCAATTATTTTGAAAATTTGGCATTTTGGCTCCATTTTTTCTCCTTTTTGCTCCTTTTTCACGCTTTATTCCTTCTTGAACATTTTTGCATCACCAACATCCAAAACACAAAAATACCTTTCATTAAAGCATAATATCTTTAAAAATTTGATAAAAATCAAAGCATAAAAATAGGTATTTTTTTCATGGATCACGTATATTCATCTTTTGATTACTTATGAAACACTTTACTTATGATTAAAAATCATTATTTATGATTAATTTTTTATTTAATTGTTTTAAAGAATTGAAGCATGATAAATATGAAGCTAAAATGTACTCTTGGAAAGAATGTACACATTGTGTGTAATGATCATATACAACGTTTGAAGTTAAACTTGAAATGTAATAGTTGATGTTATAGAGCTATATTGACATTCATCTCCTCTAATTTCATAACATGAGATGCCTTAGTTATTGAAAGACTCATTTGGAACATCAAAGTGACTTATAAGTTAGGATATGTGGGGTAAAGGCAATGAGACACAAAATCATATATCATGCTTTTATAGCTGAAAATTTTAAATAAATAATCTATTATAGATGCCCTTTCCACCCATTGAGTTGTATGTAGTTTTATCCATACCCTTAAAAGATAAGTGAACTATTAATAGATACTACGTTAACAGATGCTACAAACAACAACATATACTATTCCTGCACAACAACAAATACTACACCAACACAGCTATAGATACTACACCTGTACAACAATAGATACCACACCTACACAAGAAAAAATACTACACTGGCATAGCAACAGATACTACACCTGGACAACAACAAATACTACACCTGGACAACATCAAATACTACACCTACACAACAATAAATACTGTAATAACGAATACTACAATAGATATTACACTTGCACAATTAAAATAGGTACCACACTTGTACGAAACTATCAATTACATTCCTAAAAGAATAGACAAAAACACAACAAACACATCAAAACACATATAACATAATAAACACATCAAAATACATCAAATACAACACTGCAAACACTACACATTAAACACTACATATCAAACACCATATATCAAATACTATACAACGAACACCACATGCTGAACACTATACACCACACACTACACACTAGTTACTACACATCAAACTTCACACATCTAATACTACACATCAGATATTTCACTTTTTAAGAATTCAGATACTACATGCAGATACTACACTTCTAAAAGTTCAAATACTACATATTAATTCAATCCTCGATTAAGTGGTAGGGATTAGAACTGCACAACTCTAGGGTGATTTGTTGGTGACTATAGTTTAGATTGATATAAAGACTTTAATATTCTGCATTTAATGTGGGACCATGATAAAAAAAAGATTAGAATGAGCCTATCGCCAAATTGATTTCTTATATTCCCACTTTAATTTTCATATGTTTATTGCTCAACTTTTTTGTTAAGATATAAAAACATGTAATTATCAGATGTTTTTGAGGCATCTGCAAAATTAGCCACGTACACGACTTCATTTTTTACTTGACCACACAACCCGTTCATTTTCCTTACTATTTATTGTTGCATAGCTTTTTCCTTTTCATTACTGTACATATTTACTTATATTCTTGTTTCTAGTTATTACTTTTCTGACATGTTTATACAAAACCCTAAGATAAGTCAATTAATAACATAGTTTTGATATTGCACATGTCTACTTTTAGTTATTGCTTTTCTGACATATTTATACATAACCCTAGGATAGGTCATTCAAGACATGTTTTCTCTTCTCGCCCCTCTTCTCGGGACGAAATGACGATGTGGTCCGAGTGAAGATTCATCTTCATGCAGCGAACGAGACGATAATAAACAGAAGAAGGAGAAACTTGAATGGAACTCCCATAGAAATAAATAACATACACCCATAGAACTTCGAGTTGGTTCATCTGGTAAATCGTAAATCCTCACACTATATTTTAGGACTTAGTACGATTGTATATTGTATGATACGCGTCTTAAACTGTTTAGGTTTCTGAGGTATTCGTTTGGTACGAAATAAATCCTCATATTTTCTAGGGCTATTTGCACGTGATATGCAGACTTAAGTCCTAATTATCTAAATAATTTGTATTACTAAAACATAAACATTTTTGAAGATGTAAAACTGAATCATAGGTTTGTTGAGATGTCAGAGAAGCTTCTTCAGTATCTTTAACATCTCCTACTTTTCACTCCATTGGATTCTAAAAGAATAACTGTTCCACAATGAGCCTTTTTCATTTTTCTTTCTTATAAGTAATCATTGTAACCTAAATGTTGATATTCTTGAAGACGAGGCCCATGATCTTAATCGAGAGTTTTCGTACGTGACTTAAGTTGCCTAAGATGTAATTAACTATAGGGGCTTACCTCTATAGGGAATTAAGAACCTAGATTAATCTAAACCCTACCTACAAGTGGTACGCTCATCTTACCTCTATAGGGGCCTACCTAGATTAATCAACTATAGGGCTTACCTCTATAGGAATTTATCGGCTATAAAATCCGCAGACCAAAATAGAGTCATAAGCTTTTAAGTTTCGATAATAAGCTTACCAACGAGTGGTACACTCATCTTTCGAGATGATATAACACTTGTGGTATTGTGCTTAGATATTTAAGCTATTAGACATATGAGATTTATTCGATATCGCTATTTTCAATATAAAAAATACTATTATTTTCAAAAATCAAAACTACAATACATATTGCAATAAATTTAAAATTTAAAATTTTATTTTCAAAAATAAAAATGGTCAACACCTAAAATCAACCAAAATTAGCAAAAATCGCAAAATTTCCTAAAATGCCTATATGGCCCAAAAAATATCATTTCTTCACCAAAATCATTTTAAACTTCTACAAATTACCCAATTGACAAAAATACTCCACATTCCTTAAAACTAACCAAATTGCCCTAAATTCCTGAAAACTACCAAAATAACTCAATTTTCTCCAAAGTTCTTCAAAATTATGAAAATGCTGTTAAAATCCTAAAAAACCCAAAAATCATGAAATTTCTAATATTTCACCAAAAATCATTCTAAACTACTCCAAATTATTTAAATTGCCCGAATTCAACCCAAATCTCCCCAACTAGCAATAATCCCAAAATTTCTGAAATGCCCTATGGCCTAAAACTTCTCATTTTTTCATCAAATTCATTTTAAATATCTCCAAATTACTCAATTGATCTAAACTATTTTACATTCCTTAAAACTAGCCAATTATTTTCCAAAACATCCAAGAACCAAATTTTCACCAAAAATCTCCAAAATTACCTTATAACCCTAAAAATCCAAAATATCTCCAAATTCGAAAGATTTTACCAAAAATTATTCTAAACCACTCCAAATTATTCAAATTGCCCAAATTCACCCCAAATCTCAAAAAATTAGCCAAAATCAAAAAAAATTCCCGAAATGCCCCTATTGACCAAAATTTCCCATTTCTTCTCCAAAATCAAATAAAACCTCTCAAAATTACCCAATTGAAATAAAATACTCCACATTCCTAATAACTAGTCATATTGACCTAAATTCTCCAAAACTACAAAAATAACAAAATTTTCATAAAAATTCTCCAAAATTACTAAAATGCCATTAAAACCCTAAAAATCTCAAAAATCTCCAAATTTTTAAGATTTCTCCAAAAATCATTCTAAAATTGTTTAAATTGCTAAAATTCACCCCAAATCTCCCAAAATTAGCCAAAATATAAAAAATTCTCAAAATGCCCCTATGGCCCAAAAATTCTCATTTCACCAAAATCATTTCAAATCTCACCAAAGTATCCAATTGATATAAAATACTCCAAATTTATCAAAACTATCCATATTACACTAAATTCACCAAAACTATCAAAATAACCAATTTTCACCAATTTTTCCAAAATTACAAAAATACCCTTAAAACCGTAAAAATTCCTAAAAATCTACAAACTCCTAATATTTCACAAAAAATCATTCTCAATCACTCCAAATTATTCGAATTGCTTAAATTAGTGCCAAATAATCCAAAATTAGCCGAAAACCCAAAAAATTCCTAAAATGCCTCTATGGCTCAAAATTTCTCATTTCTTCTCCAAAATCATTTTAAACCTTTATGAATTACCCAATTCATCTCAAATACTCTATAATCCTTAAAAATTACAAAATTGCCCTAAATTCTTAAAAACTACCAAAATAAATCAATTTTCATCAAAATTCTCCAACACTAACTGAATGCACTTAAAACACAAAAAAAAAACAAAAAAATCTCCAAATTTTTAAGGTTTCATCAAAATTCATTCTAAACCACTCCAAATTATTTAAATTGCCTAAACTCAGGCCAAATCTCCCAAAATATGCCATAATCCCAAAAAATCTGAAAATCCCCTTATGGACCCAAAATTCTCATTTGTTCATCAAAATCATTTTAAACATCTCAAATTTACACAATTAATATAAAATACTCCACATTTCCTAAAATTAGCAAAATTGCTCTATATTCTAAAAATCTAACAAAATAACCCAAATTTCACTAAAATTCTCCAAAATTACTAAAATATCCTTAAAACTCTAAAATTTCTAAAAAATCTATAAATTCCTATGTTTTTACCAAAAATCATTCTAAACCACCTTAAATTATTCAAATTGCCTAATTCGCCCCAAATCTCCACAAATTAGCCGAAATTCCAAAAATTATCGAAATGGCCCAATGGCCTGAAAATTCTCATATCTTCACCAAAATCATTTTAAACCTCCCAAAATTACACAATGGATCTAAAATAATCCACGTTCCTTAAAATTTGCCAAATTGTCCTAAATTTTCTAAAACTACCAAAAAACTTAATTTTCACCAAAACTCTTCAAAATTTCATAAGACCCTAAAAATCCCAAAAATCTCAAAATTTCTAGGAATTCACTAAAAATGCTTCTAAAACACTCCAAATTATTCAAATTTCCCAAATTCATCCCAAATCTCAAAAAAAGTAGCCAAAATCCCAAAATTTCCCAAAATACCCCTATGGCCCAAAAAATTCTTATATCTTTAACAAAATAATTTTAAACTCTCTAAAGTACACAATTGATCTAAAATACTCCAGATTCCTTAAGACTAGCCAAGTTGCTAAAATTTCTCCAAAACTAGCAACATAACACATTTTTTACCAAGATTCTCAAAAATTACCAAAATGCCCTTTAAACCCTAAAAATCTCAAAAATCTCCAAATTCTTAAGATTAAATCAAAAATCATTCTAAATCACTTCAAATTATTCAAATTGTCTGAATTCACCCTAAGTCACCCAAAAATAACCAAAATCCCAAAAATACCCAAGATGCCTATATGGCCTAATAATTCTCTTTTTTTGAACAAAATCATTTTAAACCTCTCAAAACGACCATAGTGATCTAAAATACTCCACTTTCCATAAAATAAGCCAACTTGCCCTAAGTTCTCCAAAACTACCAAATAATCCAATTTCCATCGAAATTCTCGACAATTACCAAAATGTTTTTAAAATCCTAAAAATTCCAAAATCTATAAATTCCTAAGATATCACCAAAAAATCATTCTAATCCACTCCAGAATTTTCAAATTGCCCAAATTCAAACCAAATCTACCAAAATTAGCCAAAATCTCAAAAATTCTAAAAATGCCCAAATGGCCCAAGAATTCTCATTTCTTCACCAAAATCATTTTAAACCTCTCCTAATTACCCGATTGATCTAAAATACTCCATATTTCTTAAAACTAGCCCAATTGCCCTAAATTCTTCAAAATTACCAAAATACCCATTTGTCACCAAAATTACCAAATGTCATTAAAACTCTAAAAATCCCAAAAATCTCCAAATTCCTTAAATTTCACCAAAATATATTCTAAAGCACTCCAAATTATTCAAATTGCACATATTCGCCCCTCATCTCTAAAAATTATCCAAAATCCATTGCCTAAATATTCTCATTTATTCGACAAAATCATTTCTAAAATATCCAAATTACCTAATTGATCTAAGATACTCCACATTCATTAAAATTGCCAAATTTCCCTAAATTCTCCAAAAATACCAAAAATACAAAATTTCAGAAACATTCTCCAAAATTACCAAAATGCCCTTAAATCCCTAAATCCTAAAAATCTCCAAATTCCTATGATTTCACCAAAAATCATTTTAAACCACTCTAAGTTATTTAAATTGCCCAAATTCACAAATAATTTTCCAAAATTAGCTAAAATTCCAAACATTCCCAAACTGCCCCTATGGCTCAAAAAATCTCATTTCTTCACCAATATTATTTCAAACCTATTTGAATTACTCAATTGATCTAAAATACATCACATTCCTCAAAACTTGCTAAATTTCCCTAAATTCTCTAAAAGCAGCAAAATAACTTAAATTTCACCAAAATTATCCAAAATTACCAAAATGCTCTCCAAACCCAAAAAATCTCAAAGATCACCAAATTTTTATGATTTCACCAAAAATCATTCTAAACTACTCCAAGTTATTCAAATTGCACAAATTTACCCCACATAGTACAAAATTATCCAAATTATAAAAGATTCTCTTAATGCCTTTATAGCCCAAAAATTCTCATTTCATCACGAAAATCTTTATGAACCTCTCCAAATTACCCAATTGATCTAAAATACTCTGCATTCCTTAATACTAGCCAAATAGCCCTAAATTCTCCAAAACTACAAAAATAACCAAATTTTCACTAAAATTCTCCAATAAAACCTTAAAAATCTTAAGAAACTTCAAATTCCTAAGATTTCACCAAAAAATCATTCAAAACCACCTCAAATTATTCAAATTACCCAAATTCACCCAAAATCTCAAAAAATTAGCTAAAGTCTCAAAAATTTCCAAAATGTCCCTATGGTCCGAAAATTCTCAATTCTTCACTGAAATTATTTTAAACATCTTCAAATTACCCAAGTGATCTAAAATACTCTACATTCCATGAAACTAGTCAAATTGCCCTAAATTATCCAAAACTAACAAAAATACCTAATTTCTACCAAAATTCACCAAAATTACCAAAATGCCTAAAAAATCTCAAATATCTCTAAACTTCTTTGATTTCACCAAAAATATTCTAAACTATTCCAATGTATTTAAATTGATCATAATCCTAAAATTAGCTATAATCCTAAAAATTCCAAAAATGCTTCTACGACCAAAAATTATCATTTCTTCACCAAAATCATTTTAAACATCTCAACATTACCTAATTGATCTAAAATACTTCACATTTTTTAAAATTAGTCAAATTGCCTTAAATTCTCCAAAACTAGCAAAATAACCTAATTTTCACCAAAATTATCATAATCCTCTAAAAACCCTAAAAATCTAAAAAATCTCCAAATTCCTAAGATTTTACCAAAAATCAATCTAAACCACTCTAAATTATTCAAATTGCCCAAATTCACTCCAAATCAACCAAACTTAGCCAAAATCCCAAAATTTATTAAAATGTCATCTAGTAAAAAATTATCATTTCTTCACCATAATCATTTAAAACCTCTCCAAATTATCCAATTACTCCAAAATACTTCACATTCCTTAAAACTTGTCAAATTGCTCCAAATTCTCCAAAATCACCAAAATAGCCCAATTTTAAGCAAAGTTCTTCAAAATTACCAAAATGACCTTAAAACCCTAAAAATCTAAAAAATATCAAAATTTCTAACATTTCATTGAAAATCATTCTAATTTAATCAAAATTATTCAAGTTGCCCAACATCACCCCAAATCTATAAAAATTAGCTAAAATCCAAAAAATTCTGAAAGTGCCTACATGGCCCAAAAATTCTCATTTTTTCTCTAAAAACATTTTAAACCTCTCCAAATTACCCAATTAATAAAAACTACTCTGTTTTCCTTAAAATTAGCCAAATTGCCCAAAAATCTCAAAAACTATCAAAATGCCCTTTAAGCCCGAAAAAGCTTGAAAGTCTTCAAATTTCTAAGATTTCACCAAAAATCATTCTAGACCACTCCAAATTATTCAAATTTCCGAGATTCGCCCAAAATCTCCTAAAATTAGTCATAATCCCAATAATTTCAAAAAATGCCTTTTGGCTCCGAAATTCCCATTTCTTCACCAAAATCTTCTTATACTTCTCCAAATTATTTAATAGATCTAAAAAACTCCACATTCCATAAAATAACCCAATTTTCACCAAAATTCTCAAAAATTACCAAAATACCCTTAGAAATATAAAATTCCAAAAAATATCCAAAATCTTAAGATTTCACCAAAAATCATTCAATCCACTCCAAATTATTCAAATTACCCAAATTCACCCCAAATCTTTCAATATTAGCCAAAATCCCAAAAAATCTGAGAATGCCACTCTGGCCCAAAAATTCACATTTCTTCACCAAAATCATTTTAAACCCTCCAAATTACCCAATTTATCTAAAATACTGAACATTCCTTAAAATTAGCCAAATTGCTTTAAATTCTAAAATTGTCAAAATAACCCAAATTTCACAAAAAATTACCAAAATGCCCTTAAAATCGTAAATATCCCAAAATTCTTTTAATTCCTCAGATTTCACCAAAAATCATTCTAAACCACTCCAAATTTTTTAAATTGCGTAAATTTGCCCCAAAACACCCATAATTAGCCAAAATACTAAAAATTTTGAAATTGTCTCTATGGCCAAAAAATTCTCATTTCTTCACCAAAATCTTTTTAAACCTCTAGTTACACAATTGATCTAAACTACTTTACATTCCTTAAAACTAGCCTAAATGCCCTAAATTCTTTAAAACAACCAAAGTAATCTAATTTTCAACATAATTCTTCAAAATTACGCAAATGCCCTTAAAACCCTAAATTTCCAAAAAACTCTAAATTCCTAAGATTTCACCAAAATCGTTCTAAAACACTCGAAATATTATAAATTGCCTAAATTCACCCACAATTTCCCAAACTCAGTCAAAGTCCCAAAAAATTCTAAAATGCCCCTATGGCCCAATAATCTCATTTCTTCACCAAAATCATTTTAAACATCACCAAATTCCCCAACCGATCTAAAATACTCCACATTCTTTAAAACAGGCAAAATTTCCCTTAATTCTCCAAAACTACCAAAAATTCAATTTTCACCAAAATTACCAAAATGACCTTAAAAAACTAAAAATACAAGAAATATCCCAATTTCTAAGTATTCATCAAAAATCATTTTAATCTACTCTAAATTATTCAAATTGCCTAACTTCACCCCAAACCTCCCAAAATTAGCCAAAAACCCAAAATTTTTGAAAATGCCACTATGTCCCAAAAATTCTCATTTCATCACAAAAATTATTTTAAACCTCTCTAAATTACCCAATTGATCTAAAACACTCCACATTCCTTAAAATTAGCATTATTGCCCTAGATTCTCCAAAACTACCAAAATAACCCAATTTTCACCGAAAACTAACTAAAAGCCCTTAAAACCGTAAAAATCTCCAAATTTCTAAGATTTCAGCAAAAATCATTTTGAACCACTCAAAATTATTCAAACTGCTCAAATTCACACCAAATCTCCTAAAAATAAGCATAATAAAAAAATTCAAAAATGCCCCTATGTCCCCAAAGTTAGCTTTTCTTCTCAAAAATCTTTTTTAACCTCTTGAAATTACCCAATTTATCTAAAATACTCCACATTCCTTAAAGAACCCAATTTTCAAAAGAATTCTCCAAAATTACCAAATGCCCTTAAAATACTAAAAATCTAAAAAACATTTAAATTTCCAAGATTTCACCAAAAAGTCATTCTAATCCACTCCAAATTATTAAAATTACCTAACTTCATCCTAAATCATTAAATATTATCCAGAATCTGAAAAATTTAGAAATTTCCCTAAGCCTCAAAATTTCACATTTCTTCACCAAAATCATTTTAAACCTCTTTGAATTACCTAATTGAACTAAAATAATCCACATTCTTTAAAACTTGCCAAATTGCCCTAAATTCTCAAAAACTACCAAAGTAAATTAATTGTTACAAAAATTTCTCCTAAATTACCAAAATGCACTTAAAACCTAAAAAATCCCAAAAAACTCTAAACTTCTAAGGTTTTACCAAAAATCATAATGAACCACTTCAAATTATTCAAATTGACCAAACTGACCATAAATCTCCCAAAATGAACCATAATCCCAAAAATTCTGAAAATGCCCCTTTGGCCTCAAAATTCCCATTTCTTCACCAAAATCATTTTAAACCTCTTGAAATTACACAATTGACATAAAATACTCCACATTCCCTAAAATTAGCTAAACTGGCCTAAATTTGCAAAAACTACTATAATAACACAATTTTCACCAAAATTCTCCTAAATTACCAAAATAACCTTAAAACGGTAAAATTTTTCAAAAATCTCCAAATTCCTATGGTTTCACCAAAAATAATTCTAAACCAACTCAAATTATTCAAATTGCCCAATTCACCCCAAATCTCCCAAAATTAACCAAAATTTCAAAAATTTTCAAAATGCCCCAATGGCTCGAAAATTCTCATCTCTTCACTAAAATCATTTTAAACCACTCCAAATTACCCAATTGATCTAAACTGCTCCACATTCTTTAAAATTAGCCAAATTGCCCTAAATTCTCTAAAATTACCAAAATAACCCAATTTTCACCAAGATTCCCCAAAATTACCAAAATGTTGTTAAAACACAAAAAATTCCAAAAATCTCCAAATTCCTAAGATTAAAAAAAATCATTCTAAACCACTTCAAATTATTCAAATTGCCCAAAATCACCCCAAAGCACCCAAAATTAGCCAAAATTCCAAAAATTCACAAAATGCCCCGATGGCCAAGAAATTATCAATTTTCAACAAAATCAATTTAAATGTCTCAAAATTACCCTAGTGATCTAAAATACTCCACATTCCCTAAAACTAGCCACATACCCTTAAATACTCCAAAACTACCAAAATATCCTTAAACCCTTAAAAATCCCAAAAATCTCTAAATTCCTAAGATTTCACCAAAAAATCTTTATAATCCACTCTACATTATTTAAATTACCTAAATTCAGACTAAATCTCCCAAAATTAGCTAAAATCCCAAAAATTCTAAAAATGCCCAAATGACCAAAAAATTTTCATTTCTTCACGAAAATCATTTTAAACTTTTGCAAATTACCTAATGGATAAAAAATACTCTACATTCCTTAAAACTTGCCAAATTGCCCTAAATTCTCCAAAACTACCAAAAAACCTAATTTTCTCTAAAATTACCAAAATGCCTTTTAAAACCTTAAAAATCCTAAAAATCTCCAAATTCCTTAAATTTCACAAAAATATTTTCTAAAGCACTCCAAATTATTCAAATTGAACAAGTTTGCCCCCAATCTCTCAAAATAAGCAAAAATCCTCAAAATTCCCAAATGCCCTTATGTCCCAAATATTCTCATTTATTCACCAAAATCATTTATAAAATCTCCAAATTACCTAATTGATCTAAGATACTCCTCATTCATTAAAACTAGTTAAATTTCCCTAAATTCTCTAAAACTACCAAAAAATCAAATTTTCACAAAAATTCTCCAAAATTACCAAAACACCCGTAAATCCCTAAATCCTAAAAATCTCCAAATTCCTATGATTTCACTAAAAATCATTTTAAACCACTCCAAGTTATTAAAATTTCCCATATTTACACTTAATCTACCAAAATTAGCCAAAATTCCAAACCTTCCCAAAATGCTCCTATGGCTCAAAAATTCTCATTTCTTCACCAATATCATTTCAAACTTGTTTGAATTACTACAATTGATCTAAAATACATCACATTCCTTAAAACTTTTTAAATTTCCCTAAATTCTTCAAAACTATGAAAAATAACTCAAATTTCACAAAAATTCTCCAAAATTACTAAAATGCTCTAAAAACTATTAAAATCCCAAAAATCTCCAAATTTCTATGATTTTACCAAAAAACATTCTAAACAACTCCAAGTTATTCAAATTTCTCTAATTTACCCCAAATAGCCTAAAATTATCTAAAATCCCAAAAATTCTCAAAATTCATTTGTAGCCCAAAAATTCTCATTTCTTCACAAAAATCTTAGTAAACCTCTCCAAATTACCTAATTGATCTAACATACTCCAAATTCCTTAATAGTAGCAAAATAGCCCTAAATTCTCCAAAAATACCAAAATAACCTAAATTTCACCAAAGGTCTCCACAAATCTTAAAAATCTTAAGAAACTTCAAATTCCTAAGATTTCACAAAAAATCATTCAAAACCACCTCAAATTATTCTGATTGCTCAAATTGACCCCAAATCTCAAAAAATTAGCCAAAGTCCCAAAAATTCCCAAAATTCTCCTATGGCCCAAAAATTCTTAATTCTTCTTTAAAATTATTTAAACATCTTCAAATTACCCAAGTGATCTAAAATACTCCACATTCCACGAGACTAGCCAAATTGCTCAAATTCTCCAAAACTAACAAAAATACCCAATTTCTACCAAAATTCTCCAATTTTTAATATATTTTTGTTTAATATTTTTATTAAATTATATTAGTATAAAAATATTTTATTTTATAAATATATATAAAAAACTAATTATTAGATATAATAATTATTATATACTTATAATTAAAGAAAATTATAAAAATACATAACATAAATTAATTAAATACTTATATAAATAATATTTAAAAAGTTAATTTACATATAGTACTTAATTATTATCAAAATTATAAAACTAATAACTAATAAAAAATTAATTATTAGTAAAAATTATTTAGATATATTTTTTAATTATAGATTTTAATTTAATTAGATATATCTTAAAAATTAATCTAAACTTATTTCTTAAATATATTATAAGTTATATTATAATTTAAAAATAATACAAATATAGGACTTTGCCATGCTAGGAACTTCTACTCTATTGGTCTCTAGAAAGCACGTGGCAGTTTCTCTGGAGTTTTTCTTCATGTTGTATTTCTTTCCTTAGAGATCTATTTCGTGGATATTTTTTTGTTGTTGGCTGCCCAGAAATTGTTTTCTCATAAAGATGTATTAGATATATGTTGTGTAGATCTATAGTCATCGGTTCCCCAAGCTGCTACCATTTTTCACCCAAATTGCTGTCGATTCCCCTCTTTCGTACCGACTTGCGAAAGGTTGTTGCAGTTGATCCTTCTGACAGGTAATTCCTGCCACCGAGTCTCACTTCGTTGAAGAGTCAACTCCTAGATTTCAGTCTCACGCCTTCTTGTTGCGAGATTGGAGTGCATCTAGAGTGACGACGTCCTTGAGAACCTCAATTTTAGTGTATGTCATTAGCAACCAACCACGGATTACTGCTGCCCTCTCACGAATGGCTTCTCTAAGTAAGATTTCTTTCAGACCTCTATCAGTCGGCTCTCCCTCTCACTGGAGACCCTATTCTGATAAGTTGTGTGTCGATGGTTTCTCTGTTGTCCTTACTACCCATAGGACTATCCTGCAGAAAACGAAGCAATATTTTTATTATTCTTCCTAATTACAAGCACAACATTTTCTCTAAAATCCAATGCTATTTCTTATTGAATTTATCTTTTATGAGGTCCAATATTTCTTCCTTATAATCCTATGATCTAACCATAGTACTTTCTTAATGATTGTTAACCACACTTTTGTTAAGGTCTACTCTTCTTTAGAATAGTCTAAAGTATAGCCTCAGGACTTTCCTGATGACTATCATTGAAGACTAGCAATGGAACCCTGACTTTATAGAAATTCAAAAATATTTCTTCGCTTCACTTAGAGTTTTCAAATGCTTAAGGTCTAACCTCTAAATACTTAGGAGGATGAGACCAAGCACTAGGAAGCTCAAGAGGAGTTCCCTATAATATGGTCAAGCTTTAAGACTTACATTGGGAGCCCTGGTCTGGGTGAGGCTCACACACACGATCACACCCACTTTACACTTACACTTACTATCTCAAACCGTAAAACAAACATATCAAACTTCTTCACACTTGATCCCCTACAGTTTTGGAAACTCATTGGCCCTAGGCTAGTGTTTTGGTTAGAACAAACACATGGAGGATCCAAACAGGATTTCATTTGTTCCATGGTTCAAATGGGTTATCATCCTCATTCAACACCAATTTTTCCAAAAATTCGAACATTTGACACATTATCCCTAAACTCCACCAAATTACCAAATTGCTCTTAAAACCTAATTTTGACCAAAAATCTCAAAATTATCCAAATACTTAAATTCTCTCCAAAAATCATCCCAAAATAATCCTTACCACTCAAAATACCCAAAACATCTTAAATTTATTAAAATTCTCAGAATACCCCCAAAATGCCCAAAATGACCAATATATCCCTCATATCCAAAAATTCCAAAAATTTTCAAAAATTTTAAAATCATTCTGAATGTTACCAAAATCAATTTAAACCACTTTACTTGACACAATTTGACCAATCGACCCATTTTGACCAAAAGCCCCATGTTTCCCTTTAAAGCCTAAAAAGCCTAAATGACCCCCTATGTCCACTCAATTGACCTCATTCTCCCCCAATATCAATTCCAAACTCAAATTCACCATGTTTAAACTCAATTTCCTGGTGCCTAAACTAAATTAAATCCAAATCCAAGTCCAATTTAACCCATTTTTAAGCTTAATTTCAATCCAAAAAAAAAATGCTCTAATTTTGGCCATCTAACCTAAATCCCCCAAATTGAACCACTTAGCCAAGGCATTTTACCAAAATTTTAATCCTAAACTCTTCATAACATTCCTAAAAATTAAATTGATCCACAAATTGACCTAAATTTGACACTTAACCTCACCCAAATCCAACCAAAATAAAAATCCTTGAATTTGTTCCAAATGTGCCATATGCCCAAATTCCACGAAATAGAAAGCTTTAACCCTAAATATTCCACCAAATGTTTGTTGAAAACACCTCATTACATTCCACTAGACAAATTTGAGCCATAAATTGAGACGTAACCCCACTCTAGCCTAACCCAAACCCAAGCTAACCTAAATGTTCTAAAATTGACCAAATGACCAAATCTCACCAAATTCACCTCCCAAATCAATTCAAAACCACTCCAAATCTTTTCCAAACTCTTCATAACAATCATACACACCGTGTTACTCAAAACTAAACTAAAACCAAAGCTAAAACCCAAGCTAGCCCAAGATCGACCGAAGTTACCTTAAATTGAACCCATGAGCCAATGTGACCAAACCTAACCCAATTTGACCTAGCCAACCTCTCCACAGCCACCAACGGAACCCTAGGAGCCATTCTAGATCAACCTAACCTAAAACCAAAGATAAAACCCAAACTACCCCATGATTGACCCAAATTACCTTAAATTGAACCCATGAGCCAATGTGACCAAACCTAACCCAATTTGACCTAGCCAACCTCTCCACAGCCACCAACAGAACCCTAGGAGCCATCCTAGATCAAGCTAGCCTAATCTAGTTTAGCTATGGACAAAGGATCCCCCAATTTATAGGATCTCTTTCCTTAAATGGCTAAATCATATATTTCTTTATCTAAAGCTTTCCCCCCATAAATCACCATTAAGACTCCCCTCTGGCTCACCTGACCACCTGAACACTAACTCAGGCTTGGGCGCCAGCTTAGTCGCCAGAGGTGCCAAATATTGAGATTCACCCATCTAAATCTAAACCTAATTTGGCCCATCCAATGTGTCAAGCCACGATTGCTAATTGAAGCTGCTCAACACTCCACATAAGCAGCTTAACGCACCCCCAACAAGCCCTAAGCTCAGCTCCAACCATGGTTATTTAAACCCCTCCTCCTCATGGATAAAATAAGAAAGACATAATTACCTTGGGAAGATTCTGCCCAATTTCTCTCCGAGCTTCTCCAAGATCTATTGAGTGTCAGCCCACCATCTTTAGCCATTCAAACCCACTGCCACTGCTCAATTTCAGAGCTCAAAATTCACCCTAGAACAGGACACCTCTCAAACTCCACAGAACTCAAAATTAAACTTACCCACACCACCACCTGAGCAAGATAAGAAATTCCCACATTAATGCCCCATCACAGACCCCCTCCAACCTTGAATTTGATCAACTCCTGAGATTGGGTCTTGGAATTTTACCAAAACAAGAGACTTCGTCGGTAAGCATGTTGGACCTCCCTGAAGATTCTGCAACAATCTGATTGAGGCCTCTCCTTTCAGACCAAAGTATTGAACTTCACCTTCTTCTAGAGCTTATTTTGAATCTCCAAGCACAATGAGTTAATTTTAGGCTAGGTTATCATATAGATTGGGTCATCTAGGTCAGCTGAGTCCATTGAAACAAACTCGAAGTTATTTGGTTGAGTCTAGGTTGAGATCATAGGGTTAGAAGGTGGACGACTTACGGTTTAGATCATTTGGGGACAATTATCAGGAGACGTTGGATTGTGCGTGTATCAGATGGATGGTCAGGATCGTTCTGGATGTACTATTGTTACATAAAGCGTGGAGCTGACTCAAATGATGGCGTCTAGTAGCGCAGCAAAGCATGGAGTTTCGAAGTGTCGTAGGTTAAGCTGGCCGCCCGTGGTTAAGTAGAAAATATGGATTTAATAAATTATTTTAAATTAGTAAAATTTGAAAAATCATAAATTAGAGAAGAAAAATCATAAAAATAAAATAAAAATACCCTTTTGCTCAGTAAACATAGAAGAAAAATGTGGAATTATTTTCATTCTTTTTAATACGCATTTGATTTTTAATTAATTTAACATTATATTTAGTTTTCTGATACTCCATGAGCATACATATTTCACCATGGCATGAAATTTAGGACATTTAAACTATCTATCAAGGTGGGCCTTCCCATTTTTTTTTCAAGGTCAGGGGAAATCTCCATGAGGAGATCCATATTTTTCAAATTTATTGTGTTTGTTTTAATAAAATAATTATAATAATTACTATGTTCATCAAAAAATATGAAAATATTTATGTAGGTTCCTTGTGAGCAGAGGACCATAGGAAATATGTAAACTTTATTTAAACCATTAAAATTCACTCTAACTTTAATTAACTCATTAAACCAAAAGAAAATTAAATTCGATAAAATATAAATTTAAATGGCATAAAAATAATTCTACACTGTATTTTAAGGTTAAGGGAACCCCTCAAAAAACTTTCAAGTTAATTGGAGTTAATTTGGCAACTAAATCGAATTTTAAGTAAAATGGCATTTTTTCGATAATAAAATAAATATAATAATTAAAATATAATGAAAAAACCACCAAATAAAATGTTCTCTCAAAGCATTTTTTGAATTTTAATACCAAAAAATTATTAAAAATAATTATAAAATAATAAAAATCACTAAAAATATAAAAATCCACTAAAATGTTACATTTGATCTCCAGATCATTTAGAAATAATTAAAATAATTTTCGTAATTTTTTAAGTAGAGATATTATTTTTAAAAGGGTTAATAATATTTTTTAAGCTGAAAAATTGAATTTTATTAATTTCCCACTAAAATAATTATAAACATTAAAATATAAATTAAAAAAAATCTATTTATTTACGTCCCCTGAATTCAGAGAGATTTAATAAAAATATAAAGTTTAATTTTCCACCTAATTAATATTTTATATTTAATTAATACTCCAAAATTAAAAGTAATTATGACAATTAAATTAAACTTTAAAAAATCGTGAAATTTAGCCCAAGTGATCCACTAGTCTAGATAAACCTCCAATAATTTTCTTAAGTGTAAATAATTTATTTTGATTAAGTTATTGAATTATCTTTTAAAATCCTATTTTTGCATTAAAATTATTATAAATTAAACTAAAATTTTTAAAATCACTTTTTCTCCTCTGGTGTTTTAATTAACCCATGGATAGGCTATCATAAAAATTTTAGAGTCATTTGCATTAAATTTGATAAATTCTAAAGTGTTAAGATCCTCAGGGGCAAAATTGTAATTTTGAAGATATGGCCTTAATCAATATTTAGAATTAATTAAAGTGGAAAATTGGCAATTAATGGTATTAATTAATATGATTAAATAATTGAAACATAAATGGGTAAATGGTATTCTCACCTTCGTCACTTTAAAAAATAAATTGACAATTTCCAATGAATTACAACAATTTGGAAGACAATAAGAATTAAATGATCCTTAAGATTTGGGGTTGAGCTTGGAGGTGAGTAATTCACTAAGTCAATACCTCTAAGTGGTGTTAAAATTATAATTTTATACTTCGATAAGAATCACACTCACATGTTTAACTTTTATTAAAATTTCAAATATACCCACTAGTCATAAGGGCTTGGTAGTGAGCTAGGCTTCATCAAATATGATTAATGAGGTTTAGAAGAAAACTTAATTAATTTCACACATTTTTCAAACACTACAAGTCCATTCCAAAATCAAAATATGCTATGTCTTATAATGTACAAACTTGCCCCTTAAAAGACCTTTACTCATAATTTTTATCGAATGAAATGTAATAATTACCCTGTTCATAGGGATAATTGAAACATCAATATTCATTGAGCATAAGGTTATGATAGAGATGAGTTATCAAGAAACATAATAAGTTTGAATGAAATAAATGCTTTTCAAGAGATGGTGAGATGTTCGGGGCCCGGTCCATGGACATTTCTCATAATCTTTTGGATACTTGAAGGAAGACTAAGCTTATTATGTCTTGCTTGAAGAAAACATCTATACACTTGAAACCCACCATGTAATGAAATAGGATTTGTTAGGCTTGTGTTGAACCTATCTATAGGCTTTACTTTCCTACAAAGTATAAATGTTTACTGCAAGAGATACTAATGTTTCAGGTGGGGGAACGAGAAGACCCGACATGTACGCTTTCATAGTTTACAATACATTTTTTCTTGCACTTTATTTACTGTACTTATCTTTGTTATGAGCTTGCATGTTAAATAACAATGTCACTCTGCATGTCGAAACCAAAACCTTTAGGATAGTCACAAAATTGAAACCAAAACTATAATTAAAACAAATCAAAGATAAAATTCACTAACAAAATAATTAAAATATAAGACAAATCAAAATTTAATGACAAACAAAATAAAAATCACAATAGCAACTAAATTAAAACGTCTTTATTAGATGGTCGGGAATCCCTTAGAGGAGGCAACCTACGACTGCTAACCAGATTTACCAAGATCTGAATCAAAGTACTAAATTCATTTAGTTGAATTTGGTAAATTCATCTGGACTAAGCGAATCCCAAGAAAATAGTGGTACCAGAATGAGGGAACCATGGGATCTTAACCGGTTGTCTGTGTTCATAGCCGTGTCAGAGATTTTCTCGGTGTCGATGTTGATGTCGATTTGGAGTCGCCACTTTATTTATCTATAATGTTGCCCTAATGCTCAATAAATATTATTTATTTAGATCTTGTAAGAGGATCCTTAGATAAGAGATTTCAAGAAAATAAGGGCAAATAAGATAGAAAACAATAGAAAAAGAGATTTCGGTGATAATCCTTTTAAAAAATTACTGTAGAATGTCTTATCCTAGAAGTTCTATATAAAGATAATAAAATTATGGTAACTAGAGATTTTTAGATGTAATATCTATCCTGAATTCTTTAAATTTCTTATAGAAGCAAGCTTCTATAGTTAATTACATCTTAGACAATTATAATTGTCTAAGAAAACTTCTGATTAATATTAATCACTTGTTTCCTAAGAAGTTTTAAGGAAAGAAATATCAACTTTCAATCCTAATGGTAATATGTCTTATTACCCTAAAAGTTTGATGTTGTCAATTTTTGCTTTATTTTTGTTTTGTTATTTTTTGTTTTTAACTGTTTTGTCAATGTTATCATTTTATTTCCTTGTAATTTATTTTTTATTTTAGTGGCTATCCTAAAGATTATAGTTCTGTTTTCTCTTGGTTTTGTTATTTTAATGTTGTTTATTTTGTTTTGTTTGATCAATTTCGTAGTTTTGATGTCGTTGTGATTTTGTTTTGTTTTGTTGTTGTTCAACTTATTTTCGGAATGTCGTCCTATAAAATAGAGTTAGAAAACCCTATAACATGCAAAAGAAATCTAATATGAAACTAATATCCTCATTTCATCATGATTGTTCTACAAAATAGAGTCAGCACACCCTATAATATGAAAATAAAATCTAACACTTATCCTTAACCTATAAGAAAAAGAGTGTTAGTTGGATTTAAGTAGATTTAAGTTATGATTTTATGTCAAAAAGTTAGATTTTTAGATTTGATTTCATTTGAATCCAGAAATGTTAAGTTTAATATTGATTTAAACTTAAAATCTAATCAAAAAGTTAGAATTTAATATTTTAGATTCTATGTCGTTTGAATCTAAAATGTTAAGTCTAATGTTGATTAGCCTTAAAACTTAACAAAAAGTTAGATTTTAATACTTTAGATTCAATATCATTTGAATCTAAAAATGTTATGTCTATTGTTGATTAGACTAAGAATCTAACAAAAAACTTAGGTTTTATAATTATAGATTCAATGACATTTCGATCTAAATATATTAAGTCTAATGTTGATTAGACATAAAATCTAACAAAAAGTTAGATTTTGATATTATAGATTCAATGTCATTTGAATCCAAAAATATTAAGTCTAAAATATAACAAAAGTAGATTTTTAATATTTTTGTTTTGATATCATTTGAATCTATAAGTTTTAAGTTGATTAAAAATTAGATAATTAGACTCAATCTCATTTGAATCTAATATTTTTATTTAATCAAGTTTGTTAACTTGGAATCCATTTAGATTTAACCTAGGTTAAGTTAGGTTCAATATGGGTTGAACATAAAATTTTTGTTGAGTTTGACTTAGGTTTAAGTTAGATTAAACCTAAGATTTGGGCTTGACTTAACTTCAATATGGATTGAACTTAAGTTATAGTTTGGGTTTAATTTAGGTTTATGTCAGATTGAACCTAAGTTTAAATTAAGTCTAATGTGGGTTGAACTTAAGTTAGTTTTGACTTAAGTTTCATATGGGTTGGACTTAAGTTAGGTTTATTTTGACTTATATTCATGTCATGATGAAACCAAGTTAGTTTTGACTTAATTCCAATAAGGATTGAACCTAGGTTAGGTTTATTTTAACTTAGATTCATATCACGTTTAAACCTAAGTTAGGTTTGACTTAAGTCAAATATGGGTTGGACCTAAGTTAAGTTTTAGTTAACCTATGTTCATGTCATCTTAAACCTAAGTTAGGTTTGGCTTAAGTCCGATATGGGTTAGACTTAAGTTAGGTTTAGTTATTAACATAAATTCATATCATGTTGAACCTAAGTTAGGTTTAACTTATGTCCAATATGGGTTGGATCCAAGTTAAGTTTTAGTTAACATAGGTTCATGTCATATTGAACCTAAGTTTGGTTAGGCTTAAGTCTGATATGGGTTAGACTTAATTTAAATTTGGGTTAACTTAGGTTCATATCATGTTGGACCTAAGTTAGGTTCTAACTTCAGTTATGTTTTGATCTAGGGTTAAGGTTTACTAATTTAATTAAGTCTAATGTATTAGACATACCTAGGGCTTAGGTTTGATTAAACCTTAGCTAGTTAAGTTTTAATAGTTTAATTAAGGTTAATGTGTTAGACTTAATTATGGTTTAAGTTTGATTAAATATTAGTTGGTTAAGTTGTAGCAGTTTAACTAAGTCTAATGTGTTAGACTAAATTATGGTTTAAGTTTGAAAAACCTTAGCTGGTTAAGGTTCAAAGTTTAATTAAGTTTAATGTGTTAAACTTACATATGTTTTAAGTTTGATTAAACCTTAGTTGGTTAAGGTTTAATAGTTTAATTAAGTCTAATTTGTTAGACTTAAATATAGTTTAAGTTTCATCAAATCTTAGGTTGTAAAGATTTAATAGTTTAACTTAGTATATTGTGTTAGATTTAATTATGGTTTAAGTTTGATTAAATCATAGTTAGTTAAGGTTTAATAGTTTAATTAAGTCTAATGTGATAGACTTAATTATGGTTTAAGTTTGATTAAACCTTAGTTGGTTAAGGTTTAAAAGTTTAATTAAGTCTAATGTGTTAGACCTAATTAGTGTTTACATTTGATTAAACTTTAGTTATTTAAGGTTTAATAGTTTAATTTAGTCTAGTGTGATAGGCTTAATTATGGCTTATGTTTGTTTAAACATTAGTTGGTTAAGATTTAATAGTTCAAATAATTCTATTGTGTTAGACCTAATTAGGGTTTAAGTTTGATTAAACCTTAGTAAATTAATGTTTAATTGTTTAATTAAGTCTAATGTGTTATACTTAATTTGAGTTTAGGTTTAATTAATCCTTAATCGGTTAAGGTTTAGTAGTTTAATTATGTCTAATGTGTTGGACCTAATTAACCTTAGTTAATTAAGGTTTAATTATTTAATTAAGTTTAATGTGTAGACCAGATTATGGTTTAGTTTTAATTAAACCTTAATTGGTTAAGGTCTAAATTTTTACTTAAATATAATGTGTTAGACCTAATTAGGGTTTAGGTTTACTTAAACCTTAAATGGTTAAGGTTTAACAGTTTAGTTAAGTCTAATGTGTTAAACTTAATTAGGGTGTAATTGTTACTTAGAACTAATATAAGTAAGGTTTAAGTTGATTAATTAGGGTTTAATATGGGTTAAACCTAATTAAGGTTAATAGTTACTTAAACCTAATGTATGTAAGGTTTAAATTGATTAATTAGGTTTACTGTAGGTTAAACCTAATTAGGGTTTAATGGTTACTTAAACCTAATGAATGTACGGTTTAAGTTGATTAATTAGGTTTAATGTGGTTTAAACCTAATTAGTGTTTAATATTTATTTAAACCTAATGTTATTAAGGTTTAAGTTAATTAATTAGGTTTAATATTGGTTAAACCTACTTAGGGTTTAATAGTTACTTAAACCTAATGTATGTAAGGTTTAAGTTGATTAATTAAGTTTAATGTGGGTTAAAACTAATTAGAGTTTAAAATTTACTTAAACTTAATGTAAGTAAGGTTTAGGTTAATTAATTAGGGTTAATATGGGTTAAACCTAATGTAATTAATATTTAATAAATTAATTAAGTTTAATATATCCTTAAACTTAATTCAAGTTTAATTTTAGGTTAAACGTAATATAATTAAGTTTTAATAAATTAATTAAGTTTAATATGTCTTTAAACATAATTAAAGTTTGATTTTGTATTAAACCTATTTTAATTAAGGATTAGTAAATTAATTAAGTTTTATATGTCTTTAAACTTAATTAAAATTTGATTTTGTATTAAACCTAATGTAATTAACATTTAATGAGTTCATTATGGTTTTAATCAGGTATAATTTGGTGTTTTAAACCTAACTAAGGCTTAACTTAAGTCTATTGTGAAACGGTGCTATGTTGGGTGAGGAGAGGATTTTTAGGGTTTTAAAATATTAATTTATAATTTATAATTTTTAACCCTGAATTTAACATGTCATTTAAAATTGTTCAATGACTTAAGAATTATCATTTTAAGGTTATTGTCTGTCACCTTAAACTTCCTTACCATTTTCCACTTATATTTTTCCTTGATTTTTTTTTTAACTATTGTTAAAATTATTTCAAAGTGTCTTGAAAATTAATAAATGATGTCCTAGAAGATTTTCCTAGCCTAGGAAAAATTAGGGGATATTCCTAAGAGCCTAGATATAATTCACCAATATTTTCAGATTTTTTTGTTTTGTAAATAAATTTTAATAATTAAAATACTCTTGAAAGTATTTAATTATTTAAAAATTAAATATAGAGAACAAAAATATGATTTTGTTGCCATAATTTTCTTCTCTTCATGATGAGTTCAGGGGTAATTTTTTCATTATTTTATGAATTCTCAATGTCAAGATGTATAATTTTGAAGTTTTTAAGGTCAATCTGGATTTATTTAAATCCAAATTAGCCTAAAATGTTCTGGGGGAGACGCATGTCCTTGTATTTTTCAAAATGTGGCTGATTAGCTGCAGGAATTTGAACAACGGATCAACTTTATTTTAATTAGGACCTTTCGTTTCCAAAACACAGGAACGGACGGTCAAGGTTCATCGTCTTCATCTCTTCTAATCCCGCAGACTGTGCATGATCTATGAACACGATCTCTCTCGATTATTGATGAAATCAAGTGAAATTTGTTTATATAAGATCGTTTTAAGACGACGAACTTATCCATGTAGTGATGTATATGTTTTGAAATAGTTTTGTTCATAAAGTGTGAAACCTGAACTCCATTAAAGTGGAAAATCCATACCTTCACCACAGTCGATTTGAGCTCAATTTGGTTGGTTTGGAAGTTTAGTGTGGTCTTAAGAAAGCTTTTCCCTAACTCAATTTTTTGTTAAACTGAGTTCCAATATGATTTTGATCAAGAGGGACTCGGTTTGAATGGGTTTGATCGATCAATGGCTCAGAGGCTATGGGAATCATCAATTTCGATCGAACTTCTCATCACACTGTCCCTAAATGGGTTTAAGATGTTTAATTTGAAGATTTGGAGTTCTTGGCATCACACCCTTAAAATTTCCTTTTTTTGCGGTTTTGTGCTCTCACAAATTAGCCAAATTTGAGTGACTCACTGGGTTTCAAGGTTTGATTTCATTGGGGATCAATTACTGAGAACCTAGGGAAGTTTTTTATGTGTTGAGAGTCAAAGGATTTGAGTTGCGTTTGACTATGTATGGTTTCTCTCCTCTCCTTTTAGGCTTCTCGGGTAGGATCCTTATATAGCCATGGATGGCTATGGGAAAAGCTTAGGCTAAGTGTGGTTTTTCTAGGGAAGTTGTTAGCTTTTCAATTAATGCTTTGGAATAGGATTGTAGGCTGTGGAATGATGGATTTGTATTTTCTAATGGTAAACCATGTGTGGTTTAACCATGGTTTATGTTTGATTCATTCATTTTCTTGCCTCAATTGGATGGCTTGGGAAGTGGATATGGCTGAATATTTTTCTTGGTTGGGTGATGGTAGAGGTGTATGGTGACTCACCCAAATCATCTCCCATGGACATTATATTTGATTGCCACTTTTGAAGCCCTCTCATCATGGTATCATGATGATTTCTTTTTTTGTTAACAATGGTAAAAAAAATTGATGGGGGTGTTTTCTTCTCATTGGGTGTTCCATGAGGAATGGCTCATCATCCTTAAGATGGCTGGCCACCTCATTGTCAAGGAGAGGTGAGTCATGACATTGAAATGGAGGGGAGATGAGACTTCATTTTTTGTCTAATGATGACCATTAACCCAAGGTTAATCATGATAGTTAATTGGTTTATCCCATGTTTAATTTATGTCATAATGGATCCTGATGAGTCATCGGTGACTCACTAGTATTTTTGCATAATTTAGTTTTTTTTTAAATAAATTATGGGATTTCATATCACACATGATGTCTTGTGTCAAAATATCAGTTTATTGCTTTTTAATTATATTTCCAATTTTATTTTATCATGCCATTAATTAAAATTATTGGTAATTATATTATTACCCAATAAATTATTCAAAATAATTTGGAATTAATTATTTGATAAATTTGATTTTTTTTGGTTCAAAATTGTGTATTTTGACAAATTTAACAAATTTTAATAAGGGTTGACCAATTTTGACCTAAGTTGACCTAGGTTGACCAATTCTAGTTTAAAGGTATCCAATATGACCTACCCAATCTTGTCATGGTTGGTTTGGTTATCAGGTTTATGTGTTTTATCATTGAAGGTTTAAATTAATCATGTTGACCAATTTTTAGGGTTTAAGTGATTCCAAGGGTTAATGTGGAGTTTTTTGGATTAAATTTTGGTCATTTTGGTCATTTTGACCAATTTCAAGTTGATCATGACAATGCATATCTTTGAAGTCAGTCTTGTGGTCAAGGGACATGGATTAGTCATTTTAACCATTTTTAACCCTTATAGGTTAAGAGTTGACCAATGGGGTTAAGGTTGTTGTCTTTATGTAATGTATGGATTGTTTTGATCAAATTTCAATTGCTTATGTCAAAGAATGACCAATAAGGCCAACATATTAATTTTTGGGTCATGGTTTGACCATTTTGAGCTAATTTACCGTTTTAGGTCATGAGGTGACCAATGAGGTCATTGTGGTGGTTTTTAGGTCATGGGCTGACCATCTTTGTCTTGTTTATGTTAAGGATTGATCATTGTTGACCTAGGTTGATCATTATTGATCAATTTAGGTCTAGGGTTGACCTGAATAATTTATTTAACCTTGTCATGGTTAATTTAATCATATGGTTATTAATTTTAATAACCAGACCAAAGTTTGAATAGGATTGGAAATGTTTGATTAATTTGATATTGTCAATTGATAAAATAGGTCATGTTTAATCTGTTTAATGTTTGAAAGGCTAGTGGTCAATGGTGTAAACACTAGGTCCATATATTAAGTCATGGATTGACTTTTTTTGACCAAATTTTGATCATTTAGATCAGGGGTTGACCAGTTTAATCAAGTTTGATCTAGTCAAAGAAATTAATCATATTAGGGTTTTTCATTAATGATTGATTAACAGAAAATGTCATTAGGATTTATGTCAAGAAACATTGTTAGGGTTTTATCCCAAGTCTTAGGATTTGGTTGTCCTTTGGTAAGTTTTAGGAAGTCAATATTGGTAGACTTTCTTTCTTAATGTTTTTGGTAAATGGTCCTCACAAAAGTGAGGTCAACAAATGGGCCCCTAAAATGTGTGGTATACTGTAAAAGTATGACGCACATGTTGGCGTTGACTGAAATAGTTTGGATGTCACAAATGTTAATTTATCGGAAAGTGTTTTATATCATTATATGGAGAATAAGATGAATGCCCTAAAATGTCTAATGTCAATATGTCGATTTCGAGAAAGAATGTTATGTGACTTATATCTTTTCTCAAAGGAAGAGTTAGATGAATGTTATATTTTCGTGTGAGGAAGAAAATGGATATCATATTCCACTTCTCGGAAATGTCAAATGTCGATATGTCGATTTTGAGAAGGAATGCTATACGACTTATATCCATTCTCAAAGAAAAAGTTAGAGGAATGCCATACTTTCGTGTCAGGAAAGGACTTACATTCAATAATTGGAGAGAGAAGATGCCATATCTTGTCTCAGAATTGTCAAATGTCAATATGTCGGTTTTGAGAAGGAATGTTATACATCTTATATCCTTTCTCAAAGAAAAAGAGTAAGAGGAATGCCATAATTTTCGTGTCAGGAATGGACTCATATGCAATAACTAAAGAGAGAAAATGTATGTCATATTCCTTTTCTTGGAAATGTCAAAGGTCCATATGTCATTTTTGAGAAGGAATGCTATACAACATATATATTTCCTCAAAGAAAAAGCTAGAGGAATGCCATGTTTCCATGTTAGGAAGGGATTTACATCCAATGGCTAGAGTTATGTGTGAAAAACACATAAAGGCGTATCCGCTGAGGAGTTCACATTTACGGGTCATAAGGTAAATCTAATGTTAATTATCACAAGTTATTCATAATGTCATTTTTATTTTTATTTAAAGAATTCATTTTGGCATTTTAGGACCTACTGATGCATTACAGAGAATAGAGAATGACTTTCAACATTTATTTCATTTCCAAAGATTATGTACATTGCAAACAAAAGTTAACAGTACATATAGCACACATTATACAAACTATTGATATTTATCACATCGAGGATTATTATACTGTCCTTTATTGTTATTGCAACCTCGGATATTATTAAACCAACCTCAAATATCTAACATTCTAAGACATTGCCTGTCAAGTATGTCTTAGGTGTTTGGACATTCATGAGGTCATGGTAATTCTATAGGTTTCAATCCCTCAAGTTCTGCAATGGCCTGATATCTGACCGGTTGTATGTTTGGACACATTCATCGTAAAGTGATCGATATACGATGCCTATTGACATTCGATATGTAATAATTTGCCACATCAGCAACATTCCCATGCAATAGAAGAACCGATCCTCGAGTCAAAGGGATTTGGTATGTCCCATGAATTTCTCCTTATCCGAGAATCTGTATCTCTCTTCCAAAGAGGATAGAACACCGATTCATTATGGAAAATGTCTAAAACGAGCTTTCAAAATTGTGATTATAGATATGAGGCGGGATACATACTCCCTCATCATAAATGTTGATAATACAACTATCCGGGATGCATATTGCTGACATTATCCCTCAAGTGACAAGTCGTCTAATGATTTGGATGATCACAGTAGGAATAGGGTCCACTTGTTCATGTCGTAGAATCCATGGATGGTTTCCTTACTTTTCTTTAGCGTAGTTATAGCAGCATCCATACTGGATTGTCAACCGTCCTTTGCCACGTATCCACTTTTTTTACTCAGAATAGATTCTCTTCTCAAGGCGCCTAGCTCAGCCTAAATCTCGAGCTTCCATTACATGCTCAATAATAGCTGCTTGTTCATCTTGTTCAAAAACTTTATTGAACAATTTAATGCCCTCTAGTATGTTGATAGTCTGCCCATTTATATGTTTAAAGTGCTCAAAAGAGTTTCGTCTAATGTTTTGAATTCGCTGTAATTCTTTTTCAGAAATATCTTTTTTATCAGTCTGTCTTTCTGACACTGCCAAATCTTGAGTTGGTATGTATGGGGTCGGGATTAAAGCAGTTCTTTTGATTGGGTCTTCTTCCTCGGGTTCCAAATTTTGTACCCCTAAAATTGGATAGGTTTCACTGGGTGGACTTTTGGGGATGGAAAAATTGGTCTGTATCATCTTTCATACGTCTCTTGTCCTGTAATTGACTCTCTTCCTGTCGTTTCAATTGCTTATTACGATTTCACATTTGAGAGTGAGTAAGTCCTGACGTTAATTTATTGATACTAGCAACAGATACTTCCACGATTTCTTTGAGTTGTAGCTATTACTACTGATTTCAGTTTTCCAGTATTGAATTTTCATTTATGCATGACAGTTTTCTGTTCGTCCATTATGTAATATTGTTCTTGAGCTTTGAACCCTATTACAGGTGTCCTGTCTTCAACTTTATCTTCATTAACAAGGTATAACAATGATCCTTGATATATCAGTTCAAGTTGTAGCAGATCAAGGTCAAAATGAATTCTCGCCCCTTTGTCAATGTAGCAGCGGTCCAATGCCAAGGTTACTCCATTTTGAAAAGTGAAAAAAAGTCTATTGTCAAAGATTTTCCTATTAGTGACAGGGTAATATAGCATGTCAGACTAAATTTCGTTTTCAAAATATTTTTGTCAACTTAAATATTTTATTTTATTTGAAGGATTATGCTTATAAGTATTTACTTAATAAGCATAAATGAGATTTCAAGAAATAAAGTGAAATTTACAAAAATAAGGAAAACCATTTTTATTATTTTCCTAGTTTATATACAAGTTATGATTCATAATGTTCATTTTGCATAATATTTTCTTAAGACATGTCAGTTGATTCAAAGCAGGATTCTTTCTCCTTAACATCCTATCAATTTGTAAGATTCTCCTGAATATGTCTTTTCAATTACATATGGGCCCTCCCATATTGTTTGAACTTTCCATCTATGTTTTGATGAGCGAGTGAAGGTTTTCGAAGAACTAAAACTAGTTCACCGATTTGAAAGGTTTTAGGAAGAACCAATTTGTCGTTAGCTCATATCATTTTTGCTTAATAGAGTTCTAGATTTTGTTAAGCTTAAAGACGTTTGCCTTCTAAACATTCAAGTTCTTCAAGTCATAATTTTGCATTTTCTTCCTCAGTTATTTTATTTGCAAAAGCAACTCTAAGAGAAGGAATTTTAACTTCAAGTGGTAAAATGGCCTCAGAACCATATACCAAATTAAATGGTGTTGACAGTGTTGGTGTTTAGTACATAGTTCTATAGGCCCACAGAGCTTCTATTAATCGTTTGTGCCATTTTCTCGCACTATTGATTAATTTCTGCTTCAAAATTTGTACCAATGTTTTATTGAACGCTTCAGCTAAACCACTGGCTTTTGGATAATTGTTGTGGAATACCTCCAGTCTAACCCATGTCTTTGAATAAATTATTCATTTTTGTATTTTTAAAGGCTAGTCCATTATCTGATATGACCCTTCGAGGTATTCCAAATCTATAAACATAATGAGTCTTGAAGAAGTGGAGAACATGTTCTATTTTAACTTCTCTGACCGGTATTTCTTCCACCCATTTGGAGAAGCAATAAGTTGCTGCCAGAATTAAATTTATGGTCATTAGATGATGGAGGGTCTATAGGGACCACTATGTTGGTGCCCCAAAATTCAAATGGCCAAGATGCAATAGTTGTATGTAGTACATTTGGCGGTTGGTGTAAGACCACTCCATGTATTTGACAATGATGATATCTCTTTGCAACCTCCAAAGAATCAGTCATCATTGTTGGCTAATAATATCCCATTCTTTTTTATTTCATTTTCATTTTAGGCTCAGATTGACGTGCACCACATACTCCTTAATGAACTTTTTTAACAATCTCTTGAGCTTCAGCTTAGTTTAGGCATCTTAACCACATTTGGTCAAAAGATCATTTGTAAAGGATATCATTCACTAGAGCATAAGACAATGCTCTTTGTTTAATTTGAGTTGCGATAGAGTTATTTTCGGGTAATCTTCCGGTCTGTAAATATTGAATAATTAGTCACCGCCAATCATCATTTTCTTCGTCAATTGTTGTTGTTATATTTTCACAGATTTTATGCAAATTGTCCAAGTCAATTTGAGAAAGAACTTGTCATCCTTTTATAAAGATCAAAATATCATCTTCTTCTGGACAAGCAAATTCTTTTGCAAGTTTTCCCAAAGCATATGCTAAAGAATTGTCTTGTATAGGGATTAAGAAGACCACTACATCAAGAATTTGTTGAAATAGTTTTAGAGTGTAACGAGAATATTGTTCAAGTCGAGGTTTCAATGTCTTGTATTTGCCCGCAATTTGGTTAATGATCAATTGGGAAACTCCATAGATGTCGATATTCTTGATTTCCATTAATATTGTCAATTCGAAACCTGTTATAAGCGTTTCATATTCAGCTTCATTATTTGTGCATGGTTCAGTCAAATGGTATGAAAATGACAACATTTCTTTATCGGGAGTGATGACAAATAATCCTACTCCAGCTTTGCCTGGTATAGTTGTATGTTTAATTTTGTCTCTTCAAACAGATGATGCTCCATCAAAATATAATTCCCATCATTGTATACTTGAATATTTTATGTCTAACATTTGTTCATCCGGTAAATCATCATTTAAAGGGGATCCAGTTGAAATTGGGTGTGATGTTAAGAAATTTGCCAAGATTTGTCCTTTGACAGCACATAATGGTACAATTGTTATGTCGAACTTGAGCAATATCATTGCCCATCTTCCTAATCTTCTAAAAAGTGTTGGTCGTGTCATTAGATATTGTAGTGGGTTAACTTTTGAAATAAGAGTTACTTTATGAGAAAGCATATAGTGTCTCAGTTTTTGATCTGTAAAAATCAAGGTTAAGCAATGTTTTTCAATTGCTGGATAATTTATTCTTGTTGAAACCATACAGCGACTCAAATAATATAATAAATTTTCTTTTCCCTTGTCATTTACTTGTCCTAGTAATGCTCCATGGGAATTGTCTAATGCCATGGTGTAAACGATTAGAGGTCTTCCTAACACGGGGGCTGCTAAAATAGAAGATGTTGTCAAGTACTTTTTTATATTTTCAAAGGAGTGTTTGCATTTTCATCCCAGACAAATTTGGTATCTTTTCTTGTTAGGGCAGTGAGAGGTTGACATCTACTTGACTTATTGGAAATAAAACGTCATATATATGCTAATTTTATTTTAAATGATCTCAATTGAGTTAGATTTTCAGAAGGAGGCATATTTAGGATAGCTTCAATTTTGTGGGGATCAATTTCAATCCCACAGTGTCGAACAACAAATCCTAAAAATTTCCCTGAAGTACACCGAAAGGACGCTTTAAGGGATTTATTTTAAAATTATATTGACGTAATCATTCGAAGACATTTCTCAAATCATACACATGATCATCTTTTTATTTACTATTGACAACTAAACTGTCCACATAACATTCGACTTGATTGTGTATTAGTTCATCAAAAGTCTGTGTCTTGGCTCTTTGATAAGTTCCACCAGCATTATTCAATCCAAATGGCATAACTGTGACAATATATCCTCATGGGTGTCCTGAAGGCTGTATTTATTTCATCTTCTAAAAACATTTTTATTTGATTATATATTGATGATCCATCCATAAAGAAAAAAATTGCGTGTTTGGATGCTATACCGACCATTAATTTTGTAATTGGTAAAGGGAATTCATCTTTTGTACATGCTTTGTTTAGATCCCTAAAGTCTATACCAACCCTGATCTGGCTGTTTTACTTTCTAACTGGCATCACATTTTCCAGCCATGTCGGGTAATTTTCATCTCGTATGAAACAAGCCACAATTAATTTCTTAATTTTGACAATAACTTATTGTTCTATTTTAGCACGCATCACTCTTGGAGCTTGTTTAATGGGGATTACAATTTGATTTTTCCTGAGTCTGTGGACTACAACTTCTGAAGCTAACCCAAGTATTTTGTCATAAGTCTAGGCAAAGCAGACTTTATATTCTGTTAACAGTTGAATTATTTCTTTTCCTTCTATGTCATTAAGAAATGAACAAATGAAAGTTGGTTTCGGGTTTTCATAAGTTCCTAGATATATTTCTCTCAATTCATCAACAATTGATTTATATTCTTCTTCCAATTTTGGAGGGGCATCTTTGATTGGAAGATCAAATGTTGATTCATAGTTATGTTCTTCAATGATGACTAGGTAAAATTCTTTATCGTCTAAAGGTTCGAGAGTACCGAATCCAATACCTTCCTTAAAGTTATGGTCTCATTTGTTGTTATTCCACATTTGTTCAATACAATTTGGTTGTTTTAAAGACCATTGATTGAGCATTAAGCTATTTTGAATAAATTTTTGTACTCAAGGAGAATAGAACTCAAAAGGAATTTCCATTAATTTTGGAAAATTTTTATCTTCTACTTCTACATCAGTTTCAGTGCTAGAAGAAATAGAGCCAAGTCTAAACTTAATTGGCTTTTTATCATCACCATATGCTTCTTTGACCACTAAATTCTCAATCTTAGTAGTAGAAATTAGAGTTAAAGTTATAGATTGTATATAATGATTAATTTTCTCATACATAGACTCAAATTTTTTTTTCTTTGTCTTCTTCTTCAGGAGATATTTTGAATATAGGCTCTTTTAGAACTACTGATGTCCTTTCTTCTTTTGTATCTTCTTCAGAGTTCAAGTGAATTTTGAACTTCAATGGTTTCTTTTTTGTGACAATTGGGTTTTATTTCCCTCGTCCTCATCCTCGGCCTCAGCCTCAAGTATGAGTTTGATGAGAATCACCACCCTTCGTCTTTATTAAAGAGTAACCTTTTTTATTTACTTTCTTTTCATTGTCTTCTTCTTTTATATTCACCATTGTCTCTCTGGAGAATATTATTTTATTTATAGGAGCATAATATGCCGCATCTTCATGTATACCAATTTCATGGATTGAAAATTGTTGCAGATCTCCTATAATACAACATTCTTATCCTTTTTACAAATATTTTATGCATTGATGCAGTAAAGAAGCAACCTTTTTATGTTCACGAAGCCATGGTCTATCATGTAATGCATTAAAGAGGTATTAGAGTGATGATATGAAAATTTTCCATTGTCACCAAATCATCTATCTTTAGGAGCAATGTTATTGATCCTAGAGCACATTCTCCTTGTTGATTAAATCCTCGTAACATCATTATATCTCTTGATAGTTGGGATGCATCAATATCCAAATATGCAAGAGTTATCAAATTTATTATGTTAATCGAGGCAACTGGGTCAATAAGCACTCTTGAAAGTATCGTGTCATTTATGTTCACTGTGATGTATAGTGGACGATTATGCTCGGTCGTTCCCAGTAACAAGTCATGGTCAGAGAAGGTAATCTTTATTCATTCTTCGAATGGACAAGCTTCATTTTGAGTGATGCTATCAAGTTGAGCTAAGCAAATGTCCGGATCTAAAAGAGCTTTTATCAATGACTCTCTCATTTCTTTGGAGAGCATAAGAGCATCATAAATACTCAATTTTGCTAGTAACTTTCTCATGTGAGCTGATACATTATAGTCCACCTTGTTGTGAAGATCATCTTGATTTCTATCAGGAAGTTGTGGATTTATCGGAGGAGCGATCTTTTCCGGTGTAACTATTTGTTTTTCCTTTTCTTGAGGAGCCATTCTAGGAGGTAGAACTTTTCCACTTCGCAAATTAATTTTGATTATTTCTTCAAGTTAACTGTCTGACTCCCTCGTCTTTGAGTCTGAAAATTCCAATTCTATGGAAATTATATTTCCTTGTAATTGGAGTGTGACAGTATCACTTTCATCTTTATCATTGTCATAATTATCATTAATATTATTGTCATTTTAGTTATCATTAGATCGATCAAGATCATGTACGATTTGAGTATTGTCTTCAGAATTAAAATTTGAATAATCATTTTCAGAGGTATCACCCAAAATAGATAAAATGAAAGCAAAACTTGAAGTATTATTATTCACAATTATGGTAAAAAGAAAATTATACAAGTGTCGGCATATTTTTTAGGTTGTGTTTTATTTAAAAGGGGGTCGCCTAACAGAAGCTGTCGGCGAATTTTAATTTAATTTAAATATATATAATTTGAAAAGTAGTATTTGATTTTGAAAATAATTTTAAATTTGAAAATTTTAAGATATGAAATCAAACTGATCTCATATCCTAAATAGTTTATATAAACGAGCACCGCACCACAAACCGTGTATCTATCCCTAAGGATAGACACACTGCTTGATGGTGGGGCTCGATTAAATAAACTAAAAGATTTGTGACATCTGTTTGGTCTTTGAACCAATTTTATGTGCCGACAAATTCCCCGCTTAATATGAAAGCATTAAACAGGGTTTATATTACTCGGGTTCTTTAAAATTCTCTATAAGGGCAAGCCCCTATAGTTAATTACATCTTAAGTGACGGGAATCACCTAAGAAAACTCTCGATAATAATCAATAATTCTGCTCTCAAGAATTTCAAAGTTTATGTTCTCAAAGGATTGAAGTTTGGAATTTTAATAGGGAATGGATCAAATTTTGAACATTTTTGTTTTGGGAATCCAAAGGAAGAAAAGTAGGAGAAATCACAGATTCGAAGCGAACTTCGATAATTTCCCGACTATCCTATTGTTTGACTTGAGTTTAGGAAAATCCTAATGTTTATTTGATGTTTTGATCTTGCCAATTTTAATTAATTTGGACTTATATTTGTATGACACAATCATACAAATAGCCTCGAAGATGTGAGGGTTTATGTTGTATCGGACGACTACCTCGGAATCCTAAGTCCGGTTAGGGCTTAATTTGCAATGCAAATGCCTAACGAAGAATTGAGGATTTATGTTGCACTAGGCAAACTACCTCGAAGTCCTATGGCTTTGTTGTTTAATTCTAGGAAAGTTTTGTTGATGTAGATTCAAGTTTTGCCGACGACGATGGCCGTGCTGCCCACCATGCTCCAAGCTCCTTGTTGTTGCAGAGGTTTAGTTTTAGAAGTCATAAATCAGAGGATGAGAAAAGTATTTTGGTTTAGAGAAAATCTTAATTTCCAAGTGTTTTTGTGTTTTAATTAAAACAAATCTTAAAGTTGATTATAACGACACCTAGCTAAGATCCCACTGGCTCCATCCTTCCGGCATCATTATTTTTATCGGATTCACTTAGTCCGCATGAATTTGCTAAACTTAACCGAATGAGTTCCACACTTTCATTTAGACCGTGGGAAATCCCGTTAGCAACACGTAGGTTACATCATCCGAGGTATTCCCGATCATCCAACAGGACGTTTTAATTTAGTTGTAATCGTAGTTTTGTGTTCTGTTTGTGATTAAATTTTGAGTTGTTTTATATTTTGAAATGTTGTGGCGGTGATTTTTATCTTGCAATGACTTTTAATTTAGTTTTGGTTTCAGTTTTAGGGGCTATCCTAAAGGTGTGAGTTTTCATGCAACATGCTTGTTTATCATGCAAGAGAAGTAAGTGCAATGCAGTTAAATAAATTGCAATAATGTAAATTGTAAGAAAGTAAATTGCAATAAAAGAAAAGCGTACCTAGAGGGTCTTCCCGTCATCCCAAGCTGCACTTAAAACACAATTAGAATATTTAAGCAAATTCCTAGGTAAAGCTAAGGTAAGGGTTATGGTTTTCTACCAAGTTCCTAATCCTATAGCCTAGTCATTTCCTATGACGTCTAGGTTCTTTGTGTTTTTGTTTGAAGACGATTTTCTTCATCAAAGAACAATTAAATTCAATTGTTCTTATAAACATCCTATCATATTGAGGAAGTGCTTAAGAATGATCTTAAACATCTTTTCAATATTTCTAGGATTGTTTTAAGTCCAAATGAATTTAATTATATAAATGAATTAATCGTCCGGGGATTCAAATTTTGTTAACTTGCTCAGTGAACTAGGACGTTTGAATATCCTATAGGTGAAGTAACATTTCATTTAATGTTTTGTTTAGGAGTTATAATAACCAAAGCTTTTGAGGGTAAATTGGTGTTCAAATGATTTGATTTAAGTTAATGGGTTTAAATTTGGAATAGTGTTCAAGTTGCTTTATATTTATTTTGAATTCTTTATGTCTTTGGTGATGTTATATTTAATTCAACTTAATTTAATTTAATTTAATTTAATTGAGTTTTAATTTAATTTAATTCAATTTAATTCAATTTAGTTTGATTTGATTTAATTTAATTTGATTTAATTTAATTTAATTTGATTTAATTAAATTATTTAATTTAATTTAATTTGATTTAATTTAATTTGTTTTAATTTAATTCAATTTAATTTAATTTGATTTAATTTAATTTAATTTGTTTATTTAATTTAATTTAATTCATTTAATTTAATTTAATTTGTTTGTTTAATTTAATTTAATTTAATCTTTAATTTAATTTAATTTTTAATCTTAATTTAATTTAATTTAATCCAATTTAATTTATTTAATTTAATTTAATTTTAATTTAATTTTATTTTTAATTTTAATTGAAATTTTAAAAGAGTTTAATAATTTAATTTTAGTTTAATGATTAAGTCTTTTAATATTTTGAATTTGAGTTATCATTTTAATTAAGAATTGAATATTAATGAGATAATTAATTTAGGGATTTTTAAATTAAAGAATAAATATCTTCCTAATAATATCCCTATTTTAATAATTCCAATTTTATTATTCTTCCAAATTTAATCAATTATTTGATTAAGGTTTAATCATTTTAAATTGCTTAATGGGTTTCTACCCTTTAATCATTTAAATTTCAATAATCCAAATCAAATTAGGATCAAATATTTTATTTGTTAATTTTTTATTAAACCTAAAGTTTTAATTAAGGATTAAAAATTTTAAGTACCACTTTACCCCTTAAGCTTAATAATTTCATAACTCACTAAATTGAACTCAAATGAATTTGAAATTTTTATGTAACTTCACTCATATGTCAATAAAGACATAAGAGAAGAAAATGTGATTTTTCTGTATTTAATTTATTTATATAATTATTTTTGGTAGAAAATAGAGATTTCCAAGGAAAATTTAATAACATGACCAAGGGAAAGTTTCGGTCCTTAAGAAAATTAGGGGACATTTCTAATGACCAGAAGACCACTTGGACCAATTTTGGTGATTTTTTGAATTATATTATTTTTATTATAATTATTTTAAGTTTTGGAGTATTAATTAATTTAAAAATAAAATAAATGTTGAAAAATGAATTTTATATTTTTCAAAAATTTCTCTGATATCAAGGAAATCAGAGAATCAAATTTTGCAATTTTCTGATTTTTCTATGATTTATTATAATTATTTTAGTGAAAATGCTAGAAAATACATTTTTTTAATTTTAAAATTACCCTAGAGCTTTAAAATTTAATATCTCACTAAATAGACCTAAGAAAAATATGGGGTTTGTTCCTAAGTGATTAAAATTTAAAATGTGACATTTTGGTGAATTTTATTATTTTTGTGATTTTTATTATTTTTTAATTATTAAAAATATTAAAATAATGTTAAAAATCAACTTTTTTTAGAAAATTGAAATTTTAATTTTCTTAGATTCCCCCGATATCAGAGAGGCTCCAAAACCAATTTGGTGAATTTTTGAAATGTATTTTGAAAGTTATGAATTTTTATGGTGGGTTCCTCTGATCCTAAAGGTCAGTGGAGAATTGAGTTCAAGTCAATTTGATGTATGGTTAGCTCTAATTAATTAGAGATCCATTTTGGGTGTTTAAGCCAATTAGGGTTGTTTTAAATGAACTAAGTCAAAACCTATTTTTCCTAGGGTCCTCTGGTCATAAGGAACATCAGCAAATTTTCTTAGAATTTATTTCACAACATGCTATTTATTGGAATTAAAATACTCAAAACAAGAACTCTGAATTTGAAAAATCAATAACTTTTCATAGGGATGGCCTCTCGACTTTGGAAAATTCAGGGAATGTTCCCAAATTGAGAGGCTTCAAAATCCCTATGGTCTCATGCCATGGTGAATTGTATACATGCATGGAGAATTAAAAGTATGCAGGGAGTAAATAAATTATAAAAAATAAAATACTTAATGAAATTGAATGATTTCTTTTCCACATTATTCTCCTCTCGTTCACCGAGCAAGAGGGTATTTTTATTTTATTTTTCTGATTATTCTACACAGAGTTATGAATTTTTGAAGTTTAGGGAATTAAATAAATAGAAAAATACCCCTAATTTTTTATTTATCCACGCGGCGCCAACTCATCCTCGGCATCTCCGAACGCACACACGTCGCGCTCCCATTCGACGCCGCCATCTGACTCAGCGCTCCGGGCCCCGCGGTTCTTGTACCGTCTCCTGGTCCGACGCCATCTGAGCCGTCCGTCCGCGCGTGTATTAAATGAACGGCATCCGTTCATCGTCCCCAAGTGTTCTCACCCGAGAGCCGTCCACACTAAATCCCTAATATCTCACTCGATACTCAATGGATTTTCATGTTCTTATGCTCTATGGATTCGTCTTGAAGAGACGAACACATCTATACGGTGATCATGCAGTGAAATTAAAGCATTCGAAATGGAGAATCTCTAGAAGCTCGGGATGAAGAATTAGCTCATACCTTTGCTCAGAGAAGTGTGGCTTCAATCTGAGAGTTGTTGCACCTTCGATTGGATCCTGACAAGCTCCGGATGAAGTCTCCCGGTCCAGTGAATTGTCTAGATGTGATTTCGACCAAGCCCGATCACAAAGCTTCGGAGGCCGGAGCAACTCGGGTGGCCTGGAGATGGGGCTTTTATCGGTGGACACCTTCCCTTGGTCCGGTGAAGGTGTAGAACCAATCAATTTGAGGATTGGTCCACTGTGGAGAAGTGTCCTGGTTTTGGGTGGAATTTCAACTCTGAAATTGAGCTCACAGAGAAGAAATGGCAGGGGGATCTCACTGGAGATCAAGTGCTCTGTGTATGGGGAGGAGTTTGGAACAATTTTGGCAGAGTTTCCTTAAGGTTTGTTTCAGCACCTCTCATGGCGGAGAGGGGTGGAGTTTAAATAGGAGAGGGTGGAGGGCCTCCCAGTGGAGAGTTAGGGCTTGAGATCGACCGCTCTTGCAAGAGAAGAACAGCTTCAATGGCCACCGGTGATGGGGCGGCATCGGCAGGTGAGAATTCCAAGTTGGGCTCTCATGTGAGCTCTCGGCCATGGTGTTTTCCTGCGACACGGTGGCTGGCCGGCCGAGCATGGGTCACCCTCAAGGTCGGTGGGTCGTGGTCGGACTTGGTGCAAGCAATCGGCAATTGCCATGTGTAAAGAGCTTGGATTGAAATGGAATGGGGGAAGACCATTTTGGGTTCAAATGATTCAACCCATGGTTTTGGGCTAGGTTCACCACCCAAGGCCTAGTCTTGGGTGAAAAAGATCACTTGGGTCGCCCAAGAGAGAATGGTGTGGTCTCCATCCATGATGAGGTGGCTAAGCATGGTTTAGTGTGCGACATGCTTAAGGTAAAAAAGGGTTTAAGGAGGATTAGGAAAGGGGCCCCTCCTTTTGCCATTAATGGCTTGATCACATGTCAAGCCTTCCATGGCTTCATGTGGCTTGTCCATGGCTTGCATGGCTTGTCTTTGGCTTGGCAAAAAGTTTGGTCAATTTCATGAAAATGGATTTTAGGAATTTTTGGTAATTTGATGGAAATTTGTATGAAACTTGATTTGTAATTATTTGATGATGAATTTAGGACTTAGGTAATTGATTTAATCAAGTGGATGGCAAATGGAGATGTCATGTGGGCTTTAGGGTGGATTTTGGGCTTTTTGAAATGGTTCTAGATGGGCTTTTAAGAAGGTTTAAGGGGATGAGCCTTTAGGTTTAGGAATGAATTTATGGATGGGGATTTTGTAGAAGTTTGGGCCAAATAATTGTTGGTTTTGGTTTAGGGATGTATCATGAGTGATTTGAAATGAATTTGAGGTGGTGTGGGTTTGAATTTAGTTGAATTTGGGTTGATTTGGTAAATGGGCCAATATAGGTCAAATTGGGCTAACTTGGGCCAATGTTGGGCTAGGGTTGAAATTGATGTAAAATTAATGTTGAGAAATGTCTATGGGAGTGTTTCAAAGAGGTTTTGGCTTTGGTTGGGTTTTGATTTTCGGGTTTGGGCCCATTTGGGTTAGGTTTGGGTTTAGGTCAAAATTGGGCCTTTTAGCTTTGGGTTGAATTTGAGTGGGGTTTGGGTCCAAATTTTGGGCAAATCATGTTAGTGTTATGCTTGTGGGGATGCTAAGGAAGATTTAGAAAAGATTTGGGGTTAATTGGAGTTGAATTGGGTGAGTTTGGGTTAGGTTTGGGTCATGGGTCCAAATCGGGCTTTAAGGACAAAAGTGAAATTGGATCCAAATGTCAATAAAATTGGACTTGGATTTGGTCTATATTGTTGTTGGGAATGTTGAATTGAAGTTTAGAATTGAATTGGACCAGAATTTGGGTCAATTGGGTAGGTTTGGTTTGACATTGGGTTCACTTTGGGTTAAAATGGGCCAAATTGGGGGTTTTGACAAAAGTAGGGTAAATTGACAAAATTGGCCCATGGTGTAGTTGGACAAAATGAAATTGGGAATATTTGGGATTTTCTGGAATTTTCTAGGAATTTTCTGAATTTTTGGATTTTTGGCCAAGAGGGGTATTTTGGGTATTTGGAGGGTATTGGGAGGTTTTCTTGGATTTTTTGGTATTTTTGGGTATGGATGATCAATTTAAGTGATGTGGAAATGTTTAAGATCAAGTTTGAGGAATTTTGGGTGATTTAGGAAATTTTGAAAATTTTGGGTAATTTCAAGGGCTTTGGGTAGGTTAGGCGGGTGTAGGGTCCCGAGGGGTCAAAAATTGAAAATTTGGAAAATTGAAGATTGGGTAAATTTGAGTGGAATGAAATCATTTTGGTTGAGCCATGAAGCCACATCAAGCCCACATGAACCATGAACGGACTCATTTGAGGCATTCACTATGTTGTTCCTAACCCTCTTAACCAAGGGCTTAGGGGTTAAGGACCATCCATGCGAATCACCTACATGAGTCGTGAGGTCAAGTTAAGTATGGGTGTGGTTTTAGGAGGTGTGTGAAAGTGTAATGTATGAGTGTAGTGTGTGTGTAAATCAGCCCCTTCACTGCACTGGGCCACCTGTGAGCGGCCCTAAGGCCAAAGAGTCCTATAGGAACTCATCCATTAAACTTCCACATTTGATTTCAACCCTCTAGGTGATTAGGGGTCTATAGTCAAGTTTGTGGAGTTTGAAGGGATTTAAGAAGTGGTTTGAGTTTCTAAAAGGTGGGTCCTAATTCTAGTCCTCTAAGATAGTCAAAGGAAAAGCCTAAGGCTAGATCCTAAGTACTAAAGAGAAGAAGAGAAGACCTCATCAAAAATGAGGTCAACAAATGGACCCCCAATAGGTGTGGTGAGCTGACGGAGCACACCGCGCGTATTGGTGTTGACCGAAGCGATCAACAAAACCAACACAAATATCTAAGTGACGAACTTAGGACGAAGTAGAAGAGTTTCCGCTGGGGAGTAGCAAGTATATCTCTGAAACCAGAGATTCCTGAACTCTCACTGGGGAAAGGAAAAGGAGGTGAATTCCAAATCACATGATCTGGGGAAATTTCAATTTAGATTTTATTTTGTTTTAGTTTAAGTTTTGATGTGTGAGTTTAGATTTCAATTTGGAGTTTCAATTTAGATTGAAGTTTTGTCAAAATTAATTTGAAGGGATTTGATTTGAAATGAAAATTGGAATTTTGAGGTTTTAGATGTAACATCTTCAACCTCGAAAGAAAATTGAATTAATCAGATTGAATCATTGCAATGAGGAGAGATCTCAGAGCAATGCGGTATTGGATGTAAAATCCTTAACCTTAAGAGTTTGATTTTGATGTATTTCATTGCTGTAGGGAAAGAATCCTAAAGCAGTGCAGTCTTGGATGTAAAATCCTCGACCCAAAAGTTTGAATTTGATGTATTTCATTGCGATAGGGAAATGATCCTGGAGCAATGCAGTCTCGGATGTAAAATTCTCAACTCCAAAAGTTTGATTTTGATGTATTTCAGTGCAATAGGGAAAGAATCCTAAAGCAGTGCGCATCTTGGATGTAAAATCCTCGACCCAAAAGTTTGAATTTGATGTATTTCGAAGGCAATAGGGAAAGAATCCTAAAGCAATGCGGTACTTGGAAGTAAAATCCTCGACCCAAAAGTTTGAATTTGATGTATTTCGAGTGCAATAGGAAAGAATCCTAAGCAAGTGCAGTCTTGGATGTAAAATCCTCGACCCAAAAGTTTGAATTTGATGTATTTCGGTGCAATAGGAAAGAATCCTAGCAAGGTGCAGTCTTGGATGTAAAACCCTCGACCCAAAAGTTCGAATTTGATGTACTTCAAGGCAATAGGGAAAGAATCCTAAAGTAGTGCAATCTTGGATGTAAAATCCTCGACCCAAAAGTTTGAATTTGATGTATTTCAGTGCAATAGGGAAAGAATCCTAAAGCAATGCAGTACTTGGATGTAAAACCTCGACCCAAAAAGTTTGAATTTGATGTACTTCAAGGCACAGGAAAGAATCCTAAAGCAGTGCAGTCTTGGATGTAAAATCCACGACCCAAAAGTTTGAATTTGATGTATTTCAAGTGCAATAGGGAAAGAATCCTAGCAAAGGCAATCTTGGATGTAAAATCCTCGACCCAAAAGTTTGAATTTGATGTATTTCAAAGTGCAATATGGAAAGAATCCTAAAGCAATGCGATCTTGGATGTAAAATCCTCGAGCCAAAAGTTTGAATTTGATGTATTTCAAAGGCAATAGGAAAGAATCCTAAAGCAGTGCAATCTTGGATGTAAAATCCTCGACCCAAAAGTTTGAATTTGATGTATTTCAAAGGCAATAGGGAAATAATCTTAAAGCAAGTGCAATCTTGGATGTAAAATCCTCGACCCAAAAGTTTGAATTTGGTGTATTTCAAAGTGCAATAGGGAAAGAATCCTAGCAAGTGCGATCTTGGATGTAAAATCCTCGACCCAAAAGTTTGAATTTGATGTATTTCAAGGTACATAGGGAAGAATCCTAAAGCAATGCAGTCTTGGATGTAAAATCCTCGACCCAAAAGTTTGAATTTGATGTATTTCAAAGGCAATAGGAAAGAATCCTAAAGCGAGTGCAGTCTTGGATGTAAAATCCTCGACCCAAAAGTTTGAATTTGATGTATTTCAAGGCAATAGGGAAAGAATCCTAAAGCAATGCGATCTTGGATGTAAAATCCTCGACCCAAAAGTTTGAATTTGGTGTATTTCAAAGGCAATAGGGAAAGAATCCTAAAGCAAGGCATCTTGGATGTAAAATCCTCGACCCAAAAGTTTGAATTTGATGTATTTCAAGGCAATAGGGAAGAATCCTAAAGCAATGCAGTCTTGGATGTAAAATCCTCGACCCAAAAGTTTGAATTTGATGTATTTCAGTGCAATAGGGAAAGAATCCTAAAGCAGTGCAGTCTTGGATGTAAAATCCTCGACCCAAAAGTTTAAATTTGATTGATATTTGATTCGAGATATGGAAGAAATTGAATTTGAGTTTGATTTGAAATTTGATTTGAAATTTGGAAGATCAAATTTGAAATTTGATCGAGATTTGATTTGGAATCTGGAAAGATTGAATTTGAAATTTGGAAGGATGAGTTTGAACTCGATTGAGATTTGATTTAAGATTTGATTTGAAATTTGGAAGATCAAATTTGAAATTTGATCGAGATTGGATTTGGAATTTGATTGAGAATTTGATTTGAGATTTGATTTAACACTTATGTTGATTTTGTTTATCTTTTAATGATTCAAATTTTATTTTATCGTTTATTTAATGTTCATGTGAATTTGGTGTTCGTCATTTTTAGATTTTTTTAGAAAGTTTTCTTTTATTCTTCTTTTTATTTCTTTTCTGTTCTTTATTCGAAGTTCATTTAACTTTAATGGCGTTTCCCAATCAATTTGCACAAAAGAGGTGAAGGCCAAAAATGTGACATGGTCACTTTCATTCCAATCATGTTGAAGATACATCATACAACTCAATCTGGAATACATCTCATACAATCCATGTAGACTCAAACAGGACTATGTATGATCTTTGTTGATCCATCAAAGAAGCATCTGTCAAAAATTCATGTCTGAATAGTGGGGTACATGGTTAATAACATCACCTTCCAAGCCATCCTCGGCAAGGATGCCGACTGGATGTACGTTGGAGGTGTGATATTTTCCATGTAACTCACGACTCGTAAGGCCGGAGGTTCTCTAGCTCCGGGTCCGGTCGGAAATGGTAAGGTGTCTTCCCGTCATCCATTCTCCCGAAAGTAACCGAGATCCGCTTCACCGGTACTCCCGGTATGCAATGCTTAGCGATATCTCGCTCCGTTGCCCTTCGGCATCATGACGGAACCTACCGGTAAAGGTATCTTCACCGGCCCTCGGAACTCATCCGGGCCTCGCTATCCGGAGGTCGATCCGAACATGATGTTACACTCGTTCGAGAAAGAGACCGTGCGTAAAGGTCCGACAAAGTCATGGTGATCTATGTGCGGGGGTATGCAACACCTCGTTTGTAGATGTTAATAATGCAACTATTGGGTATGCAATCCGTCGCAGCATCCTCCATGTTATCAATCTCTTTACCATTCTCTCGATGACTAATGGCATCGGATCCACTCGCCCATGACGGAGTATCCCCGTGGGTTTCCCTTCGTCTTCCGCAAAGTTTTAGCAAGCATCCGCATTGTATTGTGATTCTTCCCTTCCCCGGCATCCATTTCCGGGTTCCGAGTAGGTATTTTCCTCAGGCGGCCTCGCTCGGCCCATTCTTTTCAAATCCCGGATACAATCCACGATTTGCCGTTGTTCATACTCCGAGAATACGTCCGTATGTAGCTCGAGGCCCTCTAAGTATATCGATTCTTCTACCTTTAATTCTCTCGAAGTATTCAAAGGTTTTCTTTTCAACATTCTCGCATTCTCTCCAGCTCGTATTCCGGAATGATTTGGCAGATGGCGAGGCCTCGTGACATATTGTGGGATATACGGTTCAATCCCTTCATGTTCTCCCCGCATACCTCGGCTCCTCGTGGATGATGTCCGTCGGGACATCCCCCGGGCTGCTTCCGCAACAAGGTCATGCATCACCGGTGGTTCTATCCGGTGGCGTGGTAGCCTTCTTCTTCCGGTCTTTGTGAGATTTCCTCGGTTCTTTCGTTATCCTAGGAGCCGGCCTCCTTTCTTCGTGTTCCCGGTGAACCGGTGTCCTCGAAGTGTACGTACCGGCGTTAGCAACTCGTCTCGTCGTGCCGGTCCGCAGCTAGTTTTGTTAACATCTTACTGGATACGGCGATTCTTATTTCTTCGTTGCGTTGCCGTGAGAGTAGCTCTCCGCACTTCTTGAATCTCTCGTGGGCGCGGTGCCGACAAGCTCGCCCTCCGCCGTAGCGACTACGGATTTCATTTTCTTGTCTTCTTCAGCATTTGCCTTTCTTTTCTTGTCGCCGGATTGGTGGCTTGGGCCACCCACATTCATCACCGTCTCGCCCGGCAGTTCTTCTCGTCAACCGGGACCCGCTCACTTTCCTCGTATCGTAGGCCCGCCGGTGCGAAATCCGAGTCAATCTCGATTATCGCTCCATCTTTCACCCTCTTTTCATCGAGTGCAAGGCTTACGCCATTCTTAAAGTTCGTGACCAACCGCCCGTTCGACATTTCCCTGCGAAAAGATAAGGAAAAGGATCAGGGGCTGTACTAAGAACAAGAACATTAAGAAAATGTTTATTAAAGACATTTTTTTTTTATATAAATTTTTTTTTTACTTTCAAATTTAACAGGAATGAAGTAGAATAAGATCAGGGAAGAGATTTTGATTTGGAAAAGAAAACACGGAAAACTTTATTATCAAGATTTTATTTATTTTAGCACATTTTATTATTTTTGGGTTCGGACCCAATCATAAGTAATTACTTCGCCCTTGTTTCTTAGGGATGAAGAATTCATTCCTTCGAAACATCAGGTAGCGTAATTCTTTTTCAAGTATCGTCCGTTGATCGGAAGCATGTGTCGTTCTCCCTGGCAATTCACTAGCTGATAGGAACCTCCCGAGTATACCGCTTCAACCACAAACGGTCCTTCCCAAGTGGGTTCAAATTTTCCTCCTATCTTGCGGTGTGCAAGAATAGGTCTCGAGAACGAGAACTAAGTCACCAACTTCGAAGGTTCTCGGGCGGACCAGCTTGTCATGGGCTCGAACCATCTTAGCTTGGTATAGTTCTAAATTCTCGTCGCGCCGCAAGTCTTTTCCCTTCCAGGCTTTCTAATTCTTCGAGTCGTAATTTGGCGTTTTCTTCTCGTCGTGATCTTGTTTGCAACTCGCAATTCCGAGTGAAGGAAGCCGAACCTCTAAAGGTAACACTCACTCGGACCCATACACCGAGCGTAAGGTGTAGTTCGAGTAGGAGTTCGAAGGTTGTCCGCAGAGCCCATAAGGCTTCTAACAACTTCTCGTGCCAATTTCTCTTATTATCGTCCAAAGTTTTCTTTAAGATTTGAACGAGAGTCTTATTAAAAGCCTCGCCGAGGCCGTTTGCTCTCGGGTAGTAAATTGTTGAGTATCGCCAGCCGATTCCGTGTCTCCCGACAAAATTGTTGATTTGCGTGCTTCGAATGCCGACCCATTATCCGAGATGATCTCGCGCGGCACTCCGAAACGGTAGACAACTTGGTTCTTGAAAACCGTAGCACGTGGTGTGCTTTCACTTCTCTAAGTGGAACTCGCTCTCGCCCACTCGGAAAAGTAATCCGTAGCCGCAAGAATGAAGCGATGTCCTTTCGAAGATGGTGGTTCTATTGGACCCACTATATCCGTGCCCCAACATTTAAATGGCCACGACGCAATTGTCTGATGTAGCACATTTGGAGGTTGGTGTAGAACCACTCCGTGCACTTCGCATTGGTGATGGCCTCTCGGCGATTTTCATGCGCTCGGTCATCATCGAGGGCCGTAGTACCCTAGTCTTTTAATTTTCATTTTCATCTTCGGACCCGACCGGTGAGCGCCACGCAGTCCCGAATGTACCTCCTTAACAATTTCACGGGCCTCGACCCGCTCAGGCACCTTAGCCACATTTCGATCAAAAGACCTTCCGTACAATGTGTTGTTTATTAATGCGTAAGACATGAGTTCTTTTCGATCCGATGGGCTAGCGACCTATCGTCCGGTAGTTTTCCTGTTTGCATGTAGTTCATCAATGGCCGTCGCCAATCTTCTCGTGTTTTCCGTCACCGCCGCAACCGATTCTTTTTCTTTTCTCGATTTGTGTATTGTGTCCATGTCGAGCCGTGATAGGACCCGACGTCCGTGAACCGACACTTCTACCGATTCATCTTGCAAATATGCAAATTCTTTTGCGAGACGGGCTAAAGCATCCGCTAAAGCATTTTCTTTCTCGGGAATTTTGTAGATCGTTACATTTGGAATCTGTTCCAACAAATTGTATGGCATACTGGAAGTATTGTTCGAGTCTTGGTTTTAAAATTTTGTATTGTCCGGCGATCTGTTAAATGATTAACTGTGAATCCCTGTAGATGTTGATGTCTGTTATTCCCATTTGAATAGTTAATTCCAGTCCCGTTATGAGGGCTTCGTATTCTGCTTCGTTGTTTGTACACGGTTCTGTCAAGTGGTAGGAGTATCTTAACATCCCCCGCTCCGGTGTTATAAAGATTAGCCCGATTCCCGCCTTACCGGCACTATCACTTGCGATTCTTCGTCTTTGTGTGCCGAAGATGCTCCGTCGAAATATAATTCCCAACGTCGATCATCAAGGTCTTCTAGGTTCATTATTTGTTCATCCGGCAAATCGTCATCGAGAGGAGATTCGGCCGCAAAGGGTGTGTCGCGAGAAAGTCTGCTAAGACTTGTCCCTTTACGGCACGAAGAGGCATGAAAGTTATATCGAATTGCAATAATATCATCGACCATCCGGCAAGTCCGCCGGAAAGTGTTGGACGAGTCATCAAGTATTGCAATGGATTAAACTTCGAGATTAGGTCGACCTTATGAGAAAGCATGTAGTGCCCGAGCTTTTGAGCGGCGAAGATCAGGGCCAAACAATGCTTTTCAATTGCGGGATACCTTACTTCCGTCGAAGTAAACGACGGCTTAAGTAGTAAAGAGCATTCTCTTTACCCTCATCATCGACTTGGCCAACAGTGGCTCCGAGAGAGTCGTCTAAAGCCGCGGTGTAAAGTATCGACGGCCTACCCGAGACCGGGGTCGCTAAGACAGGAGGTGTCATTAAATATTGTTTAATGTCCTCGAAGGCCTTCTCGCATTTCTCTTCCCAAATAAATTTGGTGTCCTTTTTAACTAGTGCCGAGAAAGGCCGACACCTACCCGACAGGTTCGAGATAAAGCGTCGAAGATATGCCAACTTCCTCGAAAAGATCGTAGTTGTTTTAAGGTTTTGGGAGGCGGCATTTCTAAGATAAACTTTAATCTTTTCCGGTCGATTTCAATTCCACGATGTCTGACAACGAATCCTAAGAATTTCCCGGAGGTGACGCCGAAGGCGCATTTTAAGGGATTCATCTTAAGGTTAAATTGTCTTAATCGTTCGAAAACAATTCTCAAATCATACATGTGGTTTTCCTTTACTTCGCTTTCGATGACCACATCGTCCACGTAGCATTCGACTTGATCGTGGATGAGATCATCAAAAATTCTTGTCATTGCTCTTTGGTAGGTTGCTCCTACGTTCTTCGAGTCCGAATGGCATCACCGTGTAGCAAAATACTCCGATCGGTGTTCGAATGCCGTAAGCTTTTCATCTTCCGGAGCCATTTTTATCCGGTTGTATCCCGAAGATCCATCCATGAACGAGAATATTTCATGTGTCGAAGCAATGTCGATCATTAATTCCGGGATCGGTAGAGGGAATTCATCTTTTGGACATGCCTTGTTTAAATCTCTCGAAGTCCACACAAATTCCGATCCGACCATTCTTCTTTCGACCGGCACCACATCGAGCTAACCAAGCTCGGGTATTGTTCTTCACGGACAAATTTAGCGTCTATTAGCTTTTTAACTTCAGCTACGACTTGTTGTTCGATTTCTAGACGCATTCTTCTCGGGACCTTGTCCGATCGGGATGTAGTAGGATCCACTCTAGCTTATGGACCGCAACCTCTCGGAGCTAATCCCGGCATCTCGTCATAATTCCAAGCAAAACAGCCTTTAAATTCCATTAACAATTCGATTATTTCTTCTGAGTCTTCTTTATCGAGTAAGGAGCTAACAAAGGTAGGTCTAGGCTCTTCGCTAGTACCTAAGTTAACTTCCGTTAACTCTTCTATCGTAGATTTGATTTCTTCTTCGACTCTCGTGGAGCGTCTCCAATTAGTAAATCTTCGAGTTCGTCCGTAGTTTCCATGCGCTTTCATCGGACTCGCAAGTGACAACCAAGCAAAATTCGCATCGTCAACCGACCCTACCGTGCCGAATCCGAGTCCATACTTTGAATCGGGTGGACGACCGAAGTTATTCCATAATTTTTCAAAATGTTATGATCGGCCTTTTGTCCATTGTCGAGGTAAGAAAACACGTTGAATTAAATTTCGAACACAGGAGAGTACCACTCAAAAGGTAATTCCATTAATTCTGATGAAGTGACATCTTCGAATTGTACATGATTTTCAGCTTTGGAGGTAGAAGCACCACGGTAAAACTTGATCGGCCTCGCACCGTCGTTACGTACTCTTCGACCACCATACCCTCGATCTTGTTAGAATGGATCGTGGTAAGTGTCATAGTATGTACGTAGTGGTTAATCTTCTCGTACATCGATTTGTATTCTTCGTTCTTCTCATCTTCGAGAAAGATCTTCGAATTGCGGTTTCTTCCGACTTATTATCGCCGCTTCTTGCTTCGATTTCTTTTTCTTCTTCGTAATTATCTTCCCAATCAACATTGATGGCTGGTTTCCTCTCGTCCAACTCGTCCTAATGTCTCTACCACGACCTCATCCCCGCCTCGACCTCGGATGCGAGTTGTGGAGAAACCTTCACCATCTCGCCGTAAGGGAGTGGTGAGTGACTATTGGACTAGAACTTCGTGTTCTTCGTCGTCCCGAACTTTCTTTGCTTCATTTGTTATGGTATCTCTCGGAGAAGATTGTTTTCTTCGCGGTGCATAATAAGTCGTGTCTTCATGGATTCCAATTTCATGTACGGAGAATGATTGCAAGTCGCCTTGATGCACTCGTTCCCCTCCATCGTAGTATTTGATGCACTCGGTGTAGAGATGATGGTACCATCCTCGTTTTCATGTATCCACGGTTGGCCCAAGTAGAGCGTTGAACGACGTTTCTGAATCAATTATGTGAAATTTTGCGGTTGTCTTTGCTAAGTCACCGGTATTCATCAGTAGTGTTATTGATCTGAGGGCTCTTTCTCCTTTCTGGTTGAATCCTCTTAATAACATTTTGTCGGCTTCGAGCTCACGAGCATCACTTTCCAAGTATGCTAGCGTTCGAAGACTCATTATATTGATTGATGCTCCCGGATCCACCAATACTCTTGAGAGCGTAAACTTCCCAATTGTAACTCGAAATGTACAACGGTCGGTTGTGATCTCGTCGTCTCAAGTAGTAAGTCATTGTCCGTGAAGGTAACGCCTCGTCGTTCCTTTAACGAGCAAACCTCATCTAAGGAATCTCCGGCCATTCGAGCTAAGCAAATTTCGGATCAAGTAAGGCTTCGATCGAGCTTCTCTCATCTCCTTTGATAAGACGAGAGCATCCTAAATGCCTCGGCCTGACGGTAGTTTCCTAAGATGGGCTAGCACGTTGTAGTCCACTTTATTTTCATGCGTCTCGGCTTCTTCTCGAATGGGCATTTCTTCCGCCGGGGTTGGTTCTTCTTGAACAACCACCTGCTTTCCTTTGTCTTTTGGACCCATTCTTGGAGGTAGAACTTTTCCACTTCTTAAGTTGACTTCTGTAATTTCTTCTGAATCTAGTGTTGAGCTTGTCAGTGTCTCCTCCTAAATCGGAATGACAGGCCCTTCCGGATTATCTTCGAATCCGAAGGCTCTAACTCTATCGTGACCGGAGCTCCTCGAAACTCGCGGATAGATCCGTTGCTCGTTGAACTCTCGTAGCCTCCTCGATGGATGTCTTCTTCGTTATTTTGCTCGTCGAGATCGTGTATGATTTGAGAATTGTCGTTGGTATCGAAATCGATGTCCGGATTGTCGCTAGTTACGTAATCGTTAGAAACAGTCAAAACGTAGCCAACGCCATCACCCTTATCATTATATGATCCCACTGAAGTGAGCAGATAATCATACAAAATGAGAGGTTCGAGGGATTTCTCCCCCGAATCAGAAACAACTATCCTAGGATAAGCAGCCCCTAGTCTAGCCTTAGGCGTCTCAGTCCTCTCTTCTTCGTCAATTTTCTTCTTTTCTTCAATCGTCTCCTGTTGAGGTGGTTCTTCTATCGCAAGTGATAGTACCGGCTTAACAGGTCTCGAACTCTGAATTGAAGCTCGCACCGAGGCGGTTCGGATGCTGTCTAAAATCTTCTTCGAAGACCTTGTCCAGGCGGTAGTCCATCCATCATCAGTCGTGTAGGGATCTATCGGAATGATGGGATCAGTTGAGATAACATTGACGGAACCTCCTTTCTGGGGTTCCTTCATGTACTCCTTCGGGATTGTTATATTCCCTTTCTGAAGGTTGTCGTTGAGCCAACTTTAAAGGTAATGCAATCTTCTATCTTGTGCCCAAGCATCTGGTGGTAGGGGCAAAAGTTGGGATCACCTTTCTTGTTGACTTCCTCTAGTCTTTTAGGCTCGGCAGACTGGAAATCTCGGAGTCTTCATCGACTACGGAACATTTTCGGCATCGCTCATTCTTGAACGGATTTTCCCCGCTCGAAGCTCCCTTAATGTACGTTGCGGATGAGGCGGTTGTTCATACTCGTGGAGATGACTGATAGCTGGGCCGGGGTTGCTGGTAATTCTATTGTGGTTGCTGCGGCCGTTCTGGTGGTATTTGCATTGGTTGCTTGCCTTTGTCAACTGCTGCAACGATCCCGGATTTCTTTTCGAAGGTGAAATTTAATTGCTTCGCCTCTTCTTGCAAGCTTCCGGCCTTGCTTAACAACTTCTCGAAAGTCTTAATAGTGAATCCTTTGAGGAGAAGTGCTATCAGGCCGTGAATGCTTTTAAGTAAAATTTCGACTGCATGTTGTTCTTGTAGTTGTGGTTCACACTTCATGCATAAGTTTCTCCATCGAAGTATGTAATCCACCAAAGTTTCGTTCGGCCTTTGTTTCTCTACCACCAAATTACCTATAGTGATGTGGTGCTGAGCTCCGGCAAATCGCTTGATGAAGAGGTTCTCTAACTCTGAGAACGTCTTCACCGAACCATTTGGTAACTCCGCATACCGGCCGAAGGCGATTCTCGATGACCGCCGACGAACCGTCGGAAGAGTAATGCATCGCTCCCGCCGCATTACAACAACCGGCACGAAAGTGTGCAACATGCCGTCGGGGTTCCCGGTTCCGTCGAAGGTCTCGAACGGAGGTGGTACGAAGCCTTTCGAATATCGGACGATCGTCGAATTCTTCCGGTAAGGTCTACCCGTCCGAATGGATGTCCCGCTCTTCGATTGTGCTAAGGCTTCTCGCACTCGCTCGTTCCACTAAGTTCTTGATATCCTTTTCGTGGATCATACTTTGTGTTGTATCCTTTTTCAGCTCGATCATCCCCATTGACGGATGTAATCTCCTTTCCTCCGTTTACAATGTGAATGACCTCTCGGGGTGTCTCTCTTCGCGGTCAGTACTTCGACTCCGGAGAGTGGCCGCAGCTACGGCCATCTCTTCCATCCTTTTCGCCATTTGAGCGATCGTGTTATCTTTTTCCCGAAGCTATCTTCTCATCGGCTTTGGCTCCTCTCTTCGCGGCCGCAGAGCACCTTGCGAAGCCGATGAAGCTCGTGTCTCAACCATGTTGATTTCTCGCATATTCGTCGTCCATGAATTCCGATGAATCAATCTCATCTCCGAACTTTTCTTCTCTTTCTTTGCCAACCGTCGGATATCGGTCCTCAACTTTTCCATGGCATCTTCCAGCCGGGCTTTCGTGTGTCTTTGCGGTTGTCGTGCGATAGCCGCCGGTCCCCTTTTCACGAGTCCCCTTCATCGCAGTAAGCACTTTCTTCGCATTCCAGCCTCCCGGCGAGACTTTCTTTCTTGGTCGTTGTTTCAATCTTAATCGCCCGCAGTAGGGACGCCATACCATCCATCTAGCAGCAGAAGGTCTAGGACCGGATGGTCCGTTCGACCAATCGCCGGAAGGTGGTATCCTCCCTAATCCGTAATCCCGAGACTACGACAGGCGGACTAGCCTTCATTCTTTTACTTGGCTTTTCCGTCATGACGGCGGGTTCTACTCGGGGCCCAAGACGGGATTTGATCGGCACCCATCCTATCCTTCGTAGAATCTCCGATACGGCGCTTTTCCTTCTTTGTTAACTTCTCTACCAAAGTTTGCGAGTCGAGCAAACGGCGTAGTTCTAGTTCTTTTCTTGCGGCTATCGTTGTAATATGCGGTCGAGGTAATGTGGCAAGCAATCTTGCGAACATTCTCCTCATCCTCTGCGGCGAGAGGGGATGGAACCCGCTTCCTCCCAAAAGTGGTATGTAGTCGAGCAACGGTGTATATTCGGCAAGCGGTGTATATTCGAGCGGCTTCCGGAATTTCCTCCAGAAAGCAATTTCAAGCAGCTTCCGGCTTCTCTAGCGATCCTTCTACTTCGTTTCTTCTTTGGGTCCTCGTCGCTGACGGAATCTTTGAACCGGACCCGATTTCGAAAACGAAGGTCTTACGAGAAGATCCGTACCCTCCACGGTAACGGGTTTACCATAGTTCCGGATTTCTTTCCCCTTTGATTTGGCAGAAGTCGGGGTAGGTGCGTAAACAACTAGACCAGTGGGGGTAGTAAGAACGGTCCTCCTGCGGACGACAAGTATTCCTCCTAGTCGGGATCCTTTGCAGGGGAGGAAACTCTTGGGTCGACCTAAGGTTGAACTCAAGCAGCGGCTCCTCAGCTTCAGATACCTTGTTCGTCAGTGCAAAGAGGGAGACGTCGGTGATCTTGACATTCGTGTTTTCAAATCCTTGTCCGAATCGGATGATCCCATTGTCGGGCAGCTCATCCTTATAGACAGCGAAGTCCAGTCCGTTGTTGAAGGAGAAAATTAGTTTCGGGGCTTCCATTTCTGCAGGGTAGATTCTGGTTGTCAGTCCCAAGTTATGCTTCTTTTCTTTAGGACCAAAAGAAAGGAATTGAAAAGAGTCCGAACACATTCTTGTTCATGTATTTATAAGAAGGAATCATTTGTTAAAAGAATCACTTATTAGAGGGTTTGTTTATTTAGAACGGAATGTTCAAAGGTGTAGAGAAGGTAAGGAATCCGAATCGGAATTGGAAAGGAAAAGAGAATCTTAAGCAAGACTTCTCGACTCGAAGGATCATTCCTAGACTAACACCTATTGGGGGTCTACCCCACCTCAGAAATGAGGTAAAAGGATCTCGAACCTCTCTGCTTAGGGGTGTCTAAACAAATGGCTCCTAAATCCGAGAGAATGTTGGCTATACTTATTCAAGGTAGAAATGAACATAGTATTCGAACGGAAAAAAGGTAGTTTGATCCACTAAGGACATGGATGCACTACCGATTTTTGAAAGCAGAATTATTTGATTATAATGGAGAGAGGAATTTCCCCAGCGGAGTCGCCAGAAATCTGTCGGCATATTTTTTAGGTTGTGTTTTATTTAAAAGGGGGTCGCCTAACAGAAATCTGTCGGCATATTTTTTAGGTTGTGTTTTATCTTGCAATGACTTTTAATTTAGTTTTGGTTTCAGTTTTAGGGGCTATCCTAAAGGTGTGAGTTTTCATGCAACAGTTGTTTATCATGCAAGAGAAGTAAGTGCAATGCAGTTAAATAAATTGCAATAATGTAAATTGCAAGAAAGTAAATTGCAATAAAACAAAAGCGTACCTGGAGGGTCTTCCCGTCATCCCAAGCTGCACTTAAAACACAATTAGAATATTTAAGCAAATTCCTAGGTAAAGCTAAGGTAAGGGTTATGATTTTCTACCAAGTTCCTAATCCTATAGCTAGTCATTTCCTATGACGTCTAGGTTCTTTGTGTTTTTATTTGAAGACAATTTTCTTCATCAAAGAACTATTAAATTCAATTGTTCTTATAAACATCCTATCATATTGAGGAAGTGCTTAAGAATGATCTTAAACATCTTTTAAATATTTCTAGGATTGTTTTAAGTCCAAATGAATTTAATTATATAAATGAATTAATCGTCCGGGGATTCAAATTTTGTTAACTTGCTCAGTGAACTAGGACGTTTGAATATCCTAAAGGTGAAGTAATATTTCATTTAATGTTCTGTTTAGGAGTTATAATAACCAAAGCTTTTGAGGGTAAATTGGTGTTCAAATGATTTGATTTAAGTTAATGGGTTTAAATTTGGAATAGTGTTCAAGTTGCTTTATATTTATTTTGAATTCTTTATGTCTTTGGTGATGTTATATTTAATTCAACTTAATTTAATTTAATTTAATTTAATTAAGTTTTAATTTAATTTAATTCAATTTAATTCAATTTAGTTTGATTTGATTTAATTTAATTTGATTTAATTTAATTTAATTTGATTTAATTAAATTATTTAATTTAATTTGTTTTAATTTAATTCAATTTAATTTAATTTGATTTAATTTAATTTAATTTGTTAATTTAATTTAATTTAATTCATTTAATTTAATTTAATTTGTTTGTTTAATTTAATTTAATTTAATCTTTAATTTAATTTAATTTTTAATCTTAATTTAATTTAATTTAATCCAATTTAATTAATTTAATTTAATTTAATTTTAATTTAATTTTATTTTTAATTTTAATTGAAATTTTAAAAGAGTTTAATAATTTAATTTTAGTTTAATGATTAAGTCTTTTAATATTTTGAATTTGAGTTATCATTTTAATTAAGAATTGAATATTAATGAGATAATTAATTTAGGGATTTTTAAATTAAAGAATAAATATCTTCCTAATAATATCCCTATTTTAATAATTCCAATTTTATTATTCTTCCAAATTTAATCAATTATTTAATTAAGGTTTAATCATTTTAAATTGCTTAATGGGTTTCTACCCTTTAATCATTTAAATTTCAATCATCCAAATCAAATTAGGATCAAATATTTTATTTGTTAATTTTTTATTAAACCTAAAGTTTTAATTAAGGATTAAAAATTTTAATTACCACTTTACCCTTAAGCTTAATAATTTCATAACTCACTAAATTGAACTCAAATGAATTTGAAATTTTTATGTGACTTCACTCATATGTCAATAAAGACATGAGAGGAGAAAATGTGATTTTTCTCGTATTTAATTTATTTATATAATTATTTTTGGTAGAAAATAGAGATTTCCAAGGAAAATTTAATAACATGACCAAGGGAAAGTTTCTATCCTTAAGAAAATTAGGGGACATTCCTAATGACCAGTAAGACCACTTGGACCAATTTTGGTGATTTTTTGAATTATATTATTTTTATTATAATTATTTTAAGTTTTGGAGTGTTAAGTAATTTAAAAATAAAATAAATGTTGAAAAATGAATTTTATATTTTTCAAAAATCTCTCTGATATCAAGGAAATCAGAGAATTAAATTTTGCAATTTTCTGATTTTTCTATGATTTATTATAATTATTTTAGTGAAAATGCTAGAAAATACATTTTTTTAATTTTAAAATTACCCTAGAGCTTTAAAATTTAATATCTCACTAAATAGACCTAAGAAAAATATGGGGTTTGTTCCTAAGTGATTAAAATTTAAAATGTGACATTTTGGTGATTTTATTATTTTTTGTGATTTTTATTATTTTTTAATTATTAAAAATATTAAAATAATGTTAAAAATCAACTTTTTTTAGAAAATTGAAATTTTAATTTTCTTAGATTCCCCTGATATCAGAGAGGCTCCAAAACCAATTTGGTGAATTTTTGAAATGTATTTTGAAAGTTATGAATTTTTAAAATTTAAAATGACTAAATGGCTTAATCAACCCAATTAGTGGGGCTAACCAAGTCCAATTGACCTCAAGTTTTTATGGTGGGTTCCTCTGATCCTAAAGGTCAGTGGAGAATTGATTTCAAGTCAATTTGATGTATGGTTAGCTCTAATTAATTAGAGATCCATTTTGGGTGTTTAAGCCAATTAGGGTTGTTTTAAATGAACTAACTCAAAACCTATTTTTCCTAGGGTCCTCTGGTCATAAGGAACATCACCAAATTTTTCTAGAATTTATTTCACAACATACTCGTTTATTGGAATTAAAATACTCAAAACAAGTAACTCGAATTTGAAAAATCAATAACTTTTCATAGGGATGGCCTCCGACTTTGGAAAATTCATGGAATGTTCCCAAATTCAGAGGCTTCAAAAGCCCTATGGTCTCATGCCATGGTGAATTGTATACATGCATGGAGAATTAAAAGTATGCAGGGAGTAAATAAATTTTAAACAATAAAATACTTGATGAAATTGAATGATTTCTTTTCCACATTATTCTCCTATGTTCACTGAGCAAGAGGGTATTTTTATTTTATTTTTTTGATTATTCTACACAGAGTTATGAATTTTTGAAGTTTAGGGAATTAAATAAATAGAAAAATACCCCTAATTTTCTATTTATCCACGCGGCGCCAGCTCATCCTCGGCATCTCCGAACGCACACGCGTCGCGCTCCCATTCGACGCCTCCATCTGACTCAGCGCTCCGGGCCCCGCGGTTCTTGTACCGTCTCCTGGTCCGATGCCATCTGAGCCGTCCGTCCGCGCGTGTATTAAATGAACAGCATCCGTTCATCATCCCCAAGTGTTCTCACCCGAGAGCCGTCCACACTAAATCCCTAATATCTCACTCGATACTCAATGGATTTTCATGTTCTTATGCTCTATGGATTCGTCTTGAAGAGACGAACACATCTATACGATGATCATGCAGTGAAATTAAAGCATTTGAAATGGAGAATCTCTAGAAGCTCGGGATGAAGAATTAGCTCATGCCTTTGCTCAGAGAAGTGTGGCTTCATTCTGAGAGTTGTTGCACCTTCGATTGGATCTTAGCAAGCTCCAGATGAAGTCTCCTGGTCGCAGTGAATTGTCTAGATGTGATTTCGACCAAGCCCGATCACAAAGCTTGGAGGTCGGAGCAACCGGGTGGCTCGGAGATGGGGCTTTTGCTCGGTGGACACCTTCCCTTGGTCCGGTGAAGGTGTAGAACCAATCAATTTAAGGATTGGTCCATCTGTGGAGAAGTGTCCTGGTTTTGGGTGGAATTTCAACTCGAAATCGAGCTCGCAGAGAAGAAATGGCGGGGGATCTCACTGGGGATCAAGTGCTCGTGTATGGGGAGGAGTCCGGAACAATTTTGGCGAGTTTCCTTAAGGTTTGTTTCAGCACCTCTCATGGCCGAGAGGGGTGGAGTTTAAATAGGAGAGGGTGGAGGGCCTCCTAGGGAGAGTTAGGGCTTGGGATCAGCTGCTCTTGGCAAGAGAAGAACAGCTCCAATGGCCACTGGGGATGGGGCGGCTCGGCGGGTGAGAATTCCAAGTTGGGCTCACATGTGAGCTCTCGGCCATGGTGTTTTCCGGCGGCACTGGTGGCCGGCCGGCTGGCATGGGTCACCCTCGAGGTCGGATGGGTCGGGGTCGGGACTTGGTGCAAGCAATCGGCAATTTCCATGTGTAAAGAGCTTGGATTGAAATGGAAAGGGGGAAGACCATTTTGGGTTCAAATGAGTCAACCCATGGTTTTGGGCTAGGTTCACCACCCGAGGCCTGGTCTTGGGCCGAAAAAGATCACTTGGGTCAACCAAGAGAGAATGGTGTGGTCTCCATCCATGATGAGGTGGCTAAGCATGGTTTAGTGTGTGACATGCTTAAGGTAAAAAAGGGTTTAAGGAGGATTAGGAAAGGGGCCCCTCCTTTTGCCATTAATGGCTTGATCACATGTCAAAGCCTTCCATGGCTTCATGTGGCTTGTCCATGGCTTGCATGGCTTGTCTTTGGCTTGGCAAAAGTTTGGTCAATTTCATGAAAATGGATTTTAGGAATTTTTGGTAATTTGATGGAAATTTGTATGAAACTTGATTTGGAATTATTTGATGATGAATTTAGGACTTAGGTAATGGATTTAATCAAGTGGATGGCAAATGGAGATGTCATGTGGGCTTTAGGGTGGATTTTGGGCTTTTTGAAATGGTTCAGATGGGCTTTTAAGAAGGTTTAAGGGGATGAGCCTTTAGGTTTAGGAATGAATTTATGGATGGGGATTTTGTAGAAGTTTGGGCCAAATAATTGTTGGTTTTGGTTTAGGGATGTATCATGAGTGATTTGAAATGAATTTGAGGTGGTTTGGGTTTGAATTGAGTTGAATTTGGGTTGATTTGGTAAATGGGCCAATATAGGTCAAATTGGGCTAACTTGGGCCAATGTTGGGCTAGGGTTGAAATTGATGTAAAATTACTGTTGAGAAATGTCTATGGGAGTGTTTCAAAGAGGTTTTGGCTTTGGTTGGGTTTTGATTTTGGGGTTTGAGCCCATTTGGGTTAGGTTTGGGTTTAGGTCAAAATTTGGCCTTTTAGCTTTGGGTTGAATTTGAGTGGGGTTTGGGTCCAAATTTTGGGCAAATCATGTTATTGTTATGCTTGTGGGGATGCTAAGGAAGATTTAGAAAAGATTTGGGGTTAATTGGAGTTGAATTTTGTGAGCTTGGGTTAGGTTTGGGTCATGGGTCCAAATTGGGCTTTAAGGCCAAAAGTGAAATTGGATCCAAATGTCAATCAAATTGGACTTGGATTTGGTCTAGATTGGTGTTGGGAATGTTAAATTGAAGTTTAGAATTGAATTGGACCAGAATTTGGGTCAATTGGGTAGGTTTGGTTTGACATTGGGTTCACTTTGGGTTAAAATGGGCCAAATTGGGGGTTTTGACAAAAGTAGGGTAAATTGACAAAATTGGCCCATGGTGTAGTTGGACAAAATGAAATTGGGAATATTTGGGATTTTCTCGGAATTTTCAGGAAATTTCCTGAATTTTTGGATTTTTGGCAAGAGGGGTATTTTGGGTATTTGGAGGGTATTGGGAGGTTTTCTTGGAATTTTTGGTATTTTTGGGTATGGATGATCAATTTGAGTGATGTGGAAATGTTTAAGATCAATTTTGAGGAATTTTGGGTGATTTAGAAAATTTTGAAAAATTTGGGTAATTTCAAGGGCTTTGGGTAGGTTAGGCGGGTGTAGGGTCCCGAGGGGTCAAAAATTGAAAATTTGGAAAATTGAAGATTGGGTAAATTTGAGTGGAATGAAATCATTTTGTTTGAGCCATGAAGCCACATCAAGCCCACATGAACCATGAAGGGACTCATTTGAGGCATTCACTATGTTGTTCCTAACCCTCTTAGCCAAGGGCTTAGGGGTTAAGGACCATCCATGTGAATCACCTACATGAGTCAGGAGGTCAAGTTAGGTATGGGTGTGGTTTTAGGAGGTGTGTGAAAGTGTAATGTATGAGTGTAGTGTGTGTGTAAATCAGCCCCTTCACCAGACCAGGCCACCCAGGGCAGTCCTAAGGCCAAAGAGTCCTATAGGAACTCATCCTTTAAACTTCCACATTTGATTTCAACCCTCTAGGTGATTAGGGGTCTATAGTCAAGTTTGTGGAGTTTGAAGGGAGTTAAGAAGTGGTTTGAGTTTCTAAAAGGTGGGTCCCAATTCTAGTCCTCTAAGATAGTCAAAGGAAAAGCCTAAGGCTAGATCCTAAGTACTAAAGAGAAGAAGAGAAGACCTCATCAAAAATGAGGTCAACAACAAGGTCAACGGCCTGAGGTATTTTCTCACTTTAACGAAGATAACTATCCTATTACAAGATGGAGAAACATAAGAGCTAGGAAATACAAAAGGAACTGTAGTCCCTATGTTTAGAAGACATTTAATCATTTTTTAATTTTTTATTTATTTTTTTCCTTCCTTTCTTGGAAGATTTTGCGACTTGAAAGTTCGTAAGGATCCCCTCTAAAAATTTACCTTGAATAGTGTTGTCTTTATTTTTATTGTCGGAATTAAACTTGTCAATCGAAATCATATTGTCCGAACCATTTTTAGTTTCTTTCAAATAATCTTTCGGGATTACTATATTTCCTTCTTTAATATTACACTCTAACCAGTCTTTGAAGACAAAGCATTCTTCAATTTTGTGCCCGAGCATCCTGTGATAAGGACAATAATTGGGACTGTCCTTCATGTCAACTTCTGCTGGCCTTTTAACCTCAGGCAGTTTGAATTATGGTATTTTCAAATAGTTATGGAAAATTTTGGTGACGGTCTTTATCTTAAAAGGGTATTATTTATTCATTCTTTCAGCCATCTTTCAATTGTCTGTAGCTACTGGAATGGGTTGTTGAAGTTGTAATTGAGAAGAAGTTTGTGGAGATGATTGACTATGTCGTTCAGGTTAAACTTTCCTTACTAGTTTACTCTTCTCTGCAACGTTTCTCAGCTTCTTTTCAAATGTTTTGATAGTCTTTGTCTTTTTTGACTTTTCCGTTACACTCATCTACTTAGCTTCTTCTTGAAGATTAGCAGCTTTACTGAGTAATTTTTCAAATGTTTTTATTCTGAATCCTTTGAGCATGAAACCTATATGACCATGGAAATTTATAAGCAAGATTTCAACAACCTCGCAGTCAACGACTGTTTTTCTTGGCGGACTTTAGATACCAAAGAGGGATGGGAGGAAGGATCGTCTGCCTCGCAGTCAACGCCGCTAGGATGGAGCCGATACCTAGGGCGGACGAAGCAGAAGAGGGAGGAAGATGAAGAAGAGGAGGGGAGGAAGAACAGGAAAATTTTATTGCTGAAAACTAAGGGAAGCAAGGCTTCGAGGGTCTCTCTCCTGCCTTTCAATCACCGAAGATAGGTTACAATTATAGTGGAGGAGGAGGGAGACAGGTTCACATGCCGGGTGCATTGTGGGCCCCATCATCACATGTGAAATTCCCACTCAGTTCTCCACTATAGAAATAGATGCTAGTGGTGTGTCCCACCACTCACATGCACAAAAGAAAAAGAAAACCGTGGGCAAAAAACTTGGGGTGCCTCTGGTTTTATGAAACCGCTGTCCGTGGCACATGTCTCCACGTGACAGATGACGCCTGACACTCTGCCACTCGATACAGACTCGATGACTAGGATGTGGGTCCCTCCCACTTCAATGTAGACTCTTACAAGTGCGGTGGCCTTTGGTACAGGTGGCTCACACTACGACCTGTCACTGCCTTCTGCCTGAAGGCGCAAGAGTATCGTCGCTCTTCACGACATTTGTTGACTTCATCTTCCATCAAAGTTGAGTCCACTGAGGTCATCTGAGCTAGGGCCGTGACGCCTTTCTTCTTCTCGGTCGGTTCCTTCGGTGGTCGCCGTCGAACCATCACCTCCTTGGATCTAGTGGTGTGTGGATCCAGCCGCGCATGGCGAACCGTCGTCACTTTCTCAATTCGGTGGCATTCGTATTCATCGACGTGCGGCTTTAAATCTCTAACCATCTCTACTGCATTGGACAGCTGAGACAGAAGCTTGAAGGACTCGGATCTGGCGACACTAGATCCACCGCCATCCCTCACCACGCACCGCAAAAATTGATGCTGGGACCGCATCAATTTACTCTTAGCTGTGGCGCTCCTTGTTCGAGCTGTTGGAATGGGCTTGCCAGAGCACTGCTGGGATGAGCTGGCCAGAAGATGGTCCCACCCCCAATGTGCAGTAGTGTGAGGCAGGCTCCATGCACTAAAGGCTGCACTGTAGTCTTCGCAGGAACATGCTGATGCCATCTTGCAAGAGGAACTCGACGCTGTCTCCTACGAGCTACCAGGTTCTTCTGACGCGACAGTTTGATCTCTGCATCTGCATGTGCCCTCATCAGAAGGGCAGTCACTTGGGTCGTATTTGGATTCGGATGACTCATCGTGTGAAGATGATCTTGAGTCTCTCTCCTGTTCGAACTCGGATGTGTGACTCGAGCTGAGCCTAGGAGGATAGGGCCTGCTGAAATCTGGAACTAGGCCTTTCTGACTAGAGCAGTGTGTCATGGCCTCAAATGGTTGAAATCCATCAAAATCTTCCCTTTCGTAGTCGTAGTCACTGCTGACTACAAAATATTCTTGTGGTCCCCACTCGCTCTGTTCAACTTCTTCCTCATAGAAGAACTGCTTGCCACAACCATCTTCGTAGCAGTCGAACTTGTCGGCATACGGATCCCATCCGTATTCCATGGCTGTCGGAGTTTCAAATAAAGAACCTGTAAATGACAAACAACTAAACTAAATCATAATTAAAGCTATTGTTACTACTTCATGCTAGAAAAATCCATGATACCTAACATCCAAGGTTTTGTACCAGTAAAAATTCTGGCAGAGTGACACAATGCATGTACTACCGGTCTCCCAAGGGTCTTACGCATTCCTTCATCTTTTGTTGCAGACCAGCTAATTACTAATACAAAAAAAAATTCTACTAACAGTAAACTTCGCTTACAGTAACCTTAACAAAGATCTAGCACAGGAGTTTGCCAAGAACAGAGACTCATTTCTAGCTCTGATACAAAAGAGGGATCAAAGGAAGGATCGTCTGCCTCAAAGTCAACGCCGCTAGGATGGAGACAATACTTAGGGCAGACGAAGCAGAAGAGGGAGGAAGATGAAGAAGAGGAGGGGAGGAAGAACAGGAAAATTTTATTGCTGAAAGCTATGGGAAGTAAGGCTTCGAGGGTCTCTCGCCTGAATGGTAATCCTTGAATACAGGTTGCATTTATAACGGAGGAGGAGGGAGACAGGTTCACATGCCAGGTGCGTTGTGGGCCCCATCGTTCAATGCAAGATTCCCACTCAGTGCTCCACTATAGAAGCAGACGCTGGCGGTGTGTCCCACCACTCACATGCACCAAAGAAAAAGAAAACCGTGGGCAAAAAATAGGGGGCACCTTTGGTTTTCTAAAATCACTCTCCGTGGCACATGTCGCCACATGACAGATGACACGTGGCACTCTGCCACTTGATACAGACTTGATGACTAGGAAATGGGTCCCTCCCACTTCCACATCGACTCTTACAGTTGCGGCAGCCTTTGGTAAAGGTGGCCCACACTACGACATGTCACTGCCTTCTGCCTGAAGACGCAGGAGTACCGTCACTCTTCACAACTTTTGCTGACTTCATCTTCTGTTAGAGTTGAGTCCACTGAAGTCTTCAGGGCTTGCTCGCTTTGGCCGTCACACCGTTCTTCTTCTCGCCAAGTTCCTTCGGTTGTCACCGTCGAACCATCGCCTCCTTGGATCCAGTGGCGTGTGGATCCAGCAGCGGATGGCGAACCGTCGTCACTTTGTCAATCTAGTGGCATTCAGATCCATCAGCGTGAGGCATTCGATCTCAAAACATCTCTACTGCATCGAAGCTCTGAGACAGAAGCTTGCGGGACACGGATCTGGCGGTGCTAGGTCCACCACCATCCCCCAGCACGCTCTGCAAAATTGATGCTAGGACCGCATCAATTTACTTTTGGATGGGGCGCTCCTGTGTTGAGCTGCTAGAATAGGCTTTCCATGGCACTGCTGGGATGAGCTGCCAGAAGGTGTTCCACCACCATGGTGCAGTAGTGCGAGATAGGCTTAATGCATTAACGCCTGCAATGTAGTCTTCGTAGGAACATGCTGACACCGTCTCTTAAGAGGAGCTCGACGCCATCTCCTACGAGTTGTCAGATTCTTCTGACGTGGTAGTCTGATCTCCTCATTTGCACATGTCGGATTTGGATTCAGATGATTCATCATGTGCATCGATCGTGAGTTCGTCTCCCATTCAGACACGGACGTGTGACTCGAGCTGAGCCTAGGAGGATATGGCCCACTGAAATCTGGAACTTGGAACGACTAGCAAGAGCAATGTGTCATAGCCTTAGGAGGCTTAGATCCGTCGAACTCTTCCCATCCATAGTTGGAGTCACTGCCGACCTCGGAATATTCATGTGGTCCCCACTAGCTCTGTTCATCTTCTTCCTCATAGAAGAACAGCTCGCCACAGCCATCTTTGTAGCCGTCGAACTCGTCGGCATACGGATCCCATCCGTATTCCATGGCTGAAGAACCTGCAAATGACAAATAACTAAACTAAATGTTAATTAAAGCTATTGTTACTACTTCCTGCCAAAAAAATCTAGCATACTTAACATCCTAGGTTTTGTACCTGTAAAAATTCTGCCAGAGTTACTCAACACATGTACTACCGGCCACCCATGGGTCTTACGGTTTCCTTCATCTTTTGTCACAGACCAGCTAATTACTAATACAAAACAAAAATTTTACTAACAGTAGACTTCACCTACAGTAAACTTAATGAAGATCTAGCACAGGAGTTCGCCAGCAGCAGAGACTCCTTTCTAACTCTGATACCAGTAAGAAGAACGAAAGAGGGATCGTATGCCTCGTAGTTAATGCCGCTAGAATGGAGCCGATACCTGGGGCGGACGAAGTAAAAGTGGGAGGAAGATGAAGAAGAGGAAAGGAGGAAGAACAAAAAAATTTTATTGCTGAAAACTAGTGGAAGTAAGGCTTCGAGGGTCTCTCGCTTGCCTTGCAATCCTCGAATATAGGTTGCATTTATAGCGGAGGAGGAGGGAAACAGGTTCACATGCCGGGTGCCCTGTGGGCCCCATCGTCACATGTGAGATTCCCACTCAATGCTCCACTATAGAAGAAGACGCTAGTGGTGTGTCCCACCACTCACTTGCACAAAAGAAGAAAAAAATGTGGGCGCCTCTGATTTTCCAAAACCGCTGTCCGTGGCACATGTCGCGTGGCACTCTACCACTCGATACAGACTCGATGATTAGGAAGTGGGTTCATCCCACTTCCATGTTGACTCTTACAACTGTGGCGGCCTTCGCTACAGGTGGCTCTCACTACGACCTATCACTGCCTTCTGCCTGACGACGCAAGAGTATCGACGCTCTTCACGACGTTTGTTGGCTGATCCACATAAAAAAATACCCATTTTTATGCCTTATTTATGATTTAATTCTTAAGGATATTATGCTTTAATGAAAGTTATTCTTATGTTTTTGGATTTAGGTGATAAAAAAAGAGTTCAATAAAGAAAAAGGAGAAAAAATGAGCAAAAATGGAACTTAAAGGGCACAGTTGTAAAAATTATAAGTCTGTCGCCTAGGCGCCAGATTTCGGTGCCTAAGAGCCAGTTCGATACAGACACAGACAAGATTTTTGACGACTTTGGGTAGTGATTTTGACGGTGTTAAATGGTTATCAGAGCTTCTAGAATTCTGGATGTTACTCCTAATATATAGGACATGTGATACAATGCATCTAGATACAGGGAAATTATTTTAATCTCGAGAAAGTGCGATCTAAAGTGAAGAGGTGCGAAGACCTAGTCATGGAGTCTGGCGCCTAGGCGCGACAGTTACCTTCTAGAAGATACATTGTATTTGGATGAATTTTGAAGAGGTGCCTTAAGCAACCCCTTGTCAAATTCAGATCTCTTAAATAGGAGCTCATTCTACAGAGAAAATCTCCCCTTTTAGTACCCTATAGTCCCTAAGTACCAAATAGTCATTATACCCCTCTAGCATCCAATTATTTTAGGGAGCCACCTTCTTTAGTATTTAGTGTGTTTATTTTTAGTTTATTTTGAGTGTTAAGTGTGATATTATTAGTGTTGTTGTTGTTGAAGTCTTTCATCATTGCATTGGAATTAGTAGGAGTCAACGAGTCACTTGAAGGAACATTCCAGATAAGTATTTGTAACATGGTTTAAATTTTTATAAATATGTATTGTTGTGTGAATTCAATGTATTCTGAGTAGTTAGTTTTCTTTCTCCTTCCAACTATGACAAGGTAATAAGATAATTAAATTTTGTTGTAGAATTTAAATTAAAATATTTATAAAAATTGTGATGATCTTAATACCTGATCTTAGTTTACTTTTTAAACTGGTTATTTAAATTGTTAAAATCTGTTGGAGAATTTTGAGACCTATCCGGAGATGAGTTCTTAACTAGTAGATATCACATGAATCCTTGGGTAGTTGAAGGCTTTATGCGGGTTATTCAAGATGTAGTGCAAATAAATAGAAAGATATGAATTATTTAGCGCAGAATTAATTAGTTTTTAGAGTGACAGACTAAATTTTAATAATTTGGTTTATAGAAAAGGAACGAGTCACTGGTAGGGCTGACCATAGCCACCCTTAGACATCTAGTAGTGTGAGGATAGATTAACCCATTCTAGTAATAAAACATCCAAAACCGATCTTTAGATTAGTTAATGTTCTTTATGCCTGGACCAAAGGGTCAAGAATAAAAATGCTTCTATTTGGCACAATACCATAATCTAAATTCTCCACATATGGTAATTATTCTAAAAATCTTGGATTAGTTAAAAAGGAGAATGTTATTTTATTTATACCTGCATTATTCTTTATTTAATTACTGCTTACTTACATTTAGTATAAATTTTATTAAATTTAAAATCTAAATTTTGAAAAGAAATAAAAATAATAATAACTTTTAATTTGAAAATTTTAAAAATATTTCTTATTTTGCTCAAAAATCTTTCGTGTGGGATCGATAACCAGGACTTCACCAGAGTCGTGTATTACTTGATACGATACATATACTTGCATTTAAAATTGTGACTTTTACAATAATTATTATAAAAATCTAAATATAAATTCATAAATTCGTACATAAATAAAAGTCAGGTAATATCAAGTTTTTTGCGCCGTTGCCAGAGATTAAATCTTCTAATAGTGGTATAAAATTCTTGCATCTAAAAGTATATATATAAAGACCGATAGGCAAAAGTCATATCAAGTTTTTGGCGTCATTGCTGGAGAAGATAAGAAAAATAAGTAAGAAAGTTAAAAGACAATTTTTTCACTTTTCAAATTAAATATAATTTATACACTTATTTCTTTAAAAAAATATATATATATAAAACATAAAAAATATATAAAAAAATAAACAAAATAAAAATACCAAAAAGATTTTTATGCGTAGTTCTGGATCTGAAGGATTATTACCTTTTGATTCCAAATTAGAATGAATAGTTAAAAGAATTAAAAAAGGAAAAAAAATTCAAAAATAAAAGGAAATGGCTATCTTACAAAAAAATAATCAATATCCAATAGAAATTAATGAACAAAATATTTATAAACCATTAAGGGATTATGCAAACCCTACAGCTGATCAGTTTCATATTAGTATTCAAATGCCAAGTGTAGATGCTAATTCCTTTGAGCTTAAACCTTCTATTATTCAAATGGTTCAAAATAATCAATTTGGAGGAACACCTAATGAAGATCCAAATTTATATCTTGCTAGTTTTTTTATAACTTTGTGCTACCTTTAAATATAATAATGTTTCTGATGATGCTATTAGGCCTAAACTCTTTCCTTTTTCTTTAAAAGATAAAGCAAAGATGTGGCTTAGTTCATTAACAACTTGTTCTATTAAAACATGGGCAGATATGACACAAAAATTCCTTGCTAAATATTTTCCTCCTTCTAAAAATGCTAAATTAAGAAATGATATAACTTCATTTACGCAATTTGATGGAGAAACAATTTATGAAGCTTGAGAAGCATTTAAAGAACAACTAAGAAAATGTCTTCATCGTGCTTTGCCAGATTGGTTAATTATTCAAACATTTTATATTGGATTTATTGGATCACATAGATCTATTATAGATGCTACTGCTGATGGTTATTTAATTGCTAAAACATTTGAAGAAGCTTATACTTTAATTGAAGAAATGACTAATAATAATTTTTAATGGCCTTCTGAAAGGGTTAATCTTAAAAAAATGGCAAGTATTCAAGATAATGAAGCATTTTTCTATTTTAGCTTTACAAGTGGCTGTGATATATAAGGAATTACATAATTTTGCTATTAATATATCGCATTTAAGTAATGATAATTCTGCAAATACGGATGATTAAAAAACAATAGAAACTTTGCAAGCTATTGCTAGTAAAACTAATAACCCTTATTCTAATTATTATAATCCTGGTTGGAAAAATCATCCTAATTTTAATTAGAATAATGGACATCAACAATGGAGTAATAATCAAGTCAATCCCAATTGGAATAATCAAGGAAATTCAAACTTTAGACCAACTTACTCTCCTAGTTTTAATAATCAGCAGAAAAAGTTATCTATAGAAGAATTAATCTTGCAACTAAGTAATTAGCTACAAAGCCAAAACACTGTTATTCATAAAATTGAGAATCATATAGGTCAAATTGCTTATTTTATTAATTACAAACCTAAAGGAACACTACCTAGCAATGTCGAAATTAATCCTAAAGAAAATGGGAAAGAACATGAACAAGCAAAGACTGTATAACTTAGAAGTGGAAAGGAATTAAAAGAGAAAATTCAGAATGAAATTTAAAAAGAGAGAGGTAGAAGAGAGTGAAAAACATAAAGATACTCTTTCTCCAAGTAAAGATTAGACTGTAATTCCTATTGACGTGGAAGTTGAAAGACCACCACCACCTTTTCCTCAAAGATTAAAATAACAGAAGCTTGATCATCAATTTTCTAAGTTCTTTGAGATTTTTAAGAAACTTATCATCAGCATTCCTTTTGCTGAAGCTTTGGAACAAATACCAAACTATGAAAAATTTATGAAGGATATTTTAAGCAAGAAAAGAAAATTTGAAGCTTATGAAACTATTGCATTAAGTGAAAAATGTAGTGCAATAATTCAGAAGAAATTATCTTAGAAACTTAAAGATCCTAGAAATTTCACTATACCATGTGTTATTGGAGAAAAATTTTGTTGAAAAGCCTTATGTGATTTAGGAGCAAGTATTAATCTCATGTCATTTTCAATCTTTGAAGGGTTAGATTTAGGAGAGATTTCTCCCACCACTGTAACCCTTCAGTTAGCTGATCGATCTATCACTTATCCTAAAAGAGCTAGAGAGGATTTTCATGTTAAGGTAGATAAATTTATCTTTCCTGTAGATTTCATTGTATTATATATGGAAGAAGATAAAGAAATACCTATTATTTTAGGGAGACCTTTTCTAGCTACCACGTGCAAAAAGGAGAATTAACGATGAGAGTTAATGATCAAGAGATAACATTTAATGTTTTGAAATCAATGAGGCATCCTGATAAAGAAAAATGTTATCTAAAGGATATTTTTTTATATAATTGAAAAGCATTATCAAGAAAAATTTAAGGTCATTTCTGAAGATAAAGATGATGAATTTGTGATATATAATGAGTCATTAACTGAAGAAATTGAAAAAGAAAATGAAGAAAAATTATCTGAAGAAACTCATTATATTCATGAAAACTGGAAAATTTTAGACACAACTAAAAATGTATACCTTTACCCTCAATTGAAAAAGCTTCTGAACTGAAATTAAAAATGTTACCTGCACATTTAAAGTATGCATTTCTTGGAAATTCATTTACTTTACCTGTAATTATATGTTCAGAATTAAGCAAAGATCAAAAAGAAAATTAATCACTGCACCTGTTATTGTTGCATCTGATTGGAGTAAACCTTTTGAATTAATGTGTGATGCAAGTGATTATGTAATTGGAGCTGTATTGAGACAAAAATATGAGAAAATTTTCAAAGGTATATATTATGCTAGCAAAACTCTTAATGAAACTCAAAGAAATTACACTACTACTAAAAAAGAGCTTTTAGCAATAGCATATGGTTTTGATATATTTAGACCATATGTTCTTGGAACGAAATGTATCGTACATACTGATCAATCTGCTATTAATTATTTAATGTCTAAAAAGGATGCTAAACCTAGATTGATGAGATGGGTTTTAATTTTGAAAGAATATTATTTTGAAATTATGAACAGAAAAGGAACTGACAACCAAATTTCTGATCATTTATCAAGAATAAAAAATAACAAAGAGAAGATTTATGAAGAAAATATAAATAAGAAATTCCCTGATGAACAGTTATATGTTATTTAAGGATTACAAATGCCTTGGTATGTCGATATAGTTAACTATTTGGTTAGCAATATTTTATCATATGGGTTGAATAATAAATATATTATGAAATTCAAGAATGATTGTAAATCATATATTTGGGAAAATCCTCATTTATTTAAAATAATAAAAAATTCTGTAATTCGAAGATGTGTACCTTATGAAGAAACTTTTGTAATCATTTAAAAATGTCATGATTCTGAATTTGGAGGAAACTTTTGAGTGGATAAAACTGCGTTTAAAATTTTAAATTTTTGATTCTATTGGCCTACATTTTTTAAAGATGTTGGACATTATGTGAAAACTTGTGATCGATGTCAAAGAATGGGGAATATATCCAAAAAAAATGAAATGCTTCTAAACTATATATTAGAAATTGAGATTTTTGATGTATGAGGTTTAGACTTTATGGGACCTTTCGTACCATCATATGGAAAGATTTATATTTTATTAGCAGTTGATTATGTTTCAAAGTGGATCGAAGCTGTAGCTTTACCTAACTATGATTGCAAAAGTGTATCGAAATTTTTAAAGAAGATGATTTTTACAAGATTTGGAATACCCAGGGTAATTATCACAGATGGGGGAAGTCATTTCAGAAATATAAGAATTCAATCATTACTGGAAAATATCAGAATTATACATAGAATTGCAAGTGCTTATCACTCACAAACAAGTGGAATGACTGAAGTATCAAATAGAGAAATTAAAAGAATATTGGAGAAGACTGTTAATCCTAAAAGAACTGACTGAGTTGATAGACTTGATTCCGCATTATGGGCTTATAAAACAACTTATAAGACACCTATCGGAATGTCACCTTATCGGTTAGTTTATGGTAAACATTGTCACTTACCAGTTGAGCTGGAACATAAAGCTTACTAGGCGATAAAGGAGTTCAATTATGATTTGAATGATGCAGGAGAGAAACAATTATTACAACTAAATGAAATGGAAGAGATAAGAAATGAGTCCTATGAAAATGCAAAGATTTATACGGAAAGAATGAAGAAATTGCATGACAAAAATATTTCAAGGAAAATATTTGAGCATGGACAAGAAGTGTTATTATTTAATGCTCGTTTAAAACTTTTTCCTAGAAAATTAAGATCTAAATGGATGGGACCATTTATAATTGAGAAAGTATACCCTTATGGAGCTGTGAATATTAAAAATCCCAAAACTGAAAAAGTACTTAAAGTTAACGGATTAAGACTGAAGCCTTATATGGGAGAAATGAAACCAAATTACAAAGAGGCTTACGAACTTAGTCTAACAGATTAATTCAATTGATTAGGTCTTGTTGACAACATTAAACCAAGCGCTTTGGGGGGGCAACCCATTTATCATCATTGTGATTGTTTGTGATTTGAATTTATCTTAATCATTGTTTGTATGTGGATCACACCCTTTTATTAGACCTATTTTTAAGACCGAAACTTTGTAAATTTGATGATATGCGAATCGGATTCGATCGAGGTTTCGGCACCTAGGCGCCAAAATTTGGTGCCTAAGCATCAGAATAGCTTGCGCATATCAATGATTCAGTGCCTAGGCGCCAAATTTCTGCGCCTAAGCGCCACGGTTACAGATCGTGTAAAAACCAAAAATCTTCAATTTTTCACACGAAATCACCTTATATATTGCCCTATCTTCGTCCCCAATCACATAGAAACCTTAATTTCTATCAAAGCAACCCATTTTGTAGGAGTTAAGAGGAGTTTGGAAGCAATGGATAGAGAAAATCTTGGAAATAAGGTAAGAGACAAATCCCCCAAAGATCCTCAACCTTATTTTAATGGTTTTATTGCTGTTAGTATGGAGAGATTGTTTAGTTTTTTTGTAAAAGATTGAAGTGGAACTTCAAAGCATTGGGAATCGTTTGCATGAAATGTATCATCAAATTGAGCAGATGGAATGGCAAAAAAAACTTCAATTTGATCATATGGCGGCCTATCAAGACGCTCAAGTAGCAATGTATGTGAAGAACAAGTGGATCGATGAAAAGATGACTTTGGAATTTCCTAGGGCCTTGGTTTTCTATCTCGGAGGTCCTAGCAAAAGAGATGGAAATTGAAGATCAGAGTTGAATTGATCTCTTATGTATTCTAGGTGTGATTGAGTCAAGTTCTACTGTGTCGATTATCTAGTTTGTGTGTTTGCTTAATTATTCAATGTGTGTGGTTGGATTGGAAATTTGTTTTAAATTTATTTTGTTTCTGCTGTTTATAGAATGATGAACCTTGTTATAGACTTGTTCTGGAATTTATTAAGTTTGTAATGAAAATTATGAATTGGAATTGAAGAGTATAGTTAAATTTTGTGTTTGAAATGTGGATCTTATGTATAATTTTAAATTGATTATGGAAATGTTTGGAGGATATAAATTGGATTAATACTCTCATAAGAGTAATTAGGAGTTGAATTTGATATGTTTTGGTGGAAAACATAAAATTTAAATTGAATTTTTGGAAAGGCGAGTCTGGCGCCTAGGCACCGGTTCGACCTGAACCTGAAACTTCATCTTCTTAAACACCCCCCACACCATTTTTGACGCTTAAGCTTCCCTTTCCTCTGGTTTTCATGAAAATAGACCAACGAGATCCCATTTGAGGCTGGATTTTCAAGTTTTTGAGCTTGAAATCACTCGATTTCTTCATCCCAAGGTCAGATCTACATTCTAAACCAATTATTTTTTATTTTCACCATAGATTTTGCTCTCATTGAAACAAATAGAAATTTTGAGAAAATTTTTTATTTTAGAGTTAAATCCATGGATGTTTAATTTCTTTCAAGTTTGAATAGCTTAGATTAGTTTTTTTTCTTTGATCCTATGATTTTATTTTGCATTTTTATTTCACGTTTAGATGGCACCCAAATCTAAGTGAGGAAAGGAACGAGAAAATTTTGATCATTGCAAGTTTTTCACTACTGCTACACATTTCCGTTACAATGATTTTGCTACAACTTGGATGTTTATCTCGGAATGAAGTTTTTACAATCCGGGAGGAAGGATTGAGGATACGATCGTTGCACTCAACTAGCAACGATTATGCTATTTTACTGTCGTTGTTGTTATCCCTTTCGTTAGGGAGTTTTATACGAACTTCATGGATGCTGAAGAGTACGAGATTTTCGTTAGAGGAGTTGGAGTAGGATTCACTCCAGAGCGTATCAACAATTTCTAGGGCCTGCCGCTGAACATCAAGTGTTATTACTCCAGATTATTGATGTGATTGTGACTTTATATATGCTTTTAAATACAAGAATTTGATACCACTTTCTAGAATATTTAATTCCTGGTAAATGGCTTCAAAAACTTGATGTGCGAGGTTTACTTTTATAATTTTATATTTAGATTTTATTAATGTAGAAGTCACAATTTTAAATGCATGTATACGTATCGTTCAAGTAACACATGGCTCTAGTGGAGTCCTGGTTATCGATCCCACAGGGATAGTGAATTTATAAAAAGTAAGAAATATAAGTAATATTTTTGAAATTTCAAAAGAAATTTATATATATTTTTTATTATATATATATATATATATTCGAACTTAATTTGCTAACAATTTTCACTAAACACATGTAAGCGAGTAAGCGATAAAGTAAAGTAAGCAGTAATTATAATTTAATGCAAGTATAAAAACGACTTTCCCCTTTTTCAACTAATCCAAAAATTATAGAGTAATTATCTTTTGTAGGCAATTAAGATTATGGTATTGTGCCAAATAGAAGCATTCTTATACTTTTTCCTTTGGTCCAGGTGCAAATAACATTGACTAATTTATAGATAGGCTCAGGATGTTTTATTAGTACAATGGGTTAATCTAGACTCACACTACTAGATGTCCAAGGGGGGCTATGGTCGGCCCTACCACTGACCCATTACCTTTATATAAACCAAGTTATTAAAATTTAGTCAGTCACTCTAAAAACTAATTAATTTTACGCCTAATAAATATTATCTTCCTATTTATTTGCACTTCAGCTTAAATAATCCGCGTATAGCCTGCGATTACCTAAGGATTCATGTGATGTCTACTAGTTAAGAAATTATCTCCAGATAAGTCTCAAATTTCTTCAACGAGTTTTAACAAATTAAATGGCCAATTTAAAAAGTAAACTAAGATCAAATATTAATATCATCACAATGTTATAAAATATTTTACATTTAATTCTCCTACAAAATTTAATTAATTTATAATCTTTTCAAAGTTGAAAGGTGAATGATAACTAACTACTCAGAACACATTGAAATAACACAACACAACATATTTATAAAACATTGAACGAAAGTACAAATACTTATCTGAAGTGTTTCTCCAAGTGATCCGCTGACTTCTACTGACTCCAAAGCAATGATGAAAGACTCCAACAACAATAACACACAATAAACACTCAAAATAAACTCACTAGATACAAATAAAGTGGCACCCTAAGTATGGAAGAGACTAAATAAAACTAGAGATGAGAGAGAAGATGGTAAAATGGGTATGTGCACTAAGAGGGGGGGTTTTGGTGCCATTTTCTCTGTAGAATGGGTTCCTATTTATAGAGCTCTGAATTTGACCAAGGGTTGCTTAAGGAACCTCTTCAAAATTCGTTCAAATTCAATGTATTTTATAGAAGGTAACTGTTGTGCCTAGGAGCCGGGATCTAGTTCCTAGGCGCCGGACTCCGTGACCAGGTCATTCGTATCTCTTCACTTTGGATAGCACCTCTTCGTGATCTAGACCGTTTCCTTGTGTTCAAATACATTGTATCACATGTCCTATATATTAGGACTAACTTCCAGTTTTGTAGAAGCTCGAATAATCATTTAACACCGTCAAAATAACTACCCAAAGTCATACAAAAACATGACAACATCTGTATCGAACTGGCGCTTAAGCACCGGATTCTGGCGCCTAGGCTCTAGGCCAATAATTCCAAAATTTTGCTCCATATGCTCCATTTTTGCTCCTTTTTGCTCCTTTTTCTTCTTTTTCTTTCTTGAACTCTTTTTAAATCATCTACATCCAAAAACATAAAAATACCTTTCATTAAAGCATAATATCCTTAAGAGTTGAATCATAACTAAGGCATAAAAATGGGTATTTTTTAGGTAGAACAAATTCCCCCTAACTTAAATGTTACTTGTCCTCAAGTACCCTTTTAATTACATAAAATATATAACATTTGGAATGAAGTAAAAATATTTAAGATTCCTTGTAATTTTTGGTTTTATAAATGCTTTAGAAAATCATTAATCAAATTTCACTAATTAAGTTTAATTTTAAGAATTAAAAAACATTTAACTACCAAATCATAGGATTTCCAGTTTTTCATTTATTTCAAGAATTATTGTAGTTCATCATATTAAGGTCACATAGAATATTTACAAGAAAAAGATTTTCAAGAAATATTTTTCTAGTAAAAATATATGTATAGAAATTAAGTTATAAATGTAATCAGTTTTTTTTTATAAGATAATACAAGTGAAACCAATTTTTGATTAGACATTTCCTCAAGCTTCTCCTCACTTTCTTTTCTTTCTTTTCTTTTTTTTTCTGGATTGTTTTTCAATACTTTTATTCTTTTTTTTTAAGTAAGGATTACTATTTTTGGATAGCTTGTTAATGATTTTGAGCTTCACTATCCTTAACTTATTTTCAAAAACTTATACATTCTTACTTAATGAATATGAAATTAATAATTTATTATTTTTCAAAACTTATTTTAATCTTTTCTTTTTCAAACAATAATCTTGATTCCTTAGTATTTCAAAAATATAATTCTCTTTACTATAAATAGAAAAATTTTCATCTTATTATTCTTTAAGCTAAATAATTATATTCTTAAAATCAACCAAAATTTTTGAAGTTTTAGTTAAGTTTACTAAATTATTTATAAATTCAAAAATTTAGGTAATCTTAAATAAATTTTTCATTCCTTATATTATGTTAATATATTTTTAAAGAAAATATTAGTTCTTTAAGGACAAATAATATTTAAATTTGACACATGTTTTCCCTTCCCCCAAACTTCAGCTTTAGTATAAATATGAATCATGAAATTTTTTGAAGCATGAGAGAAAGAAATAAATAGGAATTAATCTAAGTACAATAATGATGTTGTAATGAAAAACTAACTTCTACTTCTACACATGCTTCAATATGAATATAACAAAAATGATTAGGCATATATAGAAAAGTTTTGCAGGGCAGGAGTTAATTTCTAAAAAAAAATCTTTTTTTTTGTTTTTGAACACGCAAATTTACTAACTATTCATGAACACTATACAGTAGGCTGAAACAGAAATAAACTTTTATAGAAATTCATTCACATTTCAGTCTTAACACACATCAAATAATCTAAAAACAGTTTTAACATTAAAAGTTCACCTAAACACTAACAAAGAACATCACAATAAATAACACAAGCAATAAGAAAACACACTAAAAATAGAATCAACAATCTCTGGAGATAAGTCAAGTTAACTGTCTCTAGCTTCATCATCATCATCACCAAAAGAAAACTTCGTATCCTTTGGATCAACATATGGTGAAAATCTGAGACGAGTAGGGAACTGAACATCGTGCTCACCCTTCAGAAATCTCACTAAAGACTCTAAATACTCAGCATCATAGTCACTCTTTCATTATGTATACTTAGAAAGATGATCAATCTTCTTATCAGTCGTATCTACTCTACAGTGAGTTAGGAATAACTCATGCTGCTGCTCTACAAACTGATCATGCATGGTTTCCCAAAAATTAGATGATGGCTCAGCAGAAGAAGATGGTCTAGAAGTAGAAGCTCTACCTGAAGTAGGTAATGAACTAGATGGTGCAATAGAACTCTTACCTCGCAGTCAATCATAAATGTTGACGCTTTCTCTTCCTAAAGGCTTTGTCGACTTGAGCTTTTCCCCAGAAAGCTCAGCAACTACTCCAGCACTTTGACATAGAGAATAGATCAGAGATGGAAAACAAAGTCTAATAGAAGAGCAAGAACGAGCAGTAGCCTCTATAGAATCATAAATAATGCTCCCTACATCAATAGACTTCCTCTCTTGAATGCAGTAGTTGATAATAGCTCTATCTTTGGTAACTTCGCTCAAATGATTGGATGAAAGGAGAAGAGCAGAAATAAAGTAGTGTCATGCCTTTGAAACACCATTAAGCTTAGAATATGAAAATTTACCCTTTTTCCATTCCGAATCTTCCAGGCTCAACTACTATCAGTCAGGTAGGCAATGATCTTATCCAAATCTCCCTCAGATGGAGATAATCCTGAGTAATAATACTCTATGTTTGGCGGCAGTCTAAAGAAAATATTGATTCTTTCAGGAGTGAATCCTATCCAACTCCTCGAACGAAAATCATGTATTCTTCTGCATCCATGAAATTAGCATAAAACTCTCTAACAACCGAGATAATGGCAACACCAGTGAAATAGCAGAATCGTTGCCAGTTGAGCGTAACTATTGTCTCCTAAATTCTTCCTCCAGGATTATAAAAACTTTACTCTGAGATAAATTTCTGAGTCGTAGCAAAATTATATTATCAGAAGTGTGCTGGAGCACTGAAGAACTTGCTACGATCAAAATTTTTCTTGTTCCTTTCCTCGCTATGATTTGGGTGCCATCTAAACGTGAAAATAAAAATGCGAAAAAAATTTAACTGATCTAGGAAAATAAACTAATTTAAGCTTTTCAAACTTGAAAAAGCTTAAAAATTCATGGATTTAATTTTTCTCAAAATTTCAGTTTATCATAATGAGAGCAAACTCCATGGTGAAAATAAAAAATAATGAGTTTAGAATGTAGATCTGACCTCGAGATGAAGAAATTGGGTGATTTCAAGCTCAAAAACTAGAAAATCCGGCTTTAAATGGGATCTCTAGGTGGTATTTTCGCAAAAAACAGTGGAGAAGGAAGCTTAGGCGCCAAAAATGGTGTGGGGGGGTTTAAGAAGATGAGTTTTTGGGTTCAGGCAGAAACAGCGCCTGGGCGCCAAATTCTGGCGCCTAGGCGCCAGACTCGGCTTTCCAAAAATTTGATTTAAATTAAATATTTTCCACCAAATCTTATAAAATTTCACTCCTAATTACTCTTATGAGAGTATTAATCCTTTTTAAATCCTCCAAATATTTTCACAATCAAATTAAAATGATAGTATAGATCCACAAAAAATGCATCCAAATTCTTCAATTCCAAATCCTAACATCCATTCCAAATTCAATAATTTTCAGTACAAGACTGTATCATGGTTCATCTTTTTATATAAAACAACATATTCAAAGAAAACATTCACATCCAACAACACACAATAAACAATTAAGCAAACACACAAATTAGATATTCAACATACTAACACAAGACTTGATCACACCTAAAACACACATAGGATCTATTTAACACCTATCTTCAATTACCATCTCTTTCGCAGTGAAGTTCGCTCATACCAAATGGATAGAAAACCTATACCCTTGGAAATTTCAAAGCCATCTTTTCATTGATCCACTTTTTCTTAGGGTACATTTCTACTTGAGCATCATGATAGAAAGCCATATGATCAGATTGAAGTTTGGTTTGCCATTCCAAGTGTTCGTATTGCTGGTACATCTCATGGAGGTGATTAACAATACTTTGAAGTTCCTCTTCAATCTTATCCATTCGACTAAGCATTTTCTCCAAACTAACAATAGTAAAACCATTAAAATAAGGCTGAGGATCTTTAGGAGATTTGTCCCTTGACTCATTTCCATCATTTCCTCTATCCATTGCCTCCAAATCCTTTCGAACTCTTACAAAATGGATTACTCTGGTCAAAATTAGTGTTTTTATGTGATTGGGGACAAGAAGTAGGCTATATATAAAGAGATTTAGTGTGAAAAACTGATGAATTTCAGTTTTTCTACAATCTGTAACCGCGGTGCTTATGCGTCGGAATCTGGCGCCTAGGCGCCAGATCATCGATACGCAGGCCATTCTGGTGCTTAGGCACAACCTTTTGGTGCCTAGGCACCGGAACCTCGATCGATTTTGATTCGCCTATCATCAAATTTGCAAAGTTTCGATCGTAAAAATAGGTCTAATAAACGAGTATGATCAACACACAAACAAAATTATGAAAATTTCAAATCACGAACAATTACAAATGAAGGTTAACTTGATCTCCTCTTTACTCACATTAGACATGGAGTGGTCCAAGTCCAATTTCTATATACTTCAAGAAAACGTTTGCTTAAGCCAATATAGACTAGTTAGGATTCTATTTCCAGAAGTTATAAACACCAAAACTCTTATCATTATAACATCCCGCCGGAGCAAGCAAACAATCATATAAAGTCAGAGGTCCGAGGGATATCTCCCTCGAATCAGAAATAACCATCCTAGGAAAAGCAGCCCCTAGTCTACCCTTTAGAGCCTCGGTCTTCTCTTCTTCCACGATCTTCTCCTCCTTCCGTGGCGGTTCTTCGATCGCAAGCGATAGTGCGGCTTAACAGGTTTCAAACTCTGAGTTGAAGCGCGCACCGAAGCGGTCTGGATGTGATCCAAAATTTTCTTCGAAGACTTCATCCAGACAGTACTCCATCCATCATCTGTCGTGTATGGGTCTACTGGAACAATAGGATCCGTTGAAATAACATTAACAGAACCTCCTTTTTGGGGCTCTAACATGTATTCCTTCGTCATCGTTATGTTCCCTTTTCAGAGATTATCCTCAAGTTAATTCTTAAAGGTGAAGCAGTCTTCTATCTTATGTCCTAGCATCCTATGGTAGGGACAATAGTTCGAATGATCCTTCTTGTCGACCTCTTCTGGCCTCCTGGGCTCTGGTAGTTGAAAGTCGGGCGTCATCATCAAACTGCGAAACATCTTGTCCACTGCTTCAATCTTGAAGGGGTATTCCGTAATCAGAAGTTCCTTTAGGGCAAGTGGTGGACGGGGCGACGGTTGATCATGATGCCATGATTGATAGTTAGGTAGAGGCTGTTGATAGCTCTGCTGACGTTGCTGATTAATCCGTTGCGGTGGTTGATAACTTGGTTGTGGCCGCTCTGGCTGAATCTATACTGGATGTTTACCTTTATCTACTGCCGCGAAGATTCTTAATTTCTTCTCGAACGCTTTCATTGTTTTCTGTTTATCAGCTTTGTCAACGAAACTCAGCTGTTTTGCCTTTTCCTGCAAGCTCCCGGCCTTGCTAGGCAACTTTTCGAAAGTGTTAATTGCGAATCCTTTAAGGAGAAGTGCTATCGGGCCATGGATTCTCTTCAACAAGATACCGATTGCATGTTGTTCCTGAAGTTGTGGTTCACACTTCATGCTTAGATTCCTCCACCGAAGTATGTAATCCAATAGGGTTTCATTCTGTTTCTGTTGTTCCACCATTAGATCACCAATAGTGATTTGGTGCCGAGCCCCAGCAAACCGCTTAACGAAAAGGTTTTCCAATTCTTAAAAGGTCTTGACTGAACTGTTCAGCAATTCTGCGTACCAATCAAAGGCAATCCCTGATAAACTGCTGATGAAATGACGAAAGAGTTAGGCATCACTCCCACTGGCATTGCAGCAACTAGCACGAAAATGTACGACATGCTGCCGGGGGTTCCCCGTACCGTCGAAAGTCTTAAACAAAGGCGGTACGAAGCCCTTCGGGTGTTGGACTGCATCAAACTCCTCAGGGTAAGGTCTACTCGTCTGAATAGATGCTCTACTCTTAGACTGGGCTAAGGCTTCTCGCACCTGCTGTTCCACCATATTCTTTATATCCTTTCAGGAATCATGCTCTGCGCTGAATCCTTCTTTGGCTGTTCATCTCCGTTGACGAATGTAACTTCTTTTCCTCCATCTGCAATGTGAATGATCTCTGGAGGTGTTTCCTTCTGAGGTTGAGGCTGACTCTGGAGTGTGGCTAAGGCGGCCACCATCCCCTCTATCCTCTTCTCCAACCGAGAGATCGTGTCATCCTTTTCTCTAAGATTTTCTGTCATTGCTTCTAGTTTGTCTCCTTTCAAAGTTGACGGAGCTCCTTGCAAAGCTGACGATGCTCTGGTCTCAACCACATTGATCTCAACAAATTCTTCATCCATGAATTATGACGAATCCATTTCATTTCTCAATTCTTCATTTCTTCTCTTACCAATCGTTGGATGTCAGTTCTTAACTTTCCTATAGCATCCTCAAGTGGTCTTTTCCAAACAGTCTCGCGGTTTTCAGGCGACGACTGTTGAACCTCATTTCTAGAAGTTTCCTTTAGAGCAGCAGCACTTTCCTTAGATTCAGGTTCTCTATCTAGACCTCTCTTCATAGAGAGTTCTATCGGTATCGGTTCAGTGATAATAGGTTGTCACACCATCCTTCTTGTAGTAGAAGTCCTAGGACCAGATGGTCTATCGGCTGTACGTTGGGAGGTGGTGTGTTATTAGCTCGCACTTTCTTAAGTGGTTTTTCTATGGCAGTGACGGGGTCTACTCGTGGTCCTAGGCGGGATCTAGCTGGTACTCATCCCATTCTTCTCAAAATCTCTGACACGGGGCAGCCCTCCTTTCTGGCTAACTTCTCCACCACGGCTCACAATCGGGTAAATGACGTAGCCTTCATCTTCTTCCTTTTAAAATCACTGTTGTACGCAGGTCCGGGTAGCGCAGCGGCGATCCTTCGGTCATCTTCCTCGTCAGATGTAGCAGAGAGGGCATTAAAACCTCTTTATAATTTGGTCTCTCACGCTCATAATATGGTTTTAATCTGTGTCCATTTACTTTAAATCTATTCCTAGTCTTTGGATCTTCAATTTCAATAACTCCATATGTATATATTTGAGTCACAATGAAAGGTCCTAACCATCGAGATTTTAATTTTCAAGGAAATAATTTTAACCTTGTGTTATATAACAAAACTTCTTGTCCTGGTTTGAAACTTTTCTGGTTAGTCTTCCGATCATGCCATAATTTCATTTTCTCTTTATAAATTCTATCATTATTATAAGATTCACTTCTCAATTCATCCAATTCATTCATCTGCAATAAGCTCTTCTCACCAGTGTGTTTCAAATTATAATTAAATTCTTTAATCGCCCAATACGCTTTATGTTCTAATTTAACTGGTATGGCACATTTTTCCAAAAATTAGTCTATAAGGAGTCATTTTAATCGGAGTATTATAAGTAGTCCTGTAAGCCCATAATGCGGTATCTAATCTTATAGACCAATCTAATCTATTAGAGTTTACAGTATTTTCCAATACTCGTTTAATCTCTCAATTAGAAACTTCAGCTAAACCACTGGTCTGAGGATGATAAGCAGTTGAAATTCTACGAATAATATTAAATTTTTCCGCCAATCTCTTAATATATTTAGTGTGAAAATGAGATCCTCCATCGGTGATAATTACTCTAGACATTCCATATCTAGAGAAAATATTTTTCATTAAAATTTTTGAAACACTTTTAGCATCACAACAAGGTAAAGCTTGTGCTTCAATCCATTTAGAAACATAATCAACTGTAACTAATATGTATAAGTTTCCGAATGAAGGAGAAAAAGGTCCCATAAAGTCTAATCCCCAAACATCAAAGATTTCAACTTCTAACATAAAATTTAAAGGCATTTCATTTCTTTTAGATATATTGCCTAATCTTTGACATCTATCACAAGTTTTGATATATCTGTAAATATCTCTAAAAAGTGTAGGCCAATAGAATCCCACCTGTAAAATTTTATGTGCGGTTTTATCAGTCCCAAAATGTCCTCCAAATTCAGAATCATGACATTTCTGAAAAATTAGTTCAGTCTCTTCATAAGGCACACATCTCCTGATAATAAGGTCCTTACATTGTTTGTATAAATATGGTTCATCCCAAAAATATTCTTTTGCATCATGAATGAACTTTTTCTGTTGTTGCAAAGTTAATATAGGTGGTAAAATATCACTTACAATATAATTTACTATATCAGCATACCATGGTATTTTCCACTCATTTATATTATAAAGTTGTTCGTCAGGAAAACTTTCTGTAATTTCATTATCAATGTCAGATAATTCATTATATTCTAGTCTTGACAAATGATCTACAATTTGATTATCAGTTCCCTTTTTGTTAACAATTTGAAACTCAAATTCTTGAATTAATAATATCCATCTAATTAATCTTGGTTTGGAATCTTTCTTTTGCATTAAATATTTAATAGCAGAGTGATCAATATGCACAATACATTTAGTTCCAATTAGATAAGACTTAAATTTATCAAAAGCATATACAATTGCTAATAGCTCTTTTTCTGTAATTGTATGATTGATTTCAACATTATTAAGAGTTTTACTAGCATAGTGTATAACTTTGAAAATTTTATCATATCTTTGTCCAAGAACTACTCCTTTAGCATAATCACTAGCATCACACATAAGTTTAAATGGTTTCTCCCAATCAGGGGAAACTATTATAGGTGTTGTGATTAATTTATCTTTTATTAATTCAAAAGCATTTAAGCATTTTGTTGTGAATTCAAATTTCTTGTCCTTTTCAAAAAGTTGGCATAAAGGTTTAGTAATTTTTTAAAAATCTTTTATGTAACGTCTGTAAAATCCAGCATGTCCAAGAAAACTTCTTACCCCTCTCATTGTAGTTGGAGGTGGTAATTTAGCTATAACTTGAATTTTTGCGGGGTCTACTTCCATGTCATTTTTTAAAAATTTATGTCCTAATACAATTCCTCTTGCAACCATAAATTGGCATTTCTCTCAATTTAGGACTATGTTAGATTTCTCGCATACCTCTAATACAAAGAAATCATCCATAAATACTTCCATTCCATCATCAATTAATTTACTAAATATGGACATCATACATCTTTGGAATGTTGCAGGTGCATTACATAATCCAAAAGGCATTCTGCGAAAAGCAAAAGTTCTATAAGGACTAATGAATGTAGTTTTCTCTTGATCTTCAGGAGCAATAGGAATTTGATGATAACCAGTATATCCATCTAAAAAATAAAAATATTTATGTCCGGCTAATCTATCTAACATTTGGTCTAGAAATGGTAATGGGAAGTGATCTTTCCTGGTGGCTGCATTTAATTTTCTATAGTCAATACATATACGCCAACCAGTGACTTGTCTTATAGGTATTAAATCATTATTTTCATTAGCCTTTATAGTCACTCCTCCTTTCTTAGGAACACAGAGAATTGGGCTTACCCAAGCACTGACTGAAATAGGATTTATAATATCATTATCTAATCATTTTAATATTTCTTTCTTGACTACATCTTTCATTATTGGGTTTAATCTCCTTTGAGGATCTACTCTTGGCTTATGTTCATTATCTAAAATAATTTTGTTTATACAGATTGAAGGACTAATTCCTTTAGTATCTGCTAAAGTCCAACCAAAAGTTTCTTATATTTTTTAATGTGTCCAAAAGTTTTTGTTCTTGTGATTCATTTAATTTTGCTGATATAATAACTTGTAAAGTTGAAGAGTTACCTAAATAAGCATATTTCAAATAGTTAGGAAAAATTTTTAATTCAAGTTTAGGAGGTTTAATAATTGACGGAACTATATTCTTTTCAATGTTTTCTGTATTATCCAACAATTCAAATCTTTCTTGTATATATTCTAATTCTTCATTATCTGATTCTTCAATTAATTCTATATTTTCTTTTTCTTCAAAATATTCTTTAAAATGTTCATTTTGCAAATGTTCAAATATTTTCATTCGAAAACATTCATCATCTTTTTCTAAAGCAGGATATTTCATTGATTTAGCAATATTAAAAGTTACTTTTTGATCTTTTACTCTCATAGTTAATTCTCCTTTCTAAACATCAATCATAGATTTTCCAGTAGCTCAAAAGGGTCTTCCTAATATTATGGGTATTTCTTTATCTTCTTCCATATCTAAAACAAAAAAATCTACCTGGAAGATAAATTTATCCACATATACTAACACATCTTTAATAACTCCCTTAGGATAAGTAACTGGACGATCTGCTAACTGAAGAGTTACTGAAGTAGGTGTAATTTTTCCCAATTCTAGTCTTTTAAAAATTGATAGAGGCATAAGATTAATGCTGGCTCCTAAATCACATAAAGCTTTCCCATAAAACTTTTCATCAATAACGCAAGGTATAGTGAAACTACCAAGATCCTTTAGTTTTTTAGGAAGTTTTTCTGAATAATTGCACTACACTCCTCGCTAAGTGCAACAGTTTCATCATCTGTGAATTTTATTTTTTTATTTAAAATATTTTTCTTAAATTTTATATAATTGGGCATTTGTTCTAATGCTTCTACAAATGGAATATTTACTGTTAATTTCTTTAAAATTTCAAGAAATCTAGCAAATTGCTTATTTTTTTTATGTTGTTTTAGTCATTGAGTAAATGGTGGTGGTAGTTTTTCTACAGAAATTTTCATAGGTATCAATGGATATTCTAAATTTTTATCTGGCTGAAACTTTTCTTCTTTGATTTCCACTTCCTCACTTTCACTTTCTGTTTCCTTCTGAATTTTTGTTTCTAACGTTTGTCCACTTCGCAGCTGTATAGCTTTTATCTATTCTTTTCCTTGGTCTTTAGGATTAATTTCCACATTACTAGGAAAAGTTCTTTGAGTCTGTTACTAAGTGCAGTAGCTATATGCCCAAGTTGAGATTCAATATTTTTAATAGCAGTTCCTTGAATTTGTAATTGATTACCTTGAATTTATAATTGATTTTCTTGATTCTGTAATTGTTGACCCATATTTATTATTACTTCTTCCACAGATAACTTCTTTTCCTTATATTGAGAATTATTATTAAATCCAGGTGGATAAGAAGTTTTAAAATTAGGATTTCCTTGATTAGATGAATTTCCTATTGGGTTTGAATTTTTTGCCCATTGTTGATTAATAGAATTATTATTCCAATTAAAGTTAGGATGATTCTTCCAACCAGGATTATAATAATTTGAATATGGGCTATTGGGTCTATTATTAATAGCATTTAATGTATCATAAGCAAGTTGAACGTCAAAAATTGCCCTGATGAATTCTCCTCCACTATCGTAGGAGAATAATTCATTCCATAGTTATCTAATTTCTTAGATATAGCAACAATCTAAGAAGCTAACATAGTTATTGCATCAGAATCATGGATACTAGCTATTTTCTTTGGATTTAGCCTTTCAGCGGGCCATTAAAAATTGTTGGTTGCCATTTCTTCAATTGATGAATAAGCCTCATCAAATGATTTAGACATTAAAAAACCTCCAGCGGCAGCATCAATAATAGATCTAAGAGATCCTACTAATCCATTATAGAAAGTTTGAATAATTAACCAACTGCAGTACGCATGGTGTGGGCATTTCCTAAGAAGATCTTTAAATCTCTCCCAAGCTTCATATATTGATTCCCCATCAAATTGAGTAAAAGATGTTATATCATTTCTAGTTTAGCAGTTTTTGATGGTGGAAAATATTTGGATAGAATTTTTTGTAATAGTTCTCCCCAAGTTTTAATAGATCCAGGTGCTAACGAATTTAACCACATCTTAGCCTTATCCCTTAACGAAAAAGGAAAAAGTTTAAGTCTAACAACATCGTTAGATACCCCAACATATTTAAATGTGGCACATAGTTCTAAAATACTGGCAAGATGTAAGTTAGGATATTCATTTGGTGAACCAATAAATTGATTATTTTGTACCAACTGGATAATTGTAGGTTTAAGTTCAAATGAATTAGCCGCTACATCAGGATTTTGGATGGTTAAGTGAATTTCTAGGGTTAGCGTAGTCTCTTAAAGGTCTAGGTTGATTTTTATTTACTGGATTATTTGTCATTTGATTTATGTTTATAATTTATTTTTTCTGTTTTCTAATCCTTCTTATAGTGTGTTCTAATTTAAAATCGTATGGTATTAGATTTTCAGGTCCAAATTTATGCATACACAATCGAAACAACAAAAAAATGGTCCATTACTCAAGTAATATATACTTTACTTCCCCAGCAACGACGCCAAAAACATGACAGTGGTCAGCTTAATAAGAAGTTTTAGTGTAGGTACAATTAAGTTTTCAATATATGCGCAAAAAATTATAATTTAAGCTACCCTTTATCAACGCAAGTATGCATATTGTGCAAGTAATACAGGGCTCTAGTGGAGTCCTGGTTATCGATCCCATAGGGAAGTTGAGATTACGAACCAACTAATTTCTATCGAATATACATAAATTAAATGGAATCTTACTAAAATTTATCAACTACTACTTCTACTACTATTGATTAGGAAAATGCAATATAAGAAATTATCTTTCCCCTTGTTAAGAGAATTAAGTGACTGGATAAATCAAATTAATTTAATTGTATTGTGCCAAATAGGAGCATACCAATTATTTACCCTTTGGTCCAGGCATAAAAAACATTGACTAATCCTATGTTTGTTTATTGAATTTGCGGCTAGGTTGAGAGGATACCGGCTGTCACTTCGGAGCTCCTACGTTCCCCTCACCTGAGGGCTAACATCTACACTTCAGCACCCAAATGATAGGACCAAATTAAGGATTTTAGCCTGTCACTCTAAAATCTCTTATTCTACGCCAGATAAATAATATTTCCCTATTTATTTGCACCCTCCTTTCAAGGACTTTGACCTCCACAAATCTCAGATGTAATCTTTACTTTTAGTTGCAAACAGCAGATTTAAACATTTCAATTGGTCAAATTGATAGTAAATTAAGATCTAAGTTAAATATTATCACAATTTATTTAATTTTATAGGCACATTAATTTTGATTTTCCATTTCACATAATTTCATAACAAGGAGAAAGAAAATTGAACTACTCAGAATGCATGGGAACAACACAATAACACTTGATTTTCATATATAAAATAATACAAAAACACAACTTATCTCGTGTTTCTCCCCCAGCAGACTCCTTGAAGTTCCTTTGTCTCTTCCTTTTCGTACAATTCACAGTCAATTTTTACACTTAAAAACTCTAAACTCACTATAAAACTCTACTGTAACACTCAATAGACTCTCTAATGACTTCTAGTGGACTCTCTTCGACTGAACTCTCTTCTACTTAACTCTCTTCTACTGGAATCTCTTTGACTTTTTTTCTCTCTCTTTTTCGCTCTACTTATAGATGTAGGAAGTTCTCCAAAGGTTGCCTCGGCTCCTCTTCAAAATGCATCCTGATTTGATGAATCTGTGAAGAATTAACTGTCTCGCCATCGGCGGGCTCGATCTCGCTGTAGGCGGGCTTCTAGAAGCAGGGCATTCTTAACTGTCTCGCTGTCAGCGGGCACAATCTCACCGTCGACAGGCTTCAATATAATATTGGCTGAATTCTCTGGAAAATCTCGTCGTCGGCGGGATAGTTCAAATTTCTTCCCTTTTTGGCCTTTTTGCTCAAAATTCGTTCCTTTTTGTCTTTCTTCGATAATTTTTCATTCCTGCAACAAAACAAAGGAAATACCATCCTTTAAAGTGAAATATCAGTCATTTTAATGCAAAATCAATACTAAATTATCATTATATTTTTCCTTAATCAAAAATCAATCTCGGCGCAGACATTTTCTGCAGGGTAGATTCTGAACGTCAGTCCTGAATTATGCTTCCTTCCATCACAAAATTAGGACGAAAAAGAATTTCTCCAAAAAGAGTCCGAGCACATATTCATTTATTTTTTCATTTTTTTAGTTTTATTTACAAGGTATTTTCAGGTTCTATTTTATTCGTGTATTTGTGATTTTAAAAGGTTTGTTTATTAAAGGGCTTGTTTATTAGAAGGTTTACTCGTTAAGAATGAAAAAATTAAAGGAGGAAGGTTATAGAGAAAGTAAGGGACCCAATCCAGAATTGGAAAGGAAGAGAAAGTCTCGTAAGACTTCTCAACTCAAAGGCCCGCTTTTAAGCTAACACCTATTGTGGGTCCACCCCACCTCAAATAGGTAAAAGGATTCTGTAGCCTCTCTGTTTAGGGGTGTCAAAACAGTGGCTCCAAAATCCATGAGAGTTAACTATACCCGTTCAAGACAGAAATGAACGTGGTATTTCAACGGAAAGAATGATAATTTGATCCACTAGGGATATGGACTCACTACCGATTTATGAAAGAAAAACCATCTAATCAAAATGGAGAGAGAAACTACTCCCTAGCGGAGTCGCCAGAAATTATCGGCATATTTTTAGGTTGAGTGTTTTAAAATGGGGGTGACCTATCAAAATTATCGTCGAATTTAATTTAAATATATATATAATTTAGAAAGTAGTATTTAATTTTTGAAAATAATTTTAAGTTTGAAAATTTTAAGATACGAAATAAAACCGATCTCACATCCCAAATAGTTTATATAAACGAGCACTGCACCACAAACCGTGTATCTATCCCGAAGAATAGACACAATGCTTGATGATGGGGCTCTATTAGATAAACTAGAAGATTTGTGACATCCATTTGGTCTGCGAACCAATTTTATAAGCCGACAAGTTCCCCTGCTTAATATAAAGGAATTAAACAGGGTTTATATTACATGGAGTCTTAAAGTTCCCTATAAGGGAAAGCCCCTATAGTTAATTACAACTTAAATGATGGGAATCATTTAAGAAAACTCTCGATAATGATCAATGATTTTGCTCTCAAGAATTTCAAAGTTTGAGGTTTTCAAAGAAATGGACTTTGAAAATTTCAGTAGTGAATGGATCAAATTTAGAACAGTTTATTTTCTAGGAATACAAAGGAAGAGATGTAGGGATGTCACGGACCCGAAGTGAACTTCTTTGACTTCCCAACTATCCTATGGTTTGGTTTCAATTTGAAAAAAATATTTAATGTTTCGATCCTATCAATTTTATTTAATTAGGATTTATATTTGTATGACATGATCATACAAATAACCTCGAAGATGTTAGGGTTTATGTCATACCAAACGACTACCTTGGAGTCCTAAGATCGATTAGCGCTTAATTTGTGTAATATGATTATGCAAATGCCTAACGGAAAGTTTATGATTTATGTTGCACTAGGCAAACTACCTCGAAATTCTATGGCTTGGTTATTTAATTCTAATAAAGGTTTTGCTGATGTAGATCCAAGTTTTGCTGATGAAGATGGACGTGCTGCCAACTATTTTCCAAGCCCTTATTATTGCAGATGTTTAGTTTTAGAAGGTGAAAATCAGGATATGAGGGAAGTGTTTTCGTGTAGAAGAGTCTTAAGGTTCAAATGTCTTAATGTTTTAATTAAAACAAATCTTAAAGTTGATTAAGTAGGACAGTTTAAGATCCCACCGTTTCGTCATCCCAACACCATTATTTTCATCGGATTCACTTAGTCCAAATGAATTTACTATACTCAACTGAATGAGTTCCACACTTTCATTTTGACCGTGGGAAATCTTTTTAGCAACACATGGGTTACATCATCCGAGGAATTCTCGATCATCCAACGAGACATTTTAATTTAATTGTAGTTGTAGTTTTGTTATTCTGTTTGTGATTAAATTTTGAGTTATTTTATATTTTGAATGTTGTGGCAGTAAATTTTATCTTGTATTTATTTTTAAATTAGTTTTGGGTTTCAGTTTTGTGGCTATCCTAAAAGTTTCAGTCATAATGCAGGGTGACATTCTTATTTAACAAGCAAAAGAAGTAAAGTGCAGTGTAGGTAAATAAATCACAATAAAATAAAGGCGTACTTGGTGGGTCTTCTCGTCATTCCCGGCTTCACTTAAAACACATGTCAGAGCAATTATATATATATCAAGGAAATCATCTAAAAAAAGCTAAGGGAAGGTTCTGGTTGTCTACCAAAATCCTAATCTCATCGCTAGTCAATTCCTATGACGTCTAGGTCCTTGTGTTTTATTAAGGATGATTTTCTTCACCAAAGAACAATGAAGTTTCACTGTTCATTGAAACATCCCATTAAGTTAGAGAAGTGCTCAGAATTGAATTCTGAACATCTTCTTAAACATTTTAGGGATTACTTTAAATTCAGTTTGTTTCATTGAGGTGGTGAATCAATCACCCGGGTTACTCTTGCTTAGTGAGTTAGGATGTTTGATTATCCTATGAGTGAAGTGACATTTCATCTGATGCTTTATTTAAGATTTATAATAATGAAAGTCTTTAGGGGCAAATTAGTTTGTTAAAGAATTTAACCGTTTGTATTAAGGTTGAATTGATGATTTAAGATAATTTAGTTTAGTTATGAAATTTTAGGTTGATTCCTTTTAGATTAGTTAAGTTGAGGGAGGTATTTAAATTATTTAATACTGTTTATATTTTCAATTACTTAAATTTATTTTAATTTAATTATAATCTTTAATTGGTTTAATTTAAAATTATGAATTATTTTGGGATTAATTTTTAACATTCCAAATTTATTTTTGATTGAATTCAAAGGAATTTTAAATTAGTTTTAAGGTTTTAGATTTACTTTAATTTAATTACTAAATCATTTAATGTTTTAAACTTTTAATTTAATTAAGGATTACTTCTTTTTAATTATTAATTTCAATCATCATTCATTTAAAATTAATTAAGAGTTGAATATTATTGAGTTCATATATTTAGGGACTTTTAAATTAAAGAATTGATATCTTCTTAAGTCATATCCCTAATTTTAATAATCCAATTTTTAATTATTCCTGTTAAATTTAAAGGAATTAATTAATTAGGATTTCATTTTTTATGTTGTAGGTGATCAAATGGTTTCTACCCATTAATTACCTAAGTTTCAATCATTCAAGAGAAAATTAAGATCAAATATTCATCCCTCCCTTTGATTAAGCCTAAAGCATTAATTAGGGTTAAAATCCCTTAATTACCTTTATGCCCTCTTAAGCCTATTCACTTCATAACTTACTAAATTGAGCTCAAATGAATTTGAAATTTTTATGTCATTTTACTCACATGCCAATTAATACATTAGAGGAGAAAATGTTATTTTTCCATTTTTAATTTTATTTATATAATTATTCTAATGAAAAATAAGGGTTTTCAATGAAAATTCAACAACATGACCAAGCTAGAGTTTCTGTCCTCAGGAAAATTATGGGATGCTCTTACTGACCAGAGGACCACTTGGACTAATTTTGGTGATTTTTTTAATTATATTTTATTTATGATAATTATTTTAAGTTTTAAGGTATTAATTAATTTTAAAATAAAATAAGAGTTGAAAATTATGTTTTATATTTTTCTTATACCTCTCTAACCTCAAGGAACACAAAGAAATGAATTTTATAATTTTTTGATTTTTCTTAGAATTTTTATATTTATTTTAGTGGGAAAGTTTGAATTATATTAAAAATTAAATTAAGCTCTTAAAGTTTAATATCTTTACTTTGAAGATTAGGAAAAATATTTGTTTGATTCCTAAGTGATTAGGAAACAAAAAATGACATTTCTGTGATTTTTAATATTTTTGTGATTTTTTAAATTTTTTAATTATTAAAATATTTAAAAATAGGTTAAAAATAAAGTTTTTAGAAAAAATCCAATTTTAATTCTCTTAGACTTCTCTAGTCTCAGAGAAGTCCCAAAACTAATTTAGTGAATTTTTTAAATGTATTTTGGGTTTTATGAATTTTTAAAGTTTAAGAATGGTCATGCCACTTAAATAATTCATTTAGTGGGTTAAATCATTTTAAATTGATCTCAAATTTTTATGTAAGACTCGTCTGACCCTAAGGATCAGTGGAGAATTAATTTCATGTGATTTTAGTGTGTAATTAATCTTAATTAATTAAAGTTCAGTTTTAAGTGTTTAGGCTAATTAGGGATATTTTTAAGGAATTCAATCAAGCCATAAATTTTTTAGGCTCCTCTAGTTATAAGATTCCTCCCCTAATTCCTTGAAATTTCTAAGCAATTTGCAAATTATTTGAATTAAAATACAAAAAACAGACACATAAGCATGGAAAATAAATAACTTGCCATAGAGATGGCCTATGGCCTTGGAAAACTCAGGGAATGTTCCCAAGAACAGAGACTACAAAAGCCCTATAGTCTCATGTCATGGTGAAATGTGTATGTGAATGGAGAATTAAAACATCACATAGAGTATTTAAATTATTAAAAATCATAGACTCAACAAATTAACTTAATTCTTTTTCCACATTATTCTCCTCTGTTCACTGAGCAAGAAGGTATTTTTTTTTATTTTTATGATTTTTCTATACAAAGTTACTCATTTTTAAAGTTTGCTCAATAAATTAAATAGAAAAATCCTCAATTTTTCTGCTTATCCAGGGAGGAAGCAAATTCTAAAGTGTAGCACAAAAATCTATTATTCAAATTAGCAATGCACTTACAGTAAATACTAAAGCTGCTAAATTTTAACGATGTTAGAGATTTTAAGATCATGAAATTACTTTCTATACTTCAAATTAAAGTTAACTACTACAATAAGTTTTGTAATGCAAGGTTCAAATTTGGAGAAATTGTCCTCCCCTTTTATAATGATATTATGGTGAGTGAATGATAAAGATTAGTAAGATTCTTGTATTATGCCAAATAAGATCATATATATTCTTTACTCTCTTCTGAGTGCTATAGAGAACATTGGCTAACCATAGGTTTAGTCAATAAAATCTGTGGTTAGGCTGGGAGGATACTAGATCTCACTCTAGAGCTCCCACTTCACTTCGCCTGAAGGTTAACTCTCCCTTTAGTTTCTAAACACTAGGACGAAATTGGGAATTTTAGTCTTTAACCCTAAAATTCGCAACTCTACGCCCAATAAACATATTTCCCTTTTTAGTTGAACCCAACCCTTATGAACTACATCACTCATTTATGAACATTGAATGTAATATTAACTTTTGTTGTTGAAAGCATAGTCCTTTCACATTGTATGTTTCACAACATATTTTAACAATTCAATTTGCCAGATCGAAAAGTAAATGAATTGTGAAGTGAAAAATCATCACAATATCTTAATAGTTATATGACATCTAATCTAAACCATCACTTCACCATATATCATTACAAGGAGAAAGACAGTTTTTGGCAACTTCCATGCAGTCAGTCTTCATTGAGGGCCAGTAGTACCCTAATCTTTTAATTTTCATCTTCATCTTGAACCCAGTCGATGGCGCCACAAAGTCTGAGTGCACTTCCTTAGCAATTTCACGAGCCTCGGACCCGTTCGGGCACCTTAGCCACTTCTGATCGAAAGACCTTCTATATAACGCATTGTTTATTAATGTGTATGACAGAGTTATTTTTTTTATTTGATGGGCTAATGACTTATCGTTCGGTAGGTTTCCTATTTATAGGTAGTCGATTAATGGCTGTCGTCATTCCTCTATGGTTACGCCCTCTTTATAGTATTTTCTTCGCTTTCCATCTAATTGGAGTATTGCATCCATGTCGAGAAATTTGTGAGAGGATCGCGGGTCACGGCCCGACTTCAACTCACTCATCATGCTTCGAGCAAACTCTTTGCAAGGAGGGCTAGCGTGTCTCTGAAGGCATTTTTCTCTTATGGAATCTTGTAAGATCATCACATTCAAATCTTTGCTCCAACAACTTCATGCATCTTGATAGTCTTGCTCGAGTCTTGGTTTCAAAATCTTGTCTTGTCCAATGATATATTATATGATCAACGAGTGAATCACCGTAGATATTGATATGCAATTGTCCCCATCGGAATGGTTAACTCGAGTCCGGTTATAAGGGCTTCAAATTTTTGCTTCATTGTTCGTGCACGATTACGGTAGATGGTAGGAGTATCTTAACATCCCCCGCTCTCGGTGTTATAAATATTAATTCAAAATCTACCTTACCGGGCACTATCATTTGCAATTCTTTGTCTTTACGGCTGTTGAAGATGTCTCCATCAAATAACAATTCCCAACGCCGATCATCGGGGTCTTCTAGGCTCATTATCTGCCGTCGATAAGTCGTCGTTGAGAGGAGAATCTGCCCGATGCAAAGGGTGCGCAGCTGGGAAGTGCTAGGACTTGTCCTTTACGGCAAGAAGCGGGACAAAAGTTATATTGAATTACTTGATAGTATCATCGACACGACAAGTACGCCGGAAAGAGTCGGACGGGTCATCAAAAATTGTAATGGATTAACTCTCGAGATAAGGTTGACCTTATGATAAAACATGTAATTCTTGAGCTTTTGAGAGCTGAACATCAGGGCTAAACAATGTTTCTCAATCAAGGGATACTTTACTTCCATCAGAATTAGATTACGACTTAATTAGTAGAGAGCGTTTTCTTTACCCTCGTCATTGACACAGGCTAAACGGGGCTCCAAGGGAATCGTCAACAGTGGTATAAAGTATGAATGGTCTGAGTAGGTACTAAAATAGGAGGTGTCGTTAAATACTACTTAATGTCCTCGAAGGCTGTGGCATTTTCTTCCCAAATGAATTTGGCGTCCTTTTTAACTAATGCCGAGAAGGCAGCTTTGCGACAAGTTTGAAATAAAAAGCGTCGAAGATATACCCAGCTTCCTTGGAAGGATCGTGGTGCTTCAAAGTTTTGGAGGCGGCATTTTTAAGATAACTTTAATCTTCTCCGGATACGATTTCAATTTCACGATGTCGGACGACAAATCCTAAGAATTTAGCGGAAGGTGACGCACAAGGCGTATTTCGAAGTTCATCTTAAGGTTAAATTGTCTTAATTGCTCGAAAACAATTCTCAAATCATGCAGATGATCTTCCTTTAGTTTGCTCTTGATGACCACATAATCCATGTAGCACTCGACTTGGTTGTGAATGAGATCATCGAAAATCTTTGTCATCGCTCTTTGGTATGTTGCCCCTATATTCTTCAATCCGAAAGGCCTTTGTGTAACGCAGTATACTCCGATTAGCGTTACGAAGGCACGTAAGCTTTTTGTCTTCTGGTGCCATCTTTATATGGTTGTATCCTGACGTTCCATCCATGAAAGAGAAGACTTCGTGCATCGAAGCAATGTCGATCATCAATTCTAGAATTGGTAGCGGTAATTCATCTTTTGGGCATGCTTTATTCAAATCTCTGAAATCCGCGCAGTTGCAGTTGAAATTTGTTCTTCTTTTTGACTGGTGACACATTGGCTAACCATGTTGGGTATTGTTCTTCACGAACAAATTTAGCATCTATTAGCTTCTTAACTTTAGCTATAATTTGTTGTTCAATTTCTAGAAGCATTCTTCTTGGAGCTTGTCTGACTAGAATAGCAGTATGATCCACTATCTTATGAGCTGTGACTTGAAGCTAATCTGGCATTTCATCATAACTCCAAGCAAAACATTCCTTGAATTCCATTAATAGCTTGATCATGTTTTCAGAGTCTTCATTGTTAATTGGGAGCTAATAAGATCGGCACAGGCTCTTCGCTAGTACCTAAGTTAAATTTCATTAACTCGTGTTTATTGTAGATTTAATTTCTTCTTCAAAATTCGGCGGAGCTTCTCCCGTTGTTAGATCCTCGAGATCAATACGACTTCTAAGAAGTTTTCATTAGGCTCACAAGTGACAACCATCGAATTCCAAATCATCAAAAGTTTAGTATTCTTGTGCCGAATCCCAAGACCATGCTACGAATTGGGAGGTCGACTGGCATTAATCCATAATTTTTCAAAGCGTTGTGATTGACCTTTTGAACACTATTTAGGTAAGACACCATGTTGAATTAAATTTTGAATACGAAGAGGAAACCACTTAAAAGGCAATTCCATTAATTCAGATGAAGTGACATCTTCAAATTGTACATCATTCTATATTTTAGAAGAAGCACCACACTAGAAATTGATCAGTTTAGCACCACCACCATGTACTTCCTTGATCATCATACCCGCGATCTTATTAGGATAGATCGGGGTTAGGGTCATAGTATGTACACAACGGTTAATCTTTTCGTACATCGCTTTGTATTCTTCGTTCTTTTTATCTTCTAGTGAGATCTTGAATTAAGGTTTCTTCTGGCTTATTATTGCTGCTTCTTTCTTGATTTCTTTTTCTTCTTCTTTGGAATTGCTTTCCCAATCAACATCGATGACATGTTTCTTCTATTTATCTGTTCCACCGTTTCTTCTTCGACCTCGTCCCCGACCTCGACATTGGGTGCGCGTTTTGGAGAAACCTTCACCATCTCGCCGTAAGGGAGTGGTGAGTAACTGTTGAACAAGAATTTGAGGTTCTTCATCGTCTCGACTCCTTTTCATTAGATATGACATTTACGGGAAATGATAGTTTTCTTCGAGAGGCACGTAGTAGGCTACATCTTCGTGAATTCCAATTTCGTGTACGGAGAACGAGTTGCAAGTCACCTTTGATGCATTGTTCTCCCCCTCCTTCATAATACTTTGTACGCGAATTGTAGAGACAAAGGTACCATTTGGTTTTAATGGATCCACGGCCGACCCAGTAGAGCATTGAAAGATGTTTCAGAATTAATTATATGGAATGTTGTGGTTGTCTTTGCCAAATCACCTATCTTCATTAATATTGTTATTGATCCAAGAACTCTTTCTCCTTTCTGGTTGAAACATCATAGCATCATCCTGTCCGCTTCAAGATCACGATCATTAATCTCCAAGTATGCTAACGTCCGAAGGTTCATTATGTTGATCGATGCTCCCGGATCAACTATCACCCTAGAGAGCGTGAACTTTCTGATAGAGACTTAAATGTACAATGGTCAGTTATGATCAGCTGTTCCAAGCAGTAGGTCATTGTGCTTGAAGGTAACACCTCGGTTGTTCTTTTAAAGCCGAAACCTCATATAAGGAATTACCGGCCATTTGAGCTAAGCGGATTTTTGGATCAAGTAAGGCCTTAATCAGAGCTTCCCTCATCTCCTTTGAGGATTAGAGCGTCGTAGATGCTCGGTTTGGGCCCCAGTAGCTTCCTAAGATGGGCTAGCACGTTATAGTACTTTATTACCGGGTTCTTTAATTTCTTCCCGAATGGGCAATTCTTCCTATTTCAGGGTTGGCTCTTCTTTGAGCAACCACCCTTTTCCTTTATCCCTTTGGACCCATTCTCGGGGGTAAAACTTTTTTACTTCTTAGATTAACTTTTGTTATCTCTTCGTTCTTGTTGTCTCCTCTTGAATTGAAATGGGCGAAAACCTTACCGAAGTTGCTTCGAGAATGCGGCAACTACGGTATTTCTATCGTGATCGAAGCTCCTCAGAATTCACAAACGAACTCGTCACTTCTTGAGCTTTCATAGCCATTCTTATGAATGTCTCCCCCTTGGTCAGGGTCATCGAGGTTTCATATGATTTGAGAATCATTATTCGTATTGAAATTGAGATCTGGATTAGGTTGGTTGTCGTTAGTTATGTAATGATTAGAAACAATCAAACGTAGCTGACACGAAACTCTTATCTGATATAAGGTCCCGCCGGGGCGAGCAAACAATCATATAAAGTCAGAGGTTCAAGGGATTTCTCCCCGGAATCAGTAATAACCATCATAGGAAAAGTAGTCCCTAGTCTACCCATTGGAGCCTTGGTCTTCTCTTCTTCCACGATCTTCTCCTCCTTCTGGGGCGGTTCTTCGATCGCGAACTATAGTGCCAACTTAGCGGGTTTCAAACTCTTAATTGAAGCGCGCACTGGGCCGTCGGATGTGATCAAAATTTTCTTCGAAGACTTCGTCCGGGCAATTACTCATCCATCATCGGTGATGCAGGTCTACGGAACAATAGGATCCGTTGAAATAACATTAACGGAACCTCCTTTTGGGTGCACTTCATGTATTCTTTGGGATCATTATGTTCCCTTTCCGGAGATTATCCTGAAGCCAATTCTTAAGGGTAGAGCAGGTCTTCTATCTTGTCGAGGCATCTATGGTAGGGACAATAGTTCAAATGATCCTCTTGTCGACTCTTGCGGCCTCTGAGGCTGCAGTGATTTGAAAGTCGGGCGTCTTCATCAAGCTGAAAAATCTTGTCCTTTGCTTCGGTCTTGAAGGAGTATTCCTTAATCGGATGTTCCTTCGGGGCACGTGGTGGACGAGGCGATGGTTGATCATGCTACCATGATTGATAGTTCGGTCGAAATTTGTTGATAGCTCTGTTGAGGTTGTGATAAATCTGGCGAGGTTGAACGATAAATCCGTTGCGGTGGTTGATAACTTGGTTGTGGCCGCTTTGGTGATCTGCCTTGGTACATTTTACCTTTATCCTTTAACGAGACGATTCTGATTTCTTCTCGAACGCTTTCATTAGTTTGTTTATCAGCTTTGTCGACGAAACTCGAATTTGTTTTTGCCTCTCTTCCTGCAAGCTCGGCCTTGCTAAGCAAATTTTCGAAAGTGTTAATTGTGAATCCTTTAAGGAGAAGTGCTATCGGGCCATGGATACTCTTCAACAAGATTTCGATTGCCTGCTGTTCCGGAAGTTGTGGTTCACACTTCATGCTTAGATTCCTCCACCGAAGTATGTAATCGAATCAGGTTTCGTTCGGTTTCTGTTGCTCCACCACTAGATCACCAATAGTGATGTGGTGCGACAACAAGCTAGCAATGAAAAAGGTTTTCCAATTCTTAAAGGTCTTATTTGAACCGATTTCGAAATGATAATGCGTCTTAATCGAAGGCAATCCACGATAAGCTGGCGATGGCCCGACAAAAAGAGTAAGGTGTCGCTCCCACGGCATTGCGGCAAATGGCACGAAAATGTGCGACATCTTCTGCAGGGTTTCTCGTACCATCGAAAGTCTTAAATAGAGGTGAGGTACGAAGCCCTTCGAGTATTGGACTTATCAGACTACTCGGGGGTAAAGGTCTACTATCTGAATGAATGCTCTAGTCTTCGTGGGCTAAGGCTTCTCGCACATGCTTTGTTCACATATTCTTTATATCCTTTGGGAATCATGCTCTGCTGTTGAATCCTTCTTTGGTTGTTCATCTCTGTTGACGGATGTAGCTTCTTTTCGTCCATCTGCAATGTGAATGATCTCTGGAGGTGTTTTTACGAGGTTGGTGACTCCGGAGTGTGGCTAAGGCGGGCGCCATCCCCTCCATCCTCATCTTCATCCGAGAGATCGTGTCATCCTTTTCTCGAAGATTTTCTCTCATTGCTTCTGATTTGTCTCCTTTTGAAGTTGACGGAGCTCCTTGCCAAGCTGACGATGCTCGGGTCTCAACCACATTGATCTTGGCAAATTCTTCATCCATGAATTCTGATGAATCCATTTCAATTCTCAAATCTTCATTTCTTTCTATTATTAATCGTCGGATGTTAGTTCTTAACTTTCCTATAGCATCCTCAAGTGGTCTTTTCCAAACAGTCTCGCAGTTTTCAGGCGACGACTGTTGAAACTCATTTCTAGGAGTTTCCTTTAGAGCGAAGCACTTTCCTCGAATTTAGATTCTACAATGAGACTTCTCTTCTTAGAGAGTTAAACGAGTGTCGGTTCGGCGATAATAGGTTGCCACATCATCCTTCACCTTAGTAGATATACTGGGACCGGATGGTACCGTAGTGCAGTAACGTTGGCGGTGGTGTGATGTGCTCGCACTTTCTTAAGTGGTTTTTCTATGTCAGTGAAGTGGTGATCTGAGGCGGGATCTAGCTGCTACTCGTCATATTCTTCTCAAAATCTCTGGCACGGGGTAGCCCTCCTTTACGCTAACTTCTCCACCACGACTCACAATCAGGTAAGCGGCATAGCCTTCATCTTCTTCCTTTTAAAATCACTGTAGTAAGCAGGTCTTGGTAGCTTAGCAGCGATCCTTCGGGCATCTTCCTCATCAGATTCAGCAGAGAGGGCATTAAAACCTCTTTATAATTTGGTCTCTTACCCTCATAATATGGTTTTAATCTGTGTCCATTTACTTTAAATCTATTCCCAGTCTTTGGATCTTCAATTTCAATAACACCATATGTATATACTTGAGTCATAGTGAAAGTTCCTAACCATCGAGATTTTAATTTTCCAGGAAATAATTTTAACCTTGTGTTATATAACAAAACTTCTTGTCTCCTGGTTGAAACTTTCTTGTTAGTCTTCCGATCATGCCATAATTTTCATTTCTCTTTATAAATTCTATCATTATTATAAGATTCATTTCTCGAATTCATCCAATTTATTCATACACCAATAATCTCTTCTCACCGGCGTCTTTCAAATTATAATTAAATTCTTTAATCGCCCAATACACTTTATGTTCTAATTCAGCGGTAAGTGGTACGTTTTTCAAAAATTGAGTACGTAAGGAGTTATTCCAATCGGAGTTTTATAGCGTCCTGTAAGCTTGCATAATGTGGTATCTAATCTTATAGACCAATCTAATCTATTAAGGTTTCAGTCTTTTCCAATATTCATTTAATCTCTCGATTAGAAACTTCTGATAAACCACTGGTCTGAGGATGATAAGCAGTTGAAATTCTATGAATAATATTAAATTAAAATGAGATCCTCCATCAGTGATAATTACTCTAGGCATTCCATATCTCGAAAGGTATTTTCATTAAAATTTTAAAACACTTTTAACTCACAACGGGTAAAGCTTGTGCTTCAAACCATATAGAAACATAATCAGCACGTTAATTTGTATAAGTTTCCGAATGAAGGAGAAAAAGCTCCCATAAAGTCTAATCCCCAAACATCAAAGATTTCAACTTCTAACATAAAATATAAAGGAATTTCATTTCTTTTAGATATATTGCCTAATCTTTGACATATATCACAAGTTTTGATATATCTGTAAACATCTCTAAAAAGTGTAGGCCAATAGAATCCATGCTGTAAAATTTTATGTGCGATTTTATTAGTCCCAAAATGTCCTCCAAATTCAAAATCATGACATTTCTGAATAATTGATTCGGAATCTTCATAAAGTACACATCTCACGATAATATGGTCCTTACATTATTTGTATAAATATGGTTCATCCCAAAAATATTCTTTTGCATCTGAATGAACTTTTCTATTGTTAAGTTAACATAGGTGGTAAATATCACATACAATATAATTTACTATATCAGCATACCATGGTATCTTCTACTCATTTATATTATAAAGTTGTTTGTCGGGAAAACATGCAGCAATTTCATTATCAATGTCGAATAATTCATTATATTCTAGTCTTGACAAATGATCTGTAATTTGATTATCTGTTCCCTTTTTTAATAATTTCAAAATCAAATTCTTGCATTAATAATATCCATCTAATTAATCTTGGTTTGAAATCTTTCTTTTGCATTAAATATTTAATAGCAGAGTGATCAGTATGCACAATACATTTAGTTTAATTAGATAAGACCTAAATTTATCAAAGCATATACAATTGCTAATAGCTCTTCTTCTATAACTGTATAATTGATTTCAGCATTATTAAGAGTTTTACTAGCATAGTGTATAACTTTGAAAATTTTATCCTGTCTTTGTCCAAAAGCGCTCTATATAGCATAATCACCAACTCACACATATGTTCAAAATGGTTTTCCCAATCGGGGAAACTATTATAGGTGTTGTGATTAATTTATCTTTTATTAATTCAAAAGCATTTAAGCATTTTTGTTGTGAATTCAAATTTCTTGTCCTTTTCTAAAAGTTGGCATAGAGGTTTAGTAATTTTTGAAAAAATCTTTTTATGTAAACGTCTGTGGAAATCCGGCATGTCAGAAAACTTCTTACCCCTCTCACTGTAGTTGGAGGTATTAATTTAGCTAACTTATTGCAGGGTCTACTTCCATGCCATTTTCTGAAATTTATGTCCTAATACAATTCCTCCTGCAACCATAAATTGGCATTTCTCCCAAATTAGAACTAAGTTAGATTTCTCGCATACCTCTAATACATTTTCAAGATGATTCAAGCATGCATCGAATGATGTTCCAAATACAAAGAAATCATCCATAAGTACTTCCATTCCATCATCAATTAATTTACTGAATATGAACATCATACATCTATGGAATGCTACAGGTGCATAACATATTCCAGACGTCTACTTAGAAAGCAAAAGTTATGAGGCTAGTGAATGTAGTTTTTCTCTTGATCTTCGGGAGCGATAGGAATTTGATGATAACCGGTATATCAAAATCCAAAAAGCAAAAATATTTATGTTGACTAATCTATCTAACATTTGGTCTAGAAATGGTAAAGGGAAGTGATCTTTCTGAGAATTGCATTTTGCATTTATTTTCTATGGTATTTGTTGATACATATACGCCAACCAATGACTTGTCTTATATGTATTAAATCATTATTTTCATTAGCCTTTACCGTCACTCCTCCTTTCTTAGGAACACAGTGAATTGGGCTTACCCAAGCACTGTCCAAAATAGGATATATATCACCATTTTCTAACCATTTTAATATTTCTTTCTTGACTACATCTTTTATTATTGGGTTTAATCTCCTTTGAGGATCTACTCTTGGCTTAAGTTCTTTATCAAAAATAATTATGTGCATACAGATTGAAGGACTAATTCCTTTAATATCTGTTGAAGTCCAACCAAAAGTTTTCTTATATTTTTTTAATGTGTCCAAAAGTTTTTTTTCTTGTGATTCATTTAATTCTGTTGATATAATAACTAGTAAAGTTGAAGAGTTACCTAAATAAGCATATTTCAAATGGTTAGGTAAAATTTTTAATTCAGGTTTAGGAGGTTTAATAATTGACGGAAGTATATTCTTTTCAATGTTTTCTGTATTATCCAACAATTCAAATCTTTCTTGTATATATTAATTCTTCATTATGTGATTCTTCAATTAATTCTATATTTTCTTTTTCTTCAAAATATTTTTTAAAATGTTCATTTTGAAAATGTTCAAGTATTTCCATTCTAAAACATTCATCATCTTTTTCTAAAGCAGGATATTTCATTGATTTAGCAATATTAAAAGTTACTTTATGATCGTTTACTCTCCTTAGTTAAATCTCCATTTTGAACGCATGTTATAGCTTTTCAGTAGCTAAGGGTCTTTCCCTAATATTATGGGTATTTCTTTATTTTCTTCCATATCTAAAACAATAAAATCTACCGGGAAGATAAATTTATCCACTTTTACTAACACATCTTCACTACTCCCTTAGGATAAATGGCGAACGATGCACTAGCTATGAGATTCTTGATGTAGGTGTAATTTCTCACAAATTCTAGTCTTTTAAAAATTGATAGAGGCATAAGATTAATGTTGGCTCCTAAATCACATAATGCTTTCCCATAAAAACTTTCCACCAATAGCGCAAGGTATAGTGAAACTGCGGGATCCTTTAGTTTTTCAAGAAGTTTTTGAATAATTGCACTACACTCCTCGCTAAGTGCAACAGTTTCATTATCTGTGAATTTTCTTTTCTTATTTAACATATATTTCATAAATTTTACATAATTGGGCATTTGTTCTAATGCTTCTACAAACGAAATATTTACTGTTGATTTCTTAAAAATTTCAAGAAATTTAGCAATTTGCTTATCTTTTTTATGTTGTTTTAGTCATTGAGGAAATGGTGGTGATGGTTTTTATACAGAAATTTTCATAGGTATCAATGGGTAATCTAAATTTTTATCTGGCTGAATCTTTTCTTTTTTGATTTCCCTTCCTCATTTGACTTTCTAACCGCTGAATTTTTGTTTCTCCCTTTTTTCCACTTCGCGGTGTATAGCTTTTATCTTGTTCTTTTTCCTTGGTCTTTATGATTAATTTCCATTACTAAATTTCCTTGAGTTGTTACTAAGCGCGGTATCTTATATACCCAAGTTAGTTTCAATATTTTTAATAGCAGTTCCTTGAATTTGTCATTGATTTCCTTGATTCGTAATTGTTGACCCATATTTATTATTACTTCTTCCACGGATAACTTCTTTTCCTTTTATTGAGAATTATTATTAAATCCGAATTGGATAAGAAGTTTTATAATTAGGATTTCCTTGGGATTAGATGAATTTCCCTGTGGGTTTGAATTGTTTAACCATTGTTGATTAATATAGTATTATTCACGATTAAAGTTAGGATGATTCTTCCAACCGGGATTATAATAATTTCAATATGGGTTATTACTTGGAATTTACATTATTAATAGCATTTAAAGTTTCATAAGCAGGTTGAACATCAACAAATTGCCCGAACTTGAATTCTCCTCCACTATCACAGGAGAATAATTCATTCCATAGTTATCTAATTTCTTAGATATAGCAGTAATCTGAGAAGCTAACTTAGATATTGCATCAGAATCATGGATACTAGCTATTTTCTTTGGATTTAGCCTTTCAGCGGGCCATTGAAAATTGTTGGTAGCCATTTCTTCAATTAATGAATAAGCCTCATCAAATGGTTTAGACATTAAGGAACACTCCAACTGCAGCATCAATAATAGATCTAACGAATCCCATAATCCATTATAGAAAGTTTGAATGTTAAGCAAATGCAGTAACGCATGGTGTGGGCATTTCCTAAGAAGAACTTTAAATCTCTCTTAAGCTTCATATATTGATTCCCCATCAAACTGAGTAAAAGATATTATATCATTTCTAAGTTTAGCAGTTTTTCATGGTGGAAAATATTTGGATAGAAATTTGTGTGATAGTTCTCCCCAAGTTTTAATAGATCCAGGGGCTAAAGAATTTAACAACATCTTAGCCTTATCCCTTAACGAAAAATGAAAAATTCTAACTCTAACAATATCGTTAGATACCCCATCACATTTAAATGTGGCACATAGTTCTAAAAAACTGGCAAGATGTAAGTTAGGATCTTCATTTGGTGAACCACAGAATTGATTATTTTGTACCATCTGGATAATTACGGTTTTTAAGATCGAATGAATTAGCGCTACATCGAGATTTTGTATGGTTAAGTGAATTTCATCTAATGTAGGGTTAGCGTAGTCTCTTGAGTCTAGGGATTGATTTTCAATTACTGGATTATTTGCCATTTTATTTATGTTTATAATTTCTTTTTGTTTTGTAATCCTTCTTATAGTGCGTTCTAATTCTGAATCGTATGGTGATAGATTTTCACGTCCAAATTTATGCATACACAATCAAAACTACAAAAAAATGGTACGGTACTCTAGTAATAATTACTTTACTTCCCGGCATGTTGTCAAAAACTTGGCCGGTGGTTAGCTTTATAAGAAGTTTTAGTGTAGGTGCAATTAATTTTTCAATATATGCGCGAGTAATTATAGTGCAACTTCCCTTTGTCGACGCGAGTATACGTATCGTGCAAGTAATACGGGGCTCTAGTGGGTGCGTTGCCAAATCTAGGGAGATTGAGATTACGAACCAACTAATTTCACATCGAATATACGTAAATTAAATGGAATCTTACTAAAATTTATCAACTACTACTACTACTACTATTGATTATGAAAATGTAATATAAGAAAGTACATTCCCCCTTGTTAAGAGAATTAAGTGAATGGATAAATCAAATTAATTTAATTATATTATATTTCAAATAGGAGCATACCAATTATTTACCCTTTGGTCCAGGCATAAAGAACATTGACTAATCCTTTGTTTGTTTACTGAATCTGTGGCTAGGCTGAGAGGATCTGTTTGTCACTTCGGAGCTCCCACATTCCTCACATGAGGGCTAACATCTATACTTCAGCATTCAAATGATAGGACCAAATTGAGGATTTTAGCCTTTCACGTTAAATCTCCAATTCTACGCCCGATAAATAATATTTCCTATTTATTTGCACCCTCCTTTCAAGGACTTTGACCTCCCAAATCTCATATGTAATCTTTACTTTTAGTTGCAAACAACAGACTTTAACATTTCAATTGGCCAAATTGATAGTAAATTAAGATCTAAGTTAAGGATTATCACAATTTATTTAATTTTATAGACACATTAATTTTGATTTTCCATTTCACATAATTTCATAACAAGGAGAAAGAAAATAGAACTACTCATAATGCATGGGAACAACACAATAACATGAATTTCATAAATAAAATAATACAAAAACCTGACTTATCTCGAGTTTCTCCCCCCGGCGAGAATCCTTGAAGTTCCTTTGACTCTTCCTTTATGTACTATTCACACTCAATTTTTTTACACTTAAAAACTCTAAAAAACTCACTATAAAACTCTACTGTAACACTCGATAGACTCTAATGACTTACAGTGGACTCTCTTTGGTAGGAATCTCTGCTATTTGGACTCTCTTTCTTGGACTCTCTTTGACTTTTTTCTCTCCCTTTTTCATCTATATTTATAGATGTAGGAGGTCTCTCAAAGGTTGCCTCGGCTCCTCTTCAAAATGCATCTTGATTTGATGAATCTATTAAGAATTAACTGTCTCGCAGTCAGTGGGCTCGATCTCGCTGTCGGCAGGCTCGATCTCACCGTCGGCGGGCTTCTAGAAGCAAGACATTCTTAACTGTCTTGCTGTCGGAGAGCTCAATCTCGCCTTCGACAGGCTTCTATTTAATATTGGCTGAATTCTCTGGAAAATCTCATGGTAGGCGAGCTATTCCTCGCGTGAAGCGAGGATAGTTGAGGATTTCTTCCCTTTTTTGCCCTTTTTGCTCCAAATTCGTTTTATTTTGTATTTCTTCGATAATTTTTCATTCCTGCAACAAAACAAAGGAAATATTTTCCTTTAAAGTGCAATATCAGTCATCTTAATGCAAAATCAATACTAAATTATCATTATATTTTTCTTTGATGAAAAATCAACTTCGGCACAGACATTTTCGGCGAGAGTGGGTGGGAACGTCGAGTCCTTAATTATGCTTCCTTCCATCCAAAATTAGGAGGAAAAAAAATTTCTCCAAAGAGTCCGAACACATTTTATTTATTTTTTTCATTTTTAGTTTTATTTACAAGGTATTTTCGAGTTGTTTTATTCGTGTATTTGCGATTTTAAAAGGTTTGTTTATTAAAGGGCTTGTTTATTAGAAGGTTGCACAAGTTAAGAATGAAAAAATTAAAGGAGGAAGGTTATAGAGAAGGTAAGGGACCCAATCAGTGGAAAGTAAGAAATTCTCATAAGACTTCTCGACTCAAGGGAATGGCTCTAAGGCAACACTGTGGGGGTCCACTTGACCTGGAAATAGGTAAAATGATTATCGCCGCTCTTGTTAGGGTGTCAAAATAGTGGCTCCAAAATCCACGAGAGTTGACTATACCCATTCAAGACGAAATAGCCGTGGTATTTCAACGGGAAATATGATAATTTGATCCATAGGGATATGGACTCACTATTTGATTCACTTAAGAAAGCAAAACCATCGATTAAAATGGAGAAAACTACTCCACTAATGAATTAAGCGAGAAAACGACATATTTTAGGTTGAGTGTTTTAAAAAGGGGGGACGATACATAGAAATTTTCGGTGAATTTAATTTAAATATATATATATATATATATATAATTTGGAAAAGTAATTACCAAATAGTTTATATAAAGAAGCACCACACCACAAACGAGTATGTCTATCTGAAGAATAGACATATTGCTTGATGATGGGGCTCGATTAGATAAACTAGAAGATTCATGACATCCATTTGAGTGCAACGAACCAATTTTATAAGCCGACAAGTTCCCCTACTTAACATAATGGAATTAAACGGGGTTTATATTTCACAGGTCAAATTCTATAAAGGAAAGCCCACATAGTTAATTACATCTTAAATGATGAGAATCATTTAGAAAACTTTGATAATGATCGGTGGTTTGCTCTCAAGAATTTCAAAGTTTGAGGTTTTCAAAGAAATGGACTTTGGAAATTTCAATAAGGAATGGATCAAATTTGGAACGGTTTATTTTTAGAATCGAAGGAAGAGAAGTAGGGGATGTCACGTACACAGAAGTGAACTTCGTTGACTTCCCAAACTATTCTATGGATTGGTTTTCAATTTGAGAAAATTATTTAATGTTTCAATCCTATCAATTTTATTTTCCTCGAAATTGTATGGCCTGGTTATTTAATTCTAATAAAGGTTTTGCTGATGTAGATCCAAGTTTTGCTGATGAAGATGGCAGTGTTGCCCACTATGTTCCAAGCCCCTCGTTGTTGCAGAGGTTTAGTTTTAGAAGGTGAAAATCAGGAGATGAGGGAAGTGTTTTGGATTAGAAGAGTCCTAAGGTTCAAATGTCTTAATGTTTTAATTAAAACAAATCTTAATGTTGATTAAGCAGGAAAGTTTAAGATCCAGTACATTACATAATCCCGGAACCTTGCTATTTTCATCGGATTCACCTAGTCCAAATGAATTTGCTAAACTCAACTGAAAAAGTTTCACACTTTCATTTAGACCGTGGGAAATCTTGTTAGCAACATGTGGGTTACATCATCTGAGGAATTCTCGATCATCCAACGAGACGTTTTAATTTAATTGTAGTTGTAGTTTTGTTATTCTGTTTGTGAATAATGGCGTACCTGGTGGGTCTTCTCGTCATTCCCGGCTTCACTTAAAACACATGTTAGAGAATTTATATATATCTCAAGGAAATCATCTAAAAAAAGCTAAGGGAAGGTTCTGGTTGTCTACCAAAATCCTAATCCCTTAAGCTAGTCAATTCCTATGACGTACAGGTTCTTGTGTTTTATTAAGGATGATTTTCTTCACCAAAGAACAATGAAGTTTCACTGTTCTTTCTGAAACATCTGATAAGTTAGAGAAGTGCTTGGAATTGAATTCTGAACATCTTCTTAAACATTTTAGGGATTACTTCAAATTCGAGTTAGTTTCATTGAGGTGGTGAATCAATCACTAGGGTTACACTCTTGCTTAGTGAGTTAGGATGTTTGGTTATCCACATGAAGTGAAGTGACATTTCATCGATGCTTTATTTAGAGTTATAATAATGAAAGTCTTTAGGGGCAAATTAGTTTGTTAAAGAATTTTACCGTTTTGATCAAGGTTGAATTGATGATTTAAGATAATTTTGTTTAGTTATGAAATTTTAGGTTGATTCTTTTTAGATTAGTTAAGTCAAAGGAGGTATTTAAATTATTTAATTCTGTTTATATTTTCAATTATTTAAATTTATTTTAATTTAATTATAATCTTTAATTGGTTTTAATTTTAAATTATGAATTGTTTGGGATTAATTTTTTTAACATTCCAAATTTGTTTTGATTGAATTCAAAGGGATTTTAAATTAGTTTTAAGAGTTTAGATTTTCTTTAATTTAATTACTAAATCATTTAATAATTTTAAACTTCAATTTAATTATGGATTACTTCTTTTTAATTATTAATTTCAATCATCATTCATTTAAAATTAATTAAGAGTTGAATATTATTGAGTTCATCTATTTAAGGATTTTTAAATTAAAGAATTGATATCTTCTTAAGTCATATCCCTAATTTTAATAATCCAAATTTTAATTATTCCTACAAATTTAAAGGAATTAATTAATTAGGATTTCATTTTTATGTTGTAGGTGATCAAGGGTTTCTACCCCTTAACTTCCCTAAGTTTCAATCATTTAAGAGAAAATTAAGATCAAATATTCATCCCTCCCTTTGATTAAGCCTAAAGCATTAATTAGGGTTAAAATCCTTTAATTACCTTTATTCCATCTTAAGCCCATTAACTTCATAACTTACTAAATTGAGCTCAAATGAACTTGAAATTTTTATGTCACTTTACTCACATGTCAATTAATACATTAGAGGAGAAAATGTGATTTTTCCCTTTTTAATTTAATTTATATAATTATTCTAATGAAAAATAAGGGTTTTCAGTGAAAATTCAACAATATGACCAAGCTAGAGTTTCTATCCTTAGGAAAATTATGGGTGTTCCTTCTGATCAGAGGACCACTTGGACCAATTTTGGTAATTTTTTGAATTATCTTTTATTTTTTATAATTATTTTAAGTTTTTAAGGTATTAATTAATTTTAAAATAAAATAAAGTTGAAAATTATGTTTTATATTTTTCTTAAATCTCTCAAACCTCAAAGAACACAAACAAACAAATTCTATAATTTTTTGATTTTTCTTTGAATTTTTAGATTTATCTTAGTGGGAAAGTTAGAATTATATTAAAAATTAAATTAAGCTCTTAAGAATTGACTATCTTTACTTTGAAGCTTGGAAAAATATTTGTTTGATTCCTAAGTGATTAGAAAACCAAAATATGACATTTAACGATTTTTAATATTTTGTGATTTTTTTAATTTTATAATTGTTAACATATTTAAAAATATGTAAAATGAAGTTTTTGAAAAAAATCGATTTTAATTTTTTTAGACTTTTCTAGTCTCAGAGAAGTCCCAAAACTAATTTGGTGAAGTTTTTAAATGTATTTTGGGTTTTATGAATTTTTAAAGTTTAAGAATAGTCTTGCTACTTAAATAATTCGGTTAGTGGTTAAAATCATTTTAAACTAATCTCTTGCGTTTAATATATGAACTCTGTCCAACCTAAAGATCGATGGAGAATTAATTTTATGTGATTTTGAGTGATATATCAGTACTCTAAATTAATTAAGAGAGTTAAGCTTTTAAGTGTTTAGGCTAATTAGGGTTATTTTTAAGGAATTCAATCAAGCCATAAATTTCCTAGTGTCCTCTGGTTATAACATTCCTCCCATAATTTTCCTAGAATTTTCTAAGCAATATGCAAATTATTAGTATTAAAATACAAAAAAAGGACACATAAGCTTGGAAAATAAATAACTTGCCATAGAGATGGCCTCTGGCCTTGGAAAACTCAGGGAATGTTCCCAAGAACAGAGGCTACAAATACCCCATAGTCTCATGCCATGGTGAAATGTGTATGTGAATGGAAATTAAAACATCACGAGAGAGTGTTTAATCATTAAAATAATGGGCTACGACAAATTAGCTTATTTCTTTTTCCACATTATTCTCCTGCGATTCCCTGAGCAAGAGGGTAATTTTTTTATTTTTATGATTTTCTTTACAAAGTTATGCATTTTTAAAGTTTGCTGAATTAATTAAATAGAAAAATCCCTAATATTTCTACTTATCCAGCGCGGCACCAACACATCCTCGGCGGCTCACGTGTCTACGCGGCGCTTTCCCCGGTTCATCGCCTCCACTCCCCGGCCGGGATGCCACATGGCCCAATGTTCCTGCTTCCCTTGGTACGGTGTGATCTGTTGTTCGCACAGTACACAAGCCATCAGAGCGAGTCTAGTCATCATCTACGACTCGTGCGTCCCGAGATTCGTCCACCTTCTAACCCTAAGATCTCGCTCATTTCTCAACCAAATTACACGAAATTTCATCCTATGTGTTCGTCTAAATGAGAGCTACAAATCCACATCTTTTGCTAATAGGCCTTTAAATCGAGTAAAGCAAAATAGAGATAGGCTGAGCTCGAGTACGAGAGAAGTCTCCATACCTTAGTCAAGAGGTGGCTCCTCGGTGGATGTGCTCGTCACATTCCCTTTGGAGTCCCGAGGTCTGGATTGAGCCTGCGAATGCGGTGGTGCCTGGTATGATTTCCACTAAACTTGGAATTTCAAAGCTTGGCGATGGGAATATTGCTTTGGTGAGGGGCTTTGATGGGAACTTCTCCTCTTGGTCGGAGGTAATGGTGTAGGGTCGATTAATTTAAAGATTGGCTAAATGTGGTGAAGTGTCCTATTTTTAGGCTTAAAATTGAGCTCCAGAAATTGAACTCACGGAGAGAGGATTTTAGGGTTGGATTTTAGTGGGGGATCAGCGCATCTAGGTTAGGAGAGGAGTTTGGAATCAATTTGAAAAGGTTTTACTAAGGTCCGGTCGTGCTTTTGGCCGTGGAGGTGAGGAGTTTAAATAGCCATGGCTATGGGGCTTCCCGAAGCGATTGGACGTTGGGATCAGATGTTTGCCTAGGGGAGGAGAACAAGAGTCATGGTGTCGGGTGGGGTTGGGGCGGCTCGACGAGAGAGTTTTGAATTTTTGGCTCACATGGAGCTCTCACAGGTGTGGTGTTTTCCGGCGACCCAGGTGGCTGGCCGACAGGCATAGGTCACCATCTTGACCAGTGAGGTAAGGGCTGGGGTTTGGTGAGTTCAATTGACTTTGGAAATGTGTAAAGTATTTTATTTAAATGGAATGGGGGAAGAGCTAATTTCGGGTCCAAATGGGTCCAAGTCATGGATTATGGTTTGGTGCACCAGCAAAGTGACCTTGGGTCTTTGTGGGGGTCGGAGTAGTCCAGCTAGCTTAGGGGGAGAAGTCACCATCTAAGTCCATTTAGGTTTAATAAAGATTTAGAAGATTTATGGAAAGAGAGGCTTAAATGTTCTAATGGAATCATTAAAGGACTCCATCCTTTTGCCATAAATGACATGGTGATATGTAAAGTGACTCCCATGGCTTGCATATGGCTTGTCCATGGCTTCATGGCTCCATGTGGCTTGGGAATGGCTTGCTTCATTTCATGAAAAAGGGTTTTTGAATTTTTAGGTATTTTTATGGAAAATTTTCATGAGGCCATATTTGGTTTGATTAAATGATGAAATATAACTTAGGGAATGATTTTATTAAATGAATGATGAGAAGAAATTGTCATGTGGGCTTTAGAGCCAATTTTGGGCTTTTTAAATTTAGTGAAAATGGGCTCTTAAAATTCTTTAAGGAAGTGGGTTTTTTAGGTTTTAAAATAAACTTTTGGATGAGAAAAATTTGTGAAATATTATGCCCGAATAAATGTTTCATTTAATTTAGGAATGTGTTGAGAGTTTTAAGAAAAGATTTGGGGTTGAATTGGGTTTACTTTGGGTCTCTTTTAGTAATAAGGTCAAGTGAGTCAAGTCAGAATTTAACTTGGGCTAAAATTGGGGCAATTTTGCTTTGATGTAAAATTAATATTGTAAAATGTTTATGGTGGGAGAAAGAGTTTTTAATTTTGTTTGGGTCTTAATTTTTGGGTTTGGGCTTGTTTAGGTTCCTGATTGGTTTAGGCCAATTTGGTGAATTTTTGTTTGGGTTAGGCTTGGGTGAAGTTTGATTTCAAATTTAGGGAAAATTAATGTACAGTTTGGTTTGTGAGAATGTTAAAAAGATTTCAAAACAAATTTGGGGAAAATTGGGTGACATTTGGGATTCGATTTGGGATGGATTGAGTTAAATTGGTCATGAGCCTTAAGGGCCCATTTGGAATTTTTTTGTTCAAATGGGGTTAAATTGACAAATATGGGGTATGTAGCAGTTGAAGAAAATTATGTGGATAATATTTTGGAATTTTTGGGATTTTTTGAGAATTTTTTTGAATTTTTGGAATTTTAGGCTATTTAGGGTACAAGGAAAGTACATGAAGGGTATTGGGGGTTATTTTTGGAAATTTTGGTGTTTTCTGGTCCTGGATGATTAATTTGAGTGTCGGGGAATGTTTAGGATTGTTTTTAAAAATTTTTGGGTAATTTGGGGCGGTCGGAAATCTTGGGCAATTTGAGGGTATTTGGTAGGTTTTGGTGGGTTTAGAAGTGAGAGGTCAAAAATTGAAATTTGGGGAAAATGAAGATTAATTTGATGTTAGTGAAATGAAACCATTTTGGTTGAGCCATGAAGCCATGTTAAGCTTTCATAAGAGCGTAAGGACTTCATTTAGGCACTCGATATGTTCTTCTAACTCTCTTAGCCGAAATTTGAGGGTTAAGGTCCATCCATATGAGTTTCTTACATGAGTCAGGAAGCCAAGTTAGGTAAGAGTGGTTTTAGGGTTTAGAATGTGTGTGAGATTGTGAACTGTGTCTGAGCTGAACCTCACCGAACCCGGGCATGAGGTGATTCTAAGGCTTAGACATCATAGGAACTCATCCTTGAACCTCATTTGACTTACTTCCAAAAGGGGCCTAGAGGTTTATGGTCATTTGTGTGGGGTTCAGAAAAGTTAAGAGGTGTTTGAATTTCTAAGTGGTGAGTCTGTTTATAATCTATAGAATAGTCGAAAGGGAAAAGCACTATGGCTAGATCCTAGCTTAAGGAGGGAGATCGGACATCACCAAAAATGTGGTCAACACCCATCTTCTACTACGATAGTTATATCGAATGAAGGACAAAAAATCCTTGATCGATGACTTTGTATGACTTCCGCATACATTGTGAATAATAATAATTCCAATTCTTCTTACATTTTGTCTATTTTGGGTGATGCTTCTGAAAATGATCCTTCAAATCCTAATCCCGTAGACAATGCTCAAATCTTATATGATTTTGATCAATCTATGACAATCAAAATGACAAAAACATTGATGAAAATTCTGACAACTACAAAGATGAAGATGACTAGCATGCTTCGATTCTGAGGAACTCGATTTCCATAGAATTGCTGGAATCTTCATACTCGGAGACAAAAAATTCGGATAACCAATTTGAAGAAATAGTTGAAATCAATTTAAGTAGGAAAGGTTCTACCTCCCGGAGAGTGACACCACAAGAAAAAGAAAAGCAAATAGTCACATTTGAAAAGATCATTCCTTCGGCACATCCACGGCATAAAGAAGAGATAAGGATGTTCTTCACAACAAGTGGACTATAACATACTAGCCCATTTGAGGAAATTACCAGCAAAATTGAGCATCTATGACGCTCTTACGCTCTCCAAAGAAATGAGAGAGTCATTGATAAAAACCCTTCTAGACCCAGACATTTGCATAGCTCGACTTGCCGTATTACTTAAAATGAAGCTTGTATTAGAAGAATCAAGAAAGTTACCTTCTCTGACAATGACTTGTTGCTTGGAACAGCGGAACATAATCGTCAACGTATGTATCACGGTGAACATAAATGACACGACACTTTGAGGGCTCTTATTGACCCGGGTGCCTCGATTAACATTATGAATTTGAGAACTCTTGCACATTTGGATATTGATGCCTCTCAACTATCAAGAGATACAATGATGTTACGAGGATTCAATCGAGTGGGAGAACGAGCTCTTGGATTAATAACATTACTCTTAAACATAACCGACTGGACGACAATGGCAAAATCCCATATCATTAATTCAGATACCTCTTTTAATGCCTTACTCGGCAGACCATGGCTTCATGAACATAAAATGGTTCCTTCTTCGTTTACTTTTGATGCATAAAATATCTACGAAAAGGACAAGAATGTCGTATTGTGGAAATTTGCGACGTTTCAATCCATGAAATCGGTATACATGAAGATACAACATATTATACTCCTATATAAAAAACAATATTCTCCAAAGACACAATGGTGGATTTGACAGAAAAAGACAAAGAAAAGAAAATAAATTAAAAAGATCATTCTTCTTCAACAAAGACAAAGGAACTAACTCTGTCGATTAAACTCGACGAGACCGGAGCCGGGGACGAGGAAAGAAGATCCAATTGTCACCATGAAGAAACCATTGAAATTCAAATTCACTGGACTCTGAAGAAGAAACGCCATGTTTGTGGTTTAAAGGAACCTCAATTCAAAATATCTCTAGAAGAAGAAGATAAAGAAAGACAATTTGAATCTATATATGAAAAAATCAATCATTATATACATTATATGACTCTGACTCCAATATCCACAGCTAAGATTAAGAATTTAATAGTCTAAGAAGTATGTAATAATGACAAAAAGCCAATTAAGTTTAGACTTTGATTTACTTCTTCTAGCTAGCACTGGAAATGATGTAAAAATAGAAGATGAAAATCTTCCAAAATCAATGAAAATTTCTTTTGACTTGTACTCTCCTTCGGCACAAAAATTTATTCAAAATAGTTTAATGCTCGAACAATGGTTTTTGAAACAACCCCATTCATTGAACAAATGTGGAATAATAATAAATGAAATCTAAATCCAAAGAAGGTGTGGGATTTGGTACTGCGGAACCACTAAATGATACGAGAATTTTGCCCCTGATGGTATTTGAAGAACATGATTACGGGCGATGCTGATCTTTCAATCGAAGATGCTCCTCCAGAATTGGAATAAGAAATTAAATCGACTATTGATGAACTGAAAGAAATAAATTTAGTAACTGATGAAAATCTGAAGTCAACTTTCATTAGTTCATTCCTTAATGATGAGGAAGCAAAAGACATAATTCGGTGTTGTGAGAATATAAAGGCCTTTCTGGCTTGGACTTATGACGAGATGTACGCTTATCTCCAGAAATCGCGGTCCATAAACTAGGGATAAATCAAATCACAATCCCTGTTAAACAAGCTCCAAGAAGGATGCGTGTTGAAATAGAGCAACAAGTCATTGCGAAGTCAAAAAAAATTGATAAGTGACTTCATACGAGAAGAAAATTATCCGACATGGTTAGCGATGTGGTATCGAGTTAAAAAGAAAAATGGTCAGACAAGTGCACACTGGAGCTTCAGAGATCTGACAAAGCATGTCCAAAAGATGAATTCCCTTTACTAATTCTTGAATTAATGGTTGATATAACAATAAAACATGCAATATTTTCCTTTATGGATGGATGAATAAAGGGATATAATCAAATAAAAATGTTTTCGGAGGATGAACGGAAATACGGCTTACTACACCGAACACGCATGGGGATATATTGTTATAAGGTTATGCCATTTGGACTAAAAAATGCCGGTGCAACCTATCAAAGAGCCATGACACGGATCTTCGATGAATTAATACTCGGTAATCGAAGTTGAATGTTATGTGGACGATGCGGATTTGTCCAGCCTTAAACTAAAAGATGATCACATATACGATTTGAAATTTTCTTTGAACGACTACGACAATACCAATCTTAAAATGAACCCCCTTAAAGTGCGCTTTGAAGGTGTCACTTCAGGAAAATTTTAGGATTTGTGGTTCGACATCGTGGGATAGAAATTGATCCTCTCAAAATTGAAGCTATCCTAAATATGCCTCCTCACAAAAATTGAACTCAATTGAGATCATTTCAAGGAAAGTTAGCATATATACGACGTTTCATTTCTAATGCAATGGAGTAGGTGTCGGCCCTCTTCTTGCCCTTACCAAAAAAGATACCAAATTTGTGTGGAACGAAAAATGCCAACACGCCTTAGCAGCCCCTCCTGTCTTAGCAGCCCCTGTATTAGGAAGACCACTAATCCTTTACACCACGACATTGGAGAATTCCCTTGGAGCATTATTGACACAAGTAAATGACGAGGGAAAAGAAAATGCATTATTATATTTAAGCCGTTGTCTGGTTCCGACATAAATAAAAGACCCGACAATCGGAAAGCATTGCTTAGTCTTGATTTTCAGTTCAAAAAACTAATGCACTATATGCTTTCTCATAAAGTAACTTTTATTTCAGAGTTGACCCACTACAATACTTAATGACATCGTCGGCACTGGGAGATTAGCAAGATGGGCGATGACTGCCTCCCGAATTCGACATAATATTTGTACCATTGTGTCTTGTCAAAGGACAAATCTTGGCAGATTTCTTAGCAGCACACACAATTCGACTGATCACCTCTGATCGCTTTACACGATGAACAAATATCAGAAGTAAAAGATTCCAATGTGCAACGATGGGAACTCTACTTTGACGGATCATCATCTTGCATGGAAAGACAAAGACAAACGAGACAATTACCGAGCGAAAGTTTGGGTGGGATTGATTTTATCACTCCGAACCAAAACGATGCCCTTTCTCTTATCATTTGACGAGATCATGCACAAATAATGAAGCCGAATATGGAAAGCGCTCATAAATGGTCTAGAATTGACAATGTGGAACTTAAAAATATTGACATCTACGGAGACTCGATTGATTATCAATCGAATCAGTAAAATACAAACATTGAAACCATGACTTGAACGGTATTATCGTTACACTCTCTCACTTTGCTTCGGTAAATTCTTGACATGACATTCTTCATAATCTGAGACGAGACAATTCTCAAGCAGATGCTTTTGCAAAACTTGCAAGGAGTTTGTACGTTCGAGAAGAAGATTACATATCGATTTCTATAAGAGTACGTATGTTCTTTCTCAATTGACATGGATAATGCATAAAATTGGTGAAAATATGACAATGACAATAAATGATGAAAAGGATGATTGGCGACAACCAATTATTCAAAATTTACTGTTGGAAGGTTACACGAGAAAAACCTACATTGCCATAATTAAACAGAGAGCATTATCATATGCTACAATAAATGATATCCTTTATAAATGATCTTTTGATCGAATGTGGTTAAGATGCCTAAACCCAGTTGAACTCGAGATTGTTAAGGAGGTCCATTCGAGTTTAAGTGGTGCACATCAATGCGATTTTAAAAAAGAAAAATGAAAATGAAAATAAAAAGGATAGGTTATTGTTGGCCGACAATGATGACCGATTTTCTTGATATTGCAAAGAAATACCATGAATGCCAGATACATGGGGTAGTTTTACACCAGCCTCCAAATATTTTACACCCAAGTATTGCATCTTGGTCATTTGAATGTTGGGGCACCAACATAGTGGGCTCTATAGATCCTCCGTCCTCCCAGGGACATCGATTTATTCTGACGTGCAGCCATTTCTCCAAATGGGCGAGAAGCAATACCACTTAGAGAAGTTAAGGTTAGAACAAGTCCTTCATTTTTTTAAGACACATATCTTTATAGATTTGGAATTCTCCCCTGCCGAAGGGTCATATCGGACAATGGATTTACCTTTAAAAATGAAAAAATTAACAACTTTATCAAAAGACATGGGATAGGCCGGGAAGTATTTAATCGTATCCTAAAGCAAATAGTTTAGTTGAAGCTTTCAATAAAACGTTAGTTAAAATCTGAAAAAGACATTAATCAATAGCCCCGAAACCAGGTGGCATGAACGATTGATAGAAACTGCCAGGCTTATAGACCTACATATCTAACGTCGACACGGTCTACACCGTTTAACTTTGGTATGTACTGGTTGACTATTTTACCACTTGAAGCTAAAATCCTTCTCCTCGGAAGTTGCGAGAGAAAATAAGATAACTGAAAAAGAAAATGCCAAACTACGACTTGAAGAACTTGAGAGTTTAGAAGGCAAACATCTACAAGCTCAACAAAATCTTGAACTGTATCAAGCAAAAATGATACGGGCCCACAACAAATTAGTTCGTCCTAGAACCTTTCGAATCGGTGAACTAGTTTTAGTTCTTTGAAGACCTATACTAGCTCATTGAAAGATAGGTGGCAATTTTGAACCAATATGGGAGGGCCCATATGTAATTGAAAAGACATATTCCGGAGGATCTTACCAACTTGTGGATTGTCAAGGAGAAAGAATCTTGCCTCCAATCTATGGCTGTTTTCTGAAGAAATATTATGTGAAATGAAAAATAATGACTTTTTTATAAACTGAGATAATAATAAAAAATCCTTTCTTCAAATATGAATCTTGACTTCTATGTCTCGTGACATCTATTCCGCTTTTTAAACCAATGTTTATAAGCATCCTTCCTTAACGTAAAAGTCTAAAATGTTACATTATCCTATCGTTTTCAGGAAAATATGCAACGAAAGACTTCTTTTTCCATTCGAAGTAATTGTTTGTCGAGGTCTTGGACCAATGATGTGTTGAAAAAGGATCTAGAATTCGATTCCATTTTGAACTCTCCAGTTGAATTATACATGACGGACCTTTACTATCCATTGCTAATGAAACAAGAGACGAAAAGAAAGAAGACCATCCGTATTGGAGTTTAGGCTTTGTCGGCAAGCCAATGAAACGGAAAATCCTATCGACAATGGAAAACTGAAGTCAAATGGAATGTCATCCACTAGTGGGATGAAGAAATCAACACGGAATGGCCGAGACGAAGAAGGAAATCGCGATAAAAAGGCTCGAAAAGGCATGAGAAAAGAAAGACAAGACATGAAACAAATGGAAGAAGATGACAAATTCAAATTTCCAATACTTGAGGACATTTTCAAAGAGATGTATTATGTCTTGGGAGAAGAAATGATCAAAGAGGAAGAAAGGATTGAAAGGATAGTATTCACTCCTATTCCATATGAGCTGACATTGGACCTCTCGACAATAAAATAGTAAATGAAAAATGAATTGCTTCTCAAGAGGAGGTAAGACGTATCAGAGCTATGAGAAAATAGACATCTGAATAATTTGAACATATTAATGGTCAAACCATTAATATATTAGATGGCATTCAATTGTTCACACAAGTTTTTGATGAAGTGGAGAAAGGAGCTATCGTCGAGCATGTGATGGATGCATGTGATCAAGGACGAGCTAGACAACTGAAAAGAAGGACATACTGCAAACTGAACATATGGATTTGTGGGAAAGGTCGCATGACAACTATACTGTGGACGAAGACGGCAATCCCCCAAGGATACTACGACACAAACAAGTAGATCCTGCGGCAGTCATAATTCAAATTATCGGATGACTCATAATGTGGAATATAATGCCTGGCGATTGTATTAGGACGATTTGCAATATGAATATATGAGGAGGTGTGTATACCACCTCATATTGACGGTCGGTATTTTAAAAAACCATTTTGCACTCTCTCATATGAACGGATAATTATTCATTTATTTGGTGGAGAAATATAGATTGTGGAATACTGAGAATTTCATGGATCTTATGAAATTCTTTTACCATAGGGATCGATTTTGTCCTACAAGACAATGGAGGTGATGTCTCAAAACAACTTGCATACCAAGTGACGAAGTAGGCAGCGCATATCGATAACTCTAAGAAGAAGCACGAGAAAAACGTCTGATGGATATAGACCAATACCAAAATTGGAGGATCTCTGACCTTGGGCTATGTGACCTGTAGTTTTAAACACCTAAGACATATTCTATGAACAGTGTCTAGGAGTGTTAGACATTTTGTGGTAGGTCTAGCAGTATATGAGAACTTCGACATAGTAGTTTGCAGTGTGTATGTGTGTATTGTCTATACATAATGTACCCTGAAATTTTGACATCTATGTACATTATTGGAAGTGGAATGAAATCTTGTGAAATTTCCAAGCCGTCACATCGTACGAGATCCAAAAATGTCAAAATGAACTAAAATGACATAAAGAATAACTTTTGATAACTAAAATGAGGTATATAAAACCTACATAGGTCGAATCCCGGCGGATATCCCCAATCAAATATCTTAGTGAGTTCGCCGCTCTCTACGGTTATTAGATGTAAGCCCTTTTCGACACGAAAATCACTACATTCTTTTAACCAAATATAGAGCATTCACATTCGAGAAATGGAAAATGACATCCATTTTCTCCCTCCGAGATTATTGGATGCAAGTCCTTTCACGACATGGAAATTATGGCTTTTCTCTAACCCAAAGAATCTTGACAGTGACGTTTTGAGAAAGGGAAAATTACATCCATTTTCTCCTACATTTTATTGGATGTAAGTCCTTTCTGACACGGAAATTATGGCTTTCCTCTAACCAAATCTTGACATTGACATTATGAGAAAATCTAATATGACATCCATTTTTCTCTTTCCGGTTATTGGATGTAAGTCCTTTCCTAACACGAGAAATCACGGCATTCCTTTAACCAAATATCGACATTGACATTCAGAAATGAAAATGACATCCATTTTTCCCTCCGGTTATTGGATGTAAGTCCTTTCTTGACATGAAAATATTGGCTTTCCTCTAACAAAACTCTTTGACATTCACTTTCCAAGAAATGGAAAATGACATCCATTTTCTCTCTCAGGTTATTGGATGTAAGTCCGCTCTGGCTACGAAAATCTACTGACATTCCTTTAACCAAATATCGACATTGACATTCCAAAGCTGGGAAAATGACATCCGCTTCCTCTCCGGTTATTGATTGTAAGTCCTTTCCTGACACAGAAATTATGTCTTTCCTCTAACCAAATCTTGACATTGACATTAGAAATGGAAAAATACATCCATTTCTCTCATGATATTGGATGTAAGTCATACATCCACCAAGTACGGCATTCCTTTAACCAAATATCGACATTGACATTCCGAGAAATGGAAAATGACATCCATTTTCTTTGTTCGATTATTGGATGTAAATCCTTTTCCTGACACGGAAATCACGACATTCCTTTAACAAAATCTTGACATTGACATTAGAAATGGAATATAACATCCATTTTCTCTCTCCGTTATTGGATGTAAATCCTCTTCTGACCGCGGAGATACGATTTTCCTTTGACCAAATACTCGATATTGACATTTTGAGAAATAGAATATGACATCCATTTTCTCCTCGATAAATCCTTTCCGGACCACGAAAAAGGACATTCCTTCTCGGAAATGACATATGAGACATCTAACATTCTTTAAAATGGGTATGACACCCACTATTTTCACGATTATCATGAAACATTTCATCGTTCCGCCGGTCAACTTGAATATTTGCAGAATATATGCGCAAAATTCCACACATATTAGAGACCTTTTGTTGACCTCATTTTTACAATAGGTGATATTTTCACTTAAAATGACAATTTTGGTGAAATGGTGATCAGGACCCCGATGGCCGACCACATTACGACCCCACATCATCGATCTTTTTACCTAAACTGATAATTTTGGTCAAAATGGTCAATGCTGACCCAATGACCAAACCTGTTGACCCCACAGGTCAACATTTTTATCCAAAATGACAATTTTGGTCAAAATGGTCGATCGACCCCGATAGCCGACCTGTTGACCCCGCCAGTCCATTCAAATGACAATTTTTGGTTAAAATGAACCGACGAGACCTAATAACCAACCTATTGACCCCACAGGTCAACCATTACCCAAAATGATAATTTTGGTCAAAATGGTCAATTGATCAATGACCGGCCATTGACCCCATAGGTCGACCTTTTTGCCAAAATAAGTTTGGTCCAGTAATTGATCCGGACTTAATGACGACCCTTTTGGCCGGTCGACCTTTTTTATCCCAAATGAAGCAATTTAGTCAAAATTGTTAATCGAACAATGACCAACCCTGTTGACCCCGCACGGATCAACCTTCTTGCAAATGACAATTTTGGTCAAAATGTGACGTCAACTGATTTGATGACCCGGCCATTGACCCATGATCGACGCTTTTTACACAAAATGACAAGCTTTGGCGAAATGATCAATCAGGACGATGACTGACATAGCCAGACTGTGTGGCTAAGAAGAGCTAAATGAACGTTGCGTCAAAATGATGATCAGAACAAAGACCAGCCACATTGACCCCGCAAGTCAACCTTTTTATCCAAAATGACAATTTTGGTCAAAATGGTAATCTGACGCCAATGACCAGCATATTGACCGCGGAGTCAACCTTTTTTATCAAAATGACATTTTGATCAAAATAGTCAATCGAACCAAATGACCCCTTTTTGACCCCATAGGTCAACCTTTTTGCCAAATGACAATTTTGGTCAAAATGTCAATCGGACTATGACGACCTTGTTATTATAAGACAACGCTTTTGCCTAAAATGAAAATTTTGGTCAAAATGGTCAATCGATTCAATCACCAACCTTATTGACCCAATGGGTCAACATAACCTAAATAGTCAATTTTGGTTAAAATGATCAACTTTTTATCAAATAGCTTAATAGCGTGTTTAAGACACAAATGTGAAAATTAATTAAATTAATTTCAAAAATTATTTGATTAATTAAATTGACTAATAATTTAATTTTCAATATTTTAATTCATCAAATGACATGATGTTGGCCTCATTTTTGATGAGGTCGATCCTATCTCCCCTTAGTACTTAAGATCTAGCCTTAGGATTTCCTTTAAGTATCCTAGAGGACTAGAGATGGAACCCACCACCTAGAAATTAAACACTTCTTGACTCCCTTCAAACCCACAAGTTTGACTATAAGCCTGACCACTTGGAGGTTAAATCCAAATAATGAAGATTTAAAGATGTGTTTCCTACAGGACTCTTTGACCATAGGATTACCATGGGTGGCACAGTGCAGTGAGGGTAAGCTTGCACACACCACACTCCCGCTTTACGCACATTTCGAAACCTAAAACTACCTTTGGCCAATTTGACTTGCGACTCATTTAAGCAATTCATATGGATGGACCTCAACCCCTAGGCCCCTGGCTAAGGGGGTTATGAACAACATAGTGAATGTAAAATGAGTCCTCTCTGTCTTTCGTGAGGTTAATATGGCTTCATTGCTCAACCAAAATGATTTCATTTCACTCACACTTGATCAATCTTCACTTTTCCAAAATTTCGATTTTTGACCGCGGGGACCCTAAACCCACCAAACCTACCAAATACACTTGAAATTGCCCAAAATTTGCAAAATTGTCTAAATTACCCAAAATTCCTCAAAACTAGTCTTAAACATTTCCTCCCACTCAAATTGATTATCCATGGCGAAATATAACAAAAATTCCAAAAATACCCCTCAATACCCTCCAAATACCCAAAATACCCTTTAAACCTAAAAATTCCAAAAATTAAGAAAATTCCAAAAAAATCTCAAATATTTCCAATTTCATTTTGTTCAACTACACCGTACGCCAATTTTGTCAAATTGGCCCACTTTTACCAAAACCCCCAATTTGACCTTTTTTTTTTTTTTTTTTTTTTTTTTTTTTTTTTTTTTTTTTTTTAACCTAAGTGGACCCAATGTCCCACCAAACCAACCTAATTGAACTCAAATTTGATCCAATTCAATTCTAAACTTCAATTCAATATCCCCAATACCAATTTATGCCAAACCCTGAGACGATTTCATCAACATGTGGATCAATTTCAATTTGAAGCTTAATGCCCAATTTTGGCCATGACCCTAAACTTAGCCTAAACCAACCCAACAACTCCAATTAACCCCAATCTTTTCCTAAGCCATCCTAACATCCCCACCAAACAAAAACAAACTTGATTTGCCCCAAATTTAAAACCAAGCTCACGAGCTTAACCCCAGAAACCAAATCCCCTAAATTAGCCTAAACCCAAACCTAATCCAAATATGCCCAAATCCCTAAATCAAAGCCCAACCAAAGTTTAAAACTCTTTGTCACACCCCATAAACATTTTTCAACATCAATTTTACATCAAACCCAACATTAACCCAAACTTAGCCCAAGTTAGCCCAATTTGGCCCATTTTGACCCATTACTAAAGGAAGCTGAAAGTGAACCCATTTAACTCCAAATGACACCAAACCTTTTCCAAATCACTCATTATACATCCCTAAACTAAACCTAACATTAATTTGACATGGTACTTCACAAAACTTTCATCCAAAACCCCACCTTCCTAAAGGCTTTAAAATCCCATTTTCTTCAAATTTAAAAGGCCCAAAACTTATTCTAAAGCCCATGTGAAATTCCCATCATCATCCTTTCAATTGAAATCATCCCTAGTCCTAAATCAATAATCAAATAATTCCAAATCAAGCCTCATGCCAATTTCTCCTAAATCCATCAAAAATCCCAAAATCAATTTTCATGAAATTGAGCCAAGCCATGGGCAAGCCATAGGCTAGCCATAAAGCCATCCTTAAGCCTTATGCAAGACATGTGAGTGGTGTTCATGTGACCTTACCATATTGGACAAAAGGAGGGAGTCCTCTAATGATTCCCTTGAGAGTAATTAAACCTTTTCATGCTTCCCCTAAACCATGCTTAAACTTAAATATGCTTAAATGGTGACTTCTCCCCACTAAGCTAGCTGACTTACCTGATTCCCTTCAGCCCAAATCAGACCTTGGTGGGTGCACCAAGCCCATATCCATGGGTTGACCAAACCAAGTCCAAAAGAGCCCATTCCCATTCGTTTGAATCGAAGCTCTTTACATGACGATCCCCATTGCTTGCACCAAACTCAAACCCGAAGCCTCACTGACCATGAAGGTGACCCATGCTTGGGCGACGGCCACCACGGTCACCGGAAAACTGTACATGTTGAGAGCTTTATTTGAATTCAAAAATTCAAATTCACATGGGCAAGTACATCCCCGACTCGGTGGACTCCATGGCTGTTCTTTCCTTGCATATAGCAGCTAATCCCCAGCCTAACTCACACAGGGAAGCCCTCCAGCCAGCTCTATTTAAACTCTACCACCTCTCGGCAGAAGGTGATAGGAACCAAAGCTTAACAAAACTTTGCCAAAATTGCTCTCGAGACCTTCTCTGACACAGATCGATTGATTCCCAATCAATCCACTTTGCACTAATCCCCATTAACAGAGCTCAATTTCTCAGTAAAAAATCACCAAAACAAGACAACTCTCTGAAACCTCCACCAAAATAAAATTAAACTCACCCACACCGCACAAGACCTAGAGAAGGAGTTCCCCAGTGAAAGCCCCCTCACCAGGCCAGCCATCCTCTCTATCGGCCAAGCTTTGAAATCGGCCTTGGTCATTTTTGTACCTAGGCAATTCCCCATAGCCAAAGACTTCATCTAGAACTTCCTTGGGTGCAATCGAAGGTGCCACAACTCTCTGATTGAAGCTTCACTTCTCGAGAGCCAAGGTATGGATCACTTCTCCCTCTGAGTTCTGTGAATTCTCCATTTCATTTGAATTGATTTCTTATCAATGTAAAACCATATGAATGTGTTTGTATCCTCAAGACGAATCCATAGAGCACCGACACGAAAATCCGTTGAGAAATGAGAGAGATCTTAGGGTTTGAATGTGGACGGCTCACGGAACCCACCGGTCGTAGACGATGACCGAGCGCGCTGGATTGGATCGAACATGTATCGAATGGACGTGCGAGATCGCATCGGATGAGTGAGCCGGACATGAACTGCGCCCACAGAGCGTTGAGTCGGATGGCGACGTCGAATAGGGAGGCGACGCATGGGCTTTCGGAGCTCTGGGGATGAGTCGGCGCCGCGTTGATAAGTAGATAAATAGGGTATTTTTGATTTATTTAATTACCCAAAACTTCAAAAATCCATATCTTTACATAGAAACATTAGAAAAATAAACTAAAAATACCCACTTGCTTAGTGAATAGAGGAGAATAATGTGGAAAAAGAATTGAGTTAATTTGATGAGTATTTTATTTTAATTAATTATTTACTCGGTCAAAGTTTAATTCTCCATTTGCATAGACAATTCACTATGGCATAGGACATAGGGCTTTTTTAGCCATAAGTCTTGGGAATATTCCCTGAATTTTCCAAGGTCAGAACCCTATGGTGAGTTATAGATTTTCCAAATTTTTGTGCATGTTTTGATATTTTAATTCCGATAATTAGCGTATTGCTTAGAAAATTTTGGGAAAATTTAAGGAAGTATCTTAGGACCGAGAGGAGCACAGGAAAATTATGGTTTGAGAATAAATTCATTAAGAATAATCCTTATTGGCCTAAATACTAAAAATTGAATTTTAATTAATTTGGGTTAACCATACATCAAACTAACTTAGAAAACAATTCTGCACTGGTCTTTAGGATCAGGAAGAAATCACATAAAAATTTGAGGTCAATTGGAGGTGATTAGCCCCTCTAAATGGATAAATTAAATTACATGACCAAAATTAAACTTTAAAAATTCATAACTCTAAAAATACATTTTAAAAATTCACCAAAATGGTTTTGGGGCTTCTACGATATTGGGGATTCTAAAAAATTAAAATTAAAATTTTCTAAAATTCTTCATTTTTAATCATATTTCAATATTTTAATAATTAAAAAAAAATAAAAATCATAAAAATATTAAAAATCATAAAAAAATGTCAAATTTTGCTTCCTAATCACTTAGCAACAAACCAAATATTTTTCCTAAGTCTCTAGTTTAAGATATTGAATTTTGAAGGCTTAAAACAATTTTTAATATTAAAAATATGAATTTCTATACATTTTCACTAAATCAATTCTAATAAATCAAAGAAAAATTAGAAAAATATAAAATTTATTTTTCGGAACTCCTTGAGGTTAGAGAGATTTATGAAAAATATAAAATCCATTTTTCAACTTTAATTTTTTTTTATAATTAATTAAAACTACAAACTCAAAATAATTATAATAAAAAAAAATATAATTTAAAAAATCACCAAAATTAGTCCAAATAGTCCTATAGTCCAGTAGGAACATCCCTCTGATAATTTTCTAAGGACAGAAACCCTACCTTGGTCATGTTGTTGAATTGACATTATATTTCCCATAAAAAATAAATATATAAATTAAATCAAATTTAGAAAAATCACATTTTCTCCCCTAATGTCTTAATTGACATGTGAGTAAAGTGACATAAAAATTTTAAGTTCATTTGAGCTTAATTTGATGAGTTATGAAATGAACATGCTTAAAAGGACATAAAGGTAATTAAATAATTTTAACCTAATTAATATTTAGGTTTAATCAAAGGGATAAAATATTTGATCTTAATTTTCTCTTAGATGATTGAAATTTTGGGAGATTAAAGGGTAGGAACCCATTGATCATTTCTAATAATCAAAGAGAAAAATGAAACAAAATTAATTAAATAATTTAAATTTTGGAAGATTAATTGAAGTTTAAATTATTAAATGGGGATGTAATTTAGGAGACTATAATCACTTTAATTTAAAATCCTGAAATAAATCACTTTAATAATATTCAACTCTTAATCAACTCAAAAAATGATAAGTAAATTAATAGGTAAATAATTAAAAGGAAATAAACCTTAGTTAAATTAAAAGCATAAAACATTATGTAATTTAACAATCGAATTGAAATATGAATTTAAAACATTAAAAATTAATCTCAAAAAGATCACATGAAAACAAATTTAAAACAAATTTGAAATATTAAAGAAAATCAACATAAGGCAATTCATAATTAAAAGCATAAAAAAAATCGAACCAATTAAAAATTAACTTAAAATATTTTAATTAAATTAAATTTAAATCTTTAAAAATCTAAATTGAATAATCTAAACAGCTCTTTCAACCCAAATTAATCTAATACATTGAGATCATTTAAAATGTAAGATTTAACTAAATTTAAAATAACTTAGTTTCTTGTTAAAAGTTAAAAAAATTTTAAAATTTCATAATTAAAATTAAATCATCAATTCGATTTTAAATTATTAAAATCTTTGTTACTTACTAAAGGCTTTCGTTATCATAACTCTTAAATGGAGCATTAAGTGAAATGTCACTTTACTCGTAAGAGATAATCAAATGTCTTAGTTCCTTTGACGAGAATCAAAACTTAACTAAATTCTTAGATGATTAATTCACCAACACAATAAAATTCATTTGGACTCAAAATAATCTCAGAAGTACTGAAAAGATGATTAGAACTCGTCCTAAACACTTTCTCAATATGATGAGATATTTTAGAAGAACAACTGAACTTAATTGTCTTTCATGAAGAAAATCATCCTTAACAAAACAAAAGAACCTAGACGTCATAGGAATTGACTGGCTATAGGATTAGGACTTTGGTAGATAACCAAAACCTCCCCTTAGCTTTACTTAGGTTTTATTTTTTTGCAAATATATAGATGCTGAACATGTACTTTAAGTGTAGCTTGGGATGACGGGGAAGACTCTCCGAGTCGCTTTTATTTTATTGCAAGTTACTTACATGTACGTGCTTTACTTTTTTTGCATGTTAAACAAGATTGTTGCATGAAAACTGAAACCTTTAGGATAGCCACAAAACTAAAACCCAAAACAAAATTAAAAGTTACAACAAGATAAAATTCATTGCCACAACATTCAAAATATAAAACAACTCAAAATTTAATCACAAACAGAACACAAAACTACCAAACTATAACTAAATTAAAATGTCTTATTGGATGATCGGGAATTTTCAGATGATGTAACCTACATGTTGTAGCAGGTTCCCGGAGTCTAAGTAAATGTGGAACTCATTCGATTGAGTTAGCAAATTCATCTGGGTAAGTGAATCAGATAAAAATAACGGTCTTAGGAATGATGGGCAGGTGGGATCTAACCGGTGTTGTTGGGTGTGTGTGTGTGTATGTATGTATAAATAATAATCAACTTTAAGATTCCCATAATAAAGAATTAAAAGACATTTTTTACTTTAGTTTCTCTAAACCCAAAACACTTCTTTCATCTCTTGATTATCATTTTCTAAAACTAAACCTCTAACGACAACATTGAGCTTGGAGCCGCAGCGGGCGGCACGACCATCGTTGTCGGCAAAACTTGTGTCTACTTCGGCTAAACCCTTCTTTAGCATTAAAAAACCAAGCCATAAGATTTCGGGTAGTTGCCTAGTGCGGCATAAATCCTCAAACATTTTCGTTGAGCCTTGCACGATCATTTTATGCAAATTAAGTCTAGCATAGGTCTTAGGATGAGAGGGTAGATTTGTTGGTCTTGACATAAACCCTCACATCTTCGAGGCTTCTTGTGTGATTATATTATACAAATATAAGTCCTAATTAACTAAAATTGGCAGGGTTACAACATTAAACATACTCTTAAATTGAAGCCAAACAATGGGATAGTTTGGGAAGTTGCCATGATTCTTCTTGGATCCTCGGCTTCTCCTACCTCTTTTCCGTTGGACTCTTAAAATAAATTGTTCAATTTGTTGAAATCTTGTACACAAAATTTCCAAAGTCTAATCCTTTTAAATCCTTAAACTTTAAAACTCTTGAGAAGCAAAATAACGATCATTATCGGGGTTTTCTTAAGTGATTCCCGTCACTTAGGATGTAATTAACTATAGGGGCTTGCCCTTATAGGGAATTTAAGAACCTAGGTAATATAAACCTTGCTTAATTCCCTTATATTAAGCAGGGAACTAATCGACCTATAGGTAGTTATGAGACCAAATGAATGTCACGAATCTTCTGGTTATTTAATCGAGCCCCAACGTCTGACGTGTGTTGTCCTTCGAGATAGGTACACGGGTGTGATGTGGTGCTCGTTTACATAAGCTATTTAGAATGTGAGATCGGTTTGATTTCATATCATAAAATTTTTAAATTTAAAATTATTTTCAAAATCAAATGCTACTTTCTAAATTATATATATATATATTTAAATTAAATTAAAAATCTAAAATTCTGAGATAATTTCTCTAAATGACCCCTTCTCAAAATACACATAACCTAAAAATATGCGACAACCACAAAGGCACTCAGGCGGGATGATTCCTCTCTCCATTTTGATGAATGGATTTTGCTTTCATAAATCGGTAGTGAGTCCATACCCCTTTTGGAACAAACTATCATTCTTTCCGTTGGCATACCACGTTCATTTTGTCTTGAATAGGTATAGTCGAAGCTCCTTTGGATTTTGGAGCCCTTTGTTTAGACACTCCTAAAACGGAGAGGTTATGAAATCCTTTTGCCTCTTTTGAGGGTGGGGTGGACCCCGATAAGTGTTAGCCTAGGAGCAGTATTTTAAGTTGAGAAGTCTTACGAGACTTTCCTTTCCTTTCCAATTCTGAATCGGGTCCTTTACCTTTCCATTAACCTTTTGATCCAAGAAAAAAATACCTATTTTAATGCCTTTATTTTTATTAAATTTTAAGGATATTATGCTTTAATGAAAGGTATTTTTGTGTTTTTTGATGTAGGTGATACAAAAATGTTCAAGAAGGAGAAAAATATGAAAAAGGAGCAAAAAGGAGCAAAAAATAGAGCCAAATGCAAAATTTTCAAAATTATTTGCCTAGCGCCTGGCGCCGAAGTCCGGCGCCTACGCGCCGGCCTCGTCTGGCTTGTTAAGTTTTGACCACTTTCATTGTTATTTGTGGTGGGCAGTTGTGGACCTTAGAAAGGCTGGCGGTTGTTCTGGTTTATAGGACATGTGATACGATGTATTTGGATGCCAAACGGTCTGACTTAACATGCTGCGTGTGTTTTTTTTTTTTCTTTGTCCACACGAAGGTGCAATCCAGTGAAGGGTGCGAAGAGGCGGATGCGGTGTACGGCGCCTAGGCGCCGAACCTATGTGGTGTGAATGTGGACACATTTTGAAGACGTGTGCCAGGCAACCTTTAAAGCCTTTAAATAGGAGGGTATTCCTTCGAGAAAAACGCCCCATCTACCCGTCCTATCCCAGAGTCCTATCTGAGAGAGAATTAGAGAGATCCTATTAGGGCCACCTTTTTACTTTCCTTTATAAATTAGAGAGTTTATTTTAGAGTTTATATTCGAGTTTGAAAGAGTTGTAGCATCTGTAGTTCATTGTTGTGGAGTCGGTAGGAATCGAGAAGTTAAGTAGGAGAAACATCTAAGATAAGTATTTTTATTTTGATTGAAAATTTTATTTATTATGTTTTGTTATTTAATTTCATTTTGTTATGAGTAGTTACTTTATACTTTCTCCTTTCAATTATGAAAAGATATATAAGATAATACAAAATTCGTTGGAGAATTAAAAATCGAAATATTTTGAATATTGTGATGATATTAATATTAGGTTCTTAATTTACTATTTAAATTGGCTAGTTTAAATTGTTAAAACTTACTGTTGAAGAGTTTTGAGACCTAGAAGGAGATGAATTAACTTGTAGATATCACATGAATCCTTGGGTAGTCAAAGGCCTTGTGTGGGTTATTCAAGGTGAAGTGCAAATAAATAGGAAGATATTATATAATGGGCATAGAATTGATAAGTTTTTAGAATGAGAGACTAAATTCTTGTGATTTGCTTTATAGAAACGGAAAGGGTCACTAGTAGGGCCAACCAAAGCCCCCCTTGAACATCTAGTAGTGTGAGCACAGATTAACCTATTCACTAATAATGCATCCCGGGGATCCCAGTCTATAGAGTTTAGCCAATTTTCTTTGCATATGAATCGAAAGGGTAAAGTATATGAATGCTTCGTATTTGGCAAAATACCATAAATTTATATTCTCCACGAATATTATTATTATCTTAGAAAATCTTGGATTAATTGAAAGGGAGAAAGTTGCTTTCTTATTGCTATTTACAGCAATTCCTGCTTTATTATTGCATCAAGTAAATTAAAAATTATAAAATAAATACTTTAAAATAAAAATATTTAAAGATACATAACTCTCTCCTCGTGGGATCGATATTTAGGGTCTTTTTTCCAAGACCACATATTATGGCTTGATACGTATACTTGCGTAGAACCCTTAGTGTGTAAAGTATTTTCTATAAAATTATATTTATATACACTAGTCATTATTATTATTTATAACATATATTTTTGAAAGCATTAATTAGTACGTTGATCTTTAGAGGACTTTAAGTCAAGTTTTTGGCACTGTTGTCAGGGAAGAAGATTTTAATAAGCATATATTTATATCGAGTCAGGTTTTTGGCATTGTTGCATGGGGAGAGCAGAGGCAAACTTTTAGATTTTTAAATTATTTTTTTATTTTATTCATTTTCTTATTAAAAAACCAAAATAAAAAAATATAAAAAATATATATATATAATAATAATATTTATTTTAATTCTTGCAAAAATTGACTTTTTATGCGTAGTTCTGGATCTAAAGGATTATTACCTATAAGATTCTGAATTAGAAAGAACTGTTAGAAGAATTAAAAAAGAGCAAATTCAAAAATTTCAAGAAATGAATAATTTACATAACAATTTACAAAATCAATTGAAATTAATGATCGAAATGTTTATAAACCATTAAGGGATTATGTTAACCCTACGAGTTGATGAACTTCGTAGTAGTATTCAAATACTTACACTGTAGATGCTAATTCTTTTTGAGCTTAAACTGTCTATATTCAAATGGTTCAATACAATCAATTTGGTGGAGCACGAATGAGGATCCAAATTTACACCTTCTTTAGTTTTTTAGTACTTTGTGCTACCTTTAAATATAACAGTGTTGATGATCTTATTATGCTTAGACGCTTTTCCTTTTTCTTTAAGAGATAAAACAAAGATATGAATGAACTCATTAGCAACTAGTTCGTATTAAAACATGGTGAAATGGCACAAAAATTCCTTACTTCGTATTTTCCTCCTTCTGCTTCTTAAATTAAGAAATGATATTACTTCATTTAGTCGGTTGTGAGGGATACAATTTATGAAACTTGGGAAAGATTTAAAGAACTATTAGAAAATATCATCATCATGCTTTACTTGATTGGTTAATTATTCAACTATTTTATAATGGATTAATTGGATCTTTAAAATCAATTATTGATGCTACTTGTTGGAGGTTCTTTAATGTCTAATCATTTGAATAAACTTACTTTAATTGAAGAAATGGCTAACAATAATTTTCAGTGGCCTTCTAAAAGGATTAATCCTAAAAGAATGTCAAGAATTCATGATAATGAAGCCTTTTCTATTTAACTTCTGCATTAGCAACAATGTCTAAGAAATTAGATAGTTTCTTTATTAATATATCACATAATAACTCATTAATATTGAAGATTCTCAGCTTATTGAAACTTTACAAGATATTGCTAGTAAAATAATCCTTATTCAAATTATTATAATCTGGATGGAAAAATCACCTAATTTTAACTAAGATAATCAACAACAACAATGAGATAGTAATCAATCTCATCCAACTGGAAATTGGAATAATCGGTAAATTTAAATTATAAAGCTAGGATTTAGCAATCTTAAAGTTATCCTACGGAAAAATTAATTTTACCACTAGTAATCAATTACAAAATCAAAACAACATTACATTCGTGATATTGAGAATTAAATGCAGGGACAAATCGCTAATTTAATTAATTATCGACCCCCAAAGGAACACTTCCTAGTAATGTTGAAATCAATCCAAAGAAATGGGAAAGAACATGAACATGTTAAAACATCTGACATAGAAGTGGAAAGAAATTAAAGAAAGAATCCATAATGAAATTGAAAAGGAGATTGAGGTTGAAGAGATTGAAAAATCTAAAACTCCTTCTCCTAATAAGTCAAACTGATATTTCAATTAATATGAAAGTTGAAAAACCACCACCACCTTTTCCTCGAAAGACTTAAACGGCGAAGCTTGATCGTGATTTTTAAGTTCTTTGAAATTTTAGAAAACTTACTATAAACATACCTTTTATTTGAAGCTTTGGAATAAAGCCAACTTATGCAAAATTGATGAAAGATATTTGAAGTAAGAAACGATTTGAAGCTTTTAAACTGTTGCATTAAGTGAAGAATGTAGTACTTGATAATTGAAAATTACCTCGAAAAACTTAAAGAGATCTGGCGGTTTGCATACCTTGTGTTATTGGAGAAAAGTTTTGTGGAAAAGCTTTATACGATTTAGAAGAAAGTATTAATCTCATGCCATTTTTATTTTTAAAGGTTGAATTTAGGAGAGATTACTCACCGTTGTAACCCTTCGGTTAGGTGATAGATGCATCACTTATCCTAAAGGAGTTATATAGGATGTTCTTGTTAAAGTAGATAAATTTATCTTCCATGTAGATTTCATTGTACTTGATATGTAAGAAGATAAAGAAATACCTATTATTTTAGGGAGACCTTTTCTAGCTACCGGACGAGCTATGATTGATGTGCGAAAAGAGAATTAACCATGAGGACAATGATCAAGAGATTAAATTTAATGTCCTTAAACTCCGATGAAGTACCACACAACGAATAAAAATGTTATCGAATGGATATAATTGATTATTTAATTGAGAAACATTTTCAAGAAAAATGTAAAGTCATTTTGAAGAAAACTTGAATTATTAACCGATGAAGATGAAGAACTAAAGAAGAAGAGCTCATTATATTAAAGATAATTGGGAAACTTTGGACATAACTTCAAAATGATTTACTTTTACCTACGATTAAAGCACACGAACTAGAATTAAAAATTTTTATCTTCACATTTAAAGTTTGCATTTATGGGAAATTCATTAACTTTGTTATTATTTCTTCTGAAATTTAAAGTAAAGATTAAGAAGAAAAATTGATAGGAGTGTTAAAGAATTATAAGAAAGCATTTGGTTGGACAGTTGCTGACATAAAAGGAATAAGCACATCCATTTGTACGCATTGAATTTTAATGAAAGAAAATTTTAAACCTACTATTGAACCACAAAGAAGATTAAATCCTATCATGAAAGAGGTTGTTAAAGAATTGTTAAATGGTTAGATGCGTTATTATTTATCCCCCATTTCGGATAGCGATGGGTATGTCCCCATTCATTGTGTTAGAAGAGAATGGTAAACGTAAGTATCAATGATAAAAATGAACTAATTCTACGAGACAAGTTACTAGATGGTGAATTTGCATTGATTTTAGAGTAAATGGCATGCTTAGAAAGGATCATTTTCCTTTACCTTTCTTGGATCAAATGCACTTGATAAATTAGTTGAACTCATATTTCTATTTTTGGATGGATATTACGGTTATCATCAATTACAAGTCGCTCCTGAGGACCAAACGAAAACAACATTTATAAGTCCTTATGGAACATTTGCCTTTAGAAGAATGCCTTTTGGTTTATGTAATGCACCTGCAACTTTTCAAAGATGCATGATTTCAATATTTTGTGATTTGATTGACAAAGAAATTGAAATATTCATGGATGATTTTTCAATTTTTGGAACTTGTTTTGAATCTTGTTTGGAAAATATTTCCAAAATTTTGAAAAGATGTGAAGAAACGAAACTTAGATCTGTGGGAAAAATGTCGATTCATGGTCACGAAGGCATTGTACTTGAGTACAAAGTTTCACAAAAAGGGATGGAAGTAGATCAAGCAAAAGTGAAAATTATTGCTGAATTATAACCACCTCTTACTGTTAATGATGTGAAAGTTTTCTAGGTAAATGCTGGATTTTATCAGAAGATATATAAAGGATTTTCTAAAATTGCTAAACCTCTTTGTCATTTATTGGAAAAAGTTGCCAAATTTGAATTTAACGAGCGTATTAGTAAGCAATATTATTAAAAAAATTAATAACTGCATATCATTGTTGCACCTGGTGGAATAAATCTTTTGAATTAATGTGCGATGCAAGTGATTTTACGGTGGAGCGTATTGGGACAAAAAATGAGAAAATTTTCAAATTTATATATTATCTTGTCAAAAATTTCTTTTAAAAAACTCAAAGAAATTACCTCTTACTGAAAAAGAGCTTCTAGCTATAGTATATGCCTTTAATAAATTTAGGCTTAATAAGATGGTTTTTAAATGCAAAATTTGATTTTTGATTAGTGGATAGAAAAGGAATGGACAAATTGCTAATCATTTATCTATAATTAAGAATGATGTTATTACTGAAGAAAATATAAATGAGAAATTTCCTGATGCACATTTTTATGTTATACAAGGATACCAAACACCTTCGTATGCGGATATAATTAACTATTTAGTTATGATATTCTACCTTATGGATTGGATGAAAAATTTATTAAGAAATTTAAAATTGATGCTAAATATTATATTTAGGAAGATCCTCATTTATTTAAATTAGGAAGAAATTCTATAATTCAAAGATTTGTACCTTATGAAGAAACTTTTGCTATTATTCTAAAATGTCATGATTCTGATTTTGGAGGACACTTTGGAATAGATAAAACTTCATTTAAAATTTTAAATTCAGGATTTTTATTGGCCTACTTTATTAAGAGATGTGAGACATTATGTTAAAACATGTGATCGATGTTAAGAATGGGAAATATGTCGAAGATGAAATGCCTTTAAATATTTATATATTGGAAGTTGAAATTTTTGATATATGGGGTTTAGACTTTATGGGACCATTTGTACCATCATCTGAAAAAATTTATATTTTATTAGCAGTTTATTATGTTTCAAAGTGGATTGAAGGCTGTAGCTTTGCTTCTTGTGACTCCAAAAGGAAGTGTCACAAATTCTCTAGAAGATAATTTTTTCAAAGTTGGGAATGCTAAAAGTAATTATCATAGATAGTGAGTCATTTTAAAATATAAAAATTAAATATTCTTGCAAAAATTTGGAATCAAACATAAAATTGCAGCGCATATCACCCACAAACAAGTGGAATGGTGAAGTATCAAACAAATTAAAAAAAATTTAGAGAGAACGGTAATCTGAAAAAGCGGATTGGGTTGATAGACTTGATTACGTATAAGGCTTATAGAACAGCTTATAAGACACCAATCAGAATGTCACCTTACCGATTAGTTTTGGAAAACCTTTTATCCACTTACACCATTGAACTTGAACATAAAACTTATTTGGCGATGAAGGAGTTTGGTCGATTTTAATATTTGCGGAGAAAAACGATTATTGCAATTAAATGAGATGGATGGAAAATAAGAAATGAATCATATGATAATGCAAAAAATTTATAAAGAGAAAATGAAGGTATTACATGATAAAAAGATTTCGGGAAAAATATTTGAGCCTGGACAAAAATATTACTATTTAATACTCATTTAAGACTTTTTACTAGAAAATTGAGATCAAAATGGATAGGACCATAATTGAAAAGTATACCAATATAGATGTTTGTGAATATTAACGACCCCAAAACGGGAAAAATTTTTAAAAGTTAATGGATTAAGATTAAAGCCTTATTTGGGGAGATTTTAAAAAGATTTATAAGAGGCTTATGAATTAAGTCTTTGATTAAAGAATTGTTAGGTAGGGCGCGACGTTAAACCAGCGCTTTATGGGAGGCAACCCATACATTTTTATTTTAGTGTGTTTTTACATTTTTGATGTATGGTTATGCTTCGGTCTTGATTAATTTTATATAACTTCAGAAAATTAAAAATTATCTTGAAGTATACAAAGTTTTGACTTTGGATCACTCCATTTCATATGTGAGTAAAAAGGAGATCAAGTTAACCTTCATTGAAATTATGTATAATTTAACCTTGTGAGATTGTTCGATCTTACCATTATAATTTACCTATTTTGGAGAACGAAACCTTGAAATTTGACGTTAGGAAAAACGAAGTCCGAACATGGTTCCGGCGCCTAGGCACCATAATTCGGCGCCTAAGAGCCGGAGAATAAGTACATTGGCCATTGATGGGTCCGATGCCTAAGCGCCGGATTTCGGCGCCTAAGCGCCACGATTCTGCGGAATCGTGTAAAAACCAAAAAATTCGAGTTTTTTACACGATTTTCCTACCTTTAAATTAACCCATCTTCGTCTGATCCTAAACGATCAATATTTGACCTATACACTCCATTCTTGAGAGATTAGAGGATTTTTGAAAAATGGAGAGGAGAAATCTTGGAGAAGAGACCAGAGACAAAGCTCGAAAGATCCTCGACCTGCTTCGTAAGTTTCATCCTTTGTATGTTTGGAGAAAATTTTAGTCATCTTGATAAATTTGAAGCGGATTTCAAAGTATTGGAGATCACCTTCATGAGATGTATCATCGGATTGAACATACGGAATGAGAGAAACTCCAATTTGATCATCTAGCGGCTTATCAAGATGCTCAAGTGGAGATGTATGCGAGGAACAAGTGGATCGACGAGAAAACATCTACTAATTTTCCGAGAGCATTAGTGTTCTTCCCAAGTGGGCTGAATAGTTTTCCTTGCTAAGATAATGGAAATTAGATAGTGATTTGGTGAGATCGTGATTTGCTCAGTGAGTCATTGTATCGATTTAGTGAATCGATTGTGTTTGTTTGTGTATTTGCTTTCATGTTTAATGTGTGTTGTATTTGTTTTCAAATTTTGTTCTTTGATAGTGTGTTAGTACTTGAATAATTATATTATACTTATCTGAAGTGTATTGAGCCAATATTTAAAATTATAAATGGAAATTAGAGAAGTTTGATTTAAACCTTGTGTTTGATTGGTGGATTTAATGTTAATTTTTAAAATTTTTGAAAAATGTTTTGGAAGTTAGAAACTGAAGCCCTACTCTAATATGAGTAATTAGAAATTTAGTTATGAATTTTGGTGGAAAATAAAATTTTTAGAGTTAATTTTGTGAAAGGTGAGTTTGGCACCCTAGGCGCCGAGTCGGTGCTAAGCGCTGGTTCGACCCTGCTTGCAAAAGAAAAACACCATATAAACCAGTAGCCATGGATGATGCCTAAGCTTGTCTTCCCCATTTTTGCCAAAATACCTCTTAGATCCACTTTGAGGTCAAAACATCAAGTATTTGGGCGCGAAATCAGATGATTTCTTGATCTCGGTCGAATCTGCTCTAATCCATTTATTTTTGATTTTCACCATAGTTATTCCTATGTTTTGCTAAAAACTAAAATTTTAAGAAAATTTTTTATTTTTAGATATTTTATTTGGATTTTTAAACTTATTTTAAGTTTCTTAAACTTAAAAAGAGTTTAAATATTTGATTCCTAAATTTGTTCTTGTTTTCTTTCACATTTGAATGTATAGAAATCTAAGCGAGTGAAGGGATGAGAAAATTTTGACAATAGCATGTTTGTGACTGCGACAGCGCATTTTCGATATCACGAATTTGCAACATCGAGAAATTTTATCTCGGAGCGAAGCTTTTACAATCCGGGTGAAATGATTGAGAACACAATCGTTGCGCACAGCGGCAACGATTACGGTATTTCAACATTGTTCTTTGTTGTTACCGATCGTTCGCAAATTTTATGCTAACAACTTTATAGATGTGGAAGACTATGAAGTCTTCGTCGAAGGTATTGGAATAGGATTTTCTCCGAGAGAGGATCAATGTGTTTTATGGCCTTCCACCTACCATCGAGTGCCACTATTGGATTATCTCCATCGAGGGAGATCTTGAGATGATTATTGCTTATTAGGCAGCAACCTTTGGAGCACGAAAGATCAAAAATAGAAAAACGAATGAAATTCAAAATCTTCAAAATTAAATGGTGTTTCAAAGGCTTGGCATTATTTTATTTATGCTGAACTTCTACCTTCCAAACCACCTGGCCCGAAGTCACCAGAGATCAGAGTTATCTTAAACTATTGCATTCGGGAGAGGAAACCAATAGATGTTGGCGGTATTATTTATGATTTTGTGGAGTCTGCTAGATCATACATTGGGGCCAGGATTCCATCTTTGATTTATTCTTTATGTGTTAGTAATGGAGTCACTTTGTTGATGTTTCTGAGGAGAAGCTGAAGTCTACCAAGTCAATTAGACGGTGTTAGTATCTGATCCAATCTCAAGAGAAGAGATCAACCACTCCTTCACTTACTTGCACACACTTCGAGGTTGACCTTCTACTTTAGGACCTTCACTTATGCTTTGAGGCCACCATCAGTTTTGGGAATCGATGCATGATCAGTTTCTAGAGCAACAACATGAGTTATTTCAAACTCACTGCAGGAGTTGATTCTATTGATAAGAAAATTGATCATTTTTCTGAGTATACCAAGAGGAAGAGTAGTTACGATCTTTAGTATGATGACACTCTCGTTAGATTCTTTGTGAAGGGAGAGCATGATGTTGAGTTTCCTACCCTTCCTAGTTTTCTACCATATATTTAATCCTAAGGATGTTAGGTTTTCTTTTGTTGATGATGATGATGATGATGAGGCTACAAACAGTAATTAGTGGCCTGATTTACCTCTGAATTGTGCTAAGTCTGTTGTTAGTTTAGTTTGTTTGCTAGTATTGATTGTTGTTTGATGTTTGCTAGTTTAGATTTGTTTATTTACTTTGTGTGGATTCTTTGATGTTAAGACTGTTATTAGAGTATTTTTAATGTATTGGGTCTAAGATTGAAATTTGGATAAATTTATATTTATTCCTGTTTCAGCTTACTACTTAGTAGTTAGTAATGTTGTTAAACTGTTTTAAGTAGTATAAATACATTTTAATTTAATTATTAATGAAATTTGCACACTTTTATACACCTTCATTATTTAAATTATTATTCATAAAAGCATGTGTAGAAGTAAATTTTTCTTTCTAGAATGTTTTTTTTTTTACATACTTATAAAAATTCCTTTTTGAAATTATGTTTTCTTTCTCTCATACTTTTAAAAAAAAAAATTTATGATAGACCAAAACTTAAGTTTGGGAGAAAGGGAAAATACATTCAAATTTAAATTTTATTTGTCCTTAAAAAACTAATATTTTCTTAAGATAAAAATTTTTAACATAACATGAGGAATGAAGAATCTATTTAAGATCACATAATTTTTGAGAGTATAAATAATTTATTAGACTTAACAAAAAAATTTAATAGCTTTGATTGATTTTATGAATAGGGTATTGACTTAAAGAAGAATAAGATTAAGAAATTTTTCTATTCATAGTAGAGATAATTGAATTTTAGAAGTATTAAGGAAATCATAAATTATTACTAGAAAAAGAATAGATTGAAATTCTTTTGGAAATCTATTTATGTTATAATAATTAATTGAAAATATAAGTTTGAAAATATAATTTAAGGATAGTGAAGTTAGAAACCATTTACGGAGGCTATCCGGATATAGTAATCCTCTCTTAAAAAAAAAGAAAAAAAAAAGTGAAGAAGAAAAGAGAAGAGAAGCTTGAGGAAATGCCTAATCAAAAATTGGCTTCACTTGAATTAACTTATAAAAAGAAAACTGATTACATTTATTACATAATTTTTAAGCATATATTTTTATTAGAGAAGAATTTCATGAAGATTTCTTTCTTGTGAATAATTTATGTGATCTTAATATAATAAACTACAATTATTTTCGAAGTGAATGAAAAATTTTTGAAGTCCATGATTTGGTAGTTAGAATATTCTTTAAATTCTTAAAGGTAAACTTAGTGAAATTTGGTTAATGATTTGCGAAGCCTTTATAAAATAAAGTCATAAGGAATCTTAATATTTACCATTTTTATTCAAATGTTATACATTTTATATAGTAAAAGGGTTACTTAAGGACGAAGTAACGGTTAAGTTTGGGGGATTTGATCAATAAAAAATACTTTATTTTTATGCCTTGATTTTATTAAATTGTAAGGATGTAGCACTTTAATGAGAAAGATATTTTTGTGTTTTTGGATGTTGGTGATACAAAAATGTTCATGAAGAGAGAAAAATATGAAAAAGGAGCAAAAAGGAGCAAAAGAGGTAAAAATAGAGCCGAAGACAGAATTTTGCAGGTGGCACAGTGCCTGGGCGCCGAGTTCGGCGCTGGCGCCAGCTCGATCTGGAAAATTTTAACTTTTTGACGACTTTTGGGCGGATATTTTGACAGTGGGATCGGTTTGTGGACCTTCTAGAAGGGCGCGGTTGTTCATGGTTTGTAGGACGTGATACAATGTATTTGGACGCTTAAAGGTTTTAATCACGAAGGGTGCGGCGGGCCCGCGGTGTACGGCGCCTAGGTGCTAGATTCCGACGCCTAGGTGCCAGACACACCTTCTGATTCATTGAATGTGAACACATTTTGAAGAGGTGCCTTGAAGACCTTGAAGCCTATAAATAGGATGGTATTCCTTCATAGAAAAATGCCCCATCTACCCCTCCCTAACTAGAGTCCTATCTAGAGAGAGAATTAGAGAGATCATATTAGGGCCACCTTTCTACCTTCCTTCATAAATTAGAGAGTTTATTTTAGAGTTTGTATTCAGAGTTCGAAAGAGTTGTAATATTTGTAGTTCATTACGTATTGAGTCATTAGGAATTAGAAGTTGATGGGAGAAACATCTAAGATAAGTATTTTTATTTTGATTAGAAAGTTTGTTATTATGTTTTGTTATTTATTTCAATGTGTTATGAGTAGTTACTTTACTTTCTCCTTTCAATTAGGAAAAAGATAAATAAGATGTCTGAAAATTCGTTGGAGAATTTAAAATCATATATTTTGAAACATTGTAATGATAGTAAAAACTAGGTTCTTAATTCTTATTTAAATTGGCCATTTAAATTATTTAAAACTACAGTGAAGTTTTGAGACCTAGAAGGAGATGAATTCTTAATTTTGTAGATATCACATGAATCCTTGGGTAGTCGAAGGCCTTGTACGGGTTATTCGAGGTGAAGTGCAAATAAATAAGAAGATATTATATAATGGGCATAAATTGATAAGTTTTAGAGTGACGGACTAAATTCTTGTGATTTGGTTTATAGAAAAGGAAGGGTCACTAGTAGGGCCGACCATAGCCACCCTTGGACATCTAGTAGTGTGAGCCTAGATTAACCCATTCTCTTTTAACAATGGGGGGGGGGGGGGGGGGAACGATGCATAGAGCTGTGATATTCTTTGCACCTGGATCAAAGGGTAAAGAATATGAATGCTTCTATTTGGCACAATACCATAAATTTATATTCTCCATGAATATTATTACTATCTTAGAAAATCTTTGATTAATTGAAAGGGAGAAAGTTTCTTTCTTATTGCTATTTACATCAATTCCTACTTTATTATTTCATCTAGTAAATTAAAAATTATAAAAGAAATACTTTAAAATAAAAATATTTAAAGATCTATAACTCTCTCCTCGTGGGATCGATGCGGGGTCTTTGTTTCAATGCCACATATTACTTGAAACAATACGTATACTTGTGTAGAACCCCTAGTGTTTAAAGTATTTTCCATAAAATTATATTTATATACACTAGTCGCTATTATTATTTATAACATATATTTTTGAAACATTAATTAGTACGTTGATCTTCGAGAGGACTTCGGGTCAAGTTTTTATGCTTGTTGCAGGGGGAAGAGATTTTAGTATGCATATATTTATATCGGGTCACCTTCCTCCATTAGTCATTTTGTTCCAAACAAACAAATCCTCTAATAAACAACCTTTTAATAAACGAACTCTTTTAAATCTCAAATATACAACGATAAACTAAAATGTGTTCGAACTCTTTCTTTCCAGTCTTAAGTTTTGCGGTAAAGGAAGCATAATTCGGGACGGATGTTCGGAATTTACCTGCGAGAAAATGGCTATGCAAAGTTAATTTTCTCCTTCACCTATGTAATGGACTTCGTCGTCTATATGGATAGAACGCCGACCAATGGAATCTTCCCGTTTTGGACGAGGATTCGATAATACGAGATATTAAGTTCAACGACGTCGCCCTCTTCACACTAATGGACAAAGTGCCGAAGCGAGGAGCCATGATTGAGTTTAACTTTGAAATCGATTCAGCATTCCCTCCCCTGCCAAAGGGTCAGTGAAAAGAGGAAATCTTGTTGTTTGTAGGAGAAGCTGTCCCAATGTCTACTGACAGTCGTCATCTACTGCACCTACAGCTCTGCCAAATTGAAGGGGAAGAAATCTAAGTACGTGATGAGCACATTTTCATAGTGGAGGGTACGGTTGCTTCTAATACCTTCGTCTTCGAGATAGGATCCGGTTCGAGAGTTGCACCCACGACGGAATGAGAGAAGAAATAGGAAGCGGAAAAGATCGCACGAGATTGAAAGTGAAATTTCTGGTGAAGTTGCTGCGGAAGAGATTCTGAGGAAGAAGAAAAACTACCTTAAATTTCACCACTTGTTGGGAGAGTAGGTTCCACCCTCTCTCTGCTGCATCGGATGAAGATGTCGAGATTCTCGCCGCTCCATTAATCGGCTTGCATACTATGGTAATGTTGTAAGAGGGAAGAGGGCCAGGTCGCCGCTTGCCGTACATTGCGAGTTGTAGTAGAAATTAGCTAAGTAGGAAGGGTGCTCTGTATCAAAGATCCTAAGAAGAATGGGATAAGTGCCGGTCGAATCCACTTCCGGACGGCGAGTAAGCCCCGTCCTTTGCCCCGGAAGGCCCAAGGAAGAAAGTGCGAGCTAGTTCGCTGTTGTCATCGGGACACCATAATGAGGAGGACACCACCTGCGAGCGCACAACCGACAAACCATTTGGTCCCGGAGCCTTCTGCGGGAGAAGGATGGTGTGGCGACCTATTATTGCTGAGCGGTAAGCACGGTGTCTGGAAAGAAGAGTCTCGTCGAGAAGCCAAAATCGAAGAAAGTGCTCTTGCATTAAAAGAAATTCTGAGAAGAAGTCCAACGATCATCACACAGCAAGCTGACAGAAACCGTTTGGAAGAGGCCACTAGAGGATTCCATAGAAAAATGAAATTTAAAATGACATCCGACGGTTGGCAAAAGGAAGGAGAAAAATTGGAAAGCCGAGTAGATTCATCAAGGTTATGGATGAAGATTATGCGAGATCAACATGGTTGAGACACGAGCATGTCCCGACTTCGCAAGGTGCTCAGCAATGAGCGAAAAGAGATGAACCGGAAGTAGATGAGCACACTTTCAAGAGAAGGATAGCACGAATTTCTCAAATGGAAAGGAATATTGAAGAGATGGCGGCCGCCTTGGCCACTCTCAGGAGTCGGTGAAACCTCGGGAAAGAAACACCCCCGAGATCATCCATGTTGTGGACGAAGGAAAGGAGATCACATACGGTAATGGAGATAGACAACCGAAGAAGGATTCTATGCAGAGCATGATTCCTGAAAAGGATATCAAAAACATGGTAGAACAGCAGGTGCGAGAAGCCTTAGCCCAGTCCAAAAGTGGGGCATCTATTCAGACAGGTAGACCTTACCCCCGAAGAATTTGATGTCGTTCAATACCCAAAAGGCTTCGTACCAACTGTTCGAGACTTTTGATGGAATGGGAAAACCCGGCGGCATGCGCACATTTCGATGCCGATTCTTGCAATGCCGTCGGGGCGAATGCTTTACTCTTTTGACGGTTGTCGAGCGGCGTGCTCAGGGGCACCCTTCGGCACTATGCGGGCACAAATGGATCGGTTAAGACCTTTCGGGAATTCAAAAATCTCTTCGTTAAGCGGTTTTAGGAGCTCGACTTATACATCGTCGTGGTGATTTAGTGGCGAACAACGAAACCGAATGAAACTGAAATTACGTACTTCGATGGAGAAACTTCGCGCGAAGTGTGAACCACAACTTCAGGAGCAACATGCGATTGGTATTTTGCGAAAAGTATCCATGGTCGATAGAACTTCTCATAAAGGATTTCACAATCGAAGACTTTTGAGCGCAAGGCAGGGAGCTTGCAAGAGAAACAGCAGTGAGGTTTTGGTGACAAGGCTGACAATGAGAAGCCCTTTAAAAGCATTTGAAAAGAAATTCGGGATCGTTGCGGCGGTAGATAAAGGCAAGCGACCGGTGTAGATACGACGAGGAGCAACCACGGCCCGATTCTCGGCCACATGACGGGTTACTAACAACTACAACGGATTTATCGGCAACCTCGGCGGGGCTATCAACGGCCTCGGCAGAGCCCCGGCCAGCGCGTATAGTCGACCATTGCCTCGTTCATCCAGCGTCCTGGAGAACTTCGAACAAGGAGTATCCATTTAAGACGAGACGGAGTTCTTCAAAAGATGTTTCGTACTGATGAAGACACCGGTTTCAATTATCGAACCGAAAAGCCGAGGAAAGTCAACGAAGATCATTCGAACTTCTTCCCTTACCATGGGATGATCGGACACATGATTCTTGCTTCACTTTTAAGAATTGGCTCGAAGGTAATCTCCGAAGAGGGAACATAACGATCCCGAAGAGACACATGAAGGAACCCCGGAGGGTTCCATCGATGTCATTTGAATGAGATCACTGCTGATAAAATGGAAAAACCTGCTGGGCGATGATGGATGGAATACCGTCTGAACAAGTATTCAAAGAAAATCTTGGATCATATCCGAACGCTTGATCGGCTTGACTGGAGTTTGAAACCTATCGAACCGGTGTTATCGCTTGAAATTGAAGAACCGCCGAGAGGAGGAGAAGATCGTGGAAGAAAAGAGGAGCTAAGGCTCCAAGGGTAGACTAGGGACTGCTTATCCTAGGATGGTTGTTTTCGATTCGAGGGAAAAATCACGGACCTGCGACTACGTAAGATTATTTGCTCACCCAAGTAGGATCTTATAATGATAAGAGTTTTGGTGTTCGCTACGTTTTGGCCATTTCTAGCGATTTACGTAACTAACGACAACCAACCTGTCCTGGATCTCGATTCCGATATGATAAACGATTCTCAAATCATACTTAACCTCGATAATCACGGCGAAGGAGAAGACGCTCGCAAAGATGGCTACCAAAGCCGAACGAAAACGAAATTTGTTGTGAATTCCCGAGCTCAATCACGATAGGGTGGGTTATCGGATGGAAACATTCTGAAAAATTGATCGTTCCGATTCAGAGGAGACACCGGTAGAGTGCGGGTCCAGGAAAAAGTAACTGAAGTCGGCCTAAGAAGCCGAAAAGTTGCCCTCGGGAATGGGTTCGAAGGATAAATGACGAAGTGGTTACTCGGGAAGAGTCGACAACGAAGAATTACCCGTTCGGGAAGAAACGAAGACATGGTAATAGTGGATTACAACGTGCTAGCCCACCTTAGGGAGCTAACAACCAAGCTGAGCATCTACGACACTCTAGTCTGTCGAAGGAGATGAGGGAAACTGCGATCGAGACGCACTTGATCGAGAGATTTGTTTGGCAAATGCATTTGAGGCAATTCGTAGACGAGGTTTGCTCGTTAAAAGAACGACGAATGTTACCTTCACGGACAATGATCTACTACTTGGAACGAGTCACAACCAACGGTTGTACATTTCGGTCACTATTGGAAAGTTTAGCTCTCCCAAGTGTTGGTTGATCCGGGGCATCAATCAACATAATGAATCTTCGGACATTAGCATATTTCAAAATTTATGCTCGCGACCTTGAAGCAGATAAGATGTTATTAAGAGGGTTCAATTAGAAGGGAGAAAGAGCTCTTGGATCGATAACACTATTAATGAAGACCGGTGATTTAACAAAGACAACCGTAAAATTCCACATAATTGATTACGAGACATCATTCAATGCTCTGCGGGTCGGCCAAGGATCCATAAGTAACGGATGGTACCGTCGTCTACATAGTGCATAAAGTATTAGAAGGAGGAGAGCAGTCCTTCTCAAAGGTGACTTGCAACCATTCTCCGTACGCGAGATTGGAATTCATGAAGATGCGGCACATTATGCACCTCCGAAAAACAATCTTCTCTGAAATACCATACCAAATGAAGCGAAAGTTGAGGATGACGAAGAACCTAAAATTCTAGTCCGACGAGTTACTCACCACTCCTTACGAGCGCGAGATGGTGAAGGTTTCTCCGAGAACTCGCACACAGGTCGAGGCGGGGCGAGGTCGAGGAAGAGACGTTAGAACACTTGGACGGAAAAGTGGTCATAGAAGTTGATTAGGAGAATAGTTCGGAGAAGAAGAAATCGAAAAGAAGCGACCTTGATGTCAAAGAAACCCCGAGTTGAATCTCCCTCGAAGATGAAAAGAATGAAGAATCCAAATAATTGTACGAGAAGATTAACCACTATGTGCATCTTTTATGACCCTAACCCCGATCCATTACAATAAGATCGAGGTATGGTAGTGAAAGGAAGTGCATGGTGAGCGCGTGCTAAACCGATTAAATTCTACCATGGTGCTTCTTCTTTGGCGAAAATGATGTACAATTTGAAGATGTTACTTCTTCTGAATTAATGGAATTGCCTTTTGAGTGGTATTCCTGTGTTGAAATTTAATTCAACGTGGTGTCTTACCTAAAAATGGACAAAAGGTCGATCACAACACTTTAAAAAATTATGAAATAATGCTGGTCGGCCTTCCAATTAAAAACACGGTCTCGGATTCGGCACAGTAGGATCAGTTGATGATACGAGATTTTGCTTGGTTATCACTTGCAAGCCAAATGAAGATTGCTTGGGAGCTTCGAATGATCTTGAGAATGCAAATCGGAGATGCTCTGGAAATTGAAGAAGAAATTAATCATATTAGACAAGTTAATGGAAGTTAACTTAGGTACTAGCGAAACTGGTAGGCCTTTGTTAATACTCAACAAAGACTCCGAAAACATGATCGAAATGCGGTAAATTCGGGAATTTGTTTTTCTTGGAATTATGATGAAATGCCGAGTATTAGCTCCGAAGTCGCATTCCACAGGCTACTGAGGAAGTGGATTCTACTATCGTTCCGATCGAGACAAGCTCAGGAACGATGGTATGCAGAATTGAACCTTGATTATAATTTGAGGTAAAAACTAATTGACGCTAAGATTCGTCTGTGAAGAAAAATATCCAACTTGGTTAGCCAACGTGGTGATCGAGAAGAAGAATGGACATATCGAATACTGCGTAGACTTGAGATTTAAATAAAGCATGTCCGAAGGATGAATTCCCTCTGCAATTCCGGGGCGATGATCGGCAACGCTTCGAGACATGAATTCTTCTCTTTGATGGATGGATCATCAGGATACAACTAGATGAAGATGGTAATGGAAGATGAAAAGCTCACAACCTTCAGAACGCCAATCGGAATACACTGAGCCGATGATGCCTTTCAATTAAAGAACACGGGAGCAACTTATGCAAAAATCAATGATGAGAATTTTTTATGATCTCATTCACAACCAAGTTGAATCTTACGTGGATGATGTAGTCATCGAAAACAAGCTTGAAGGAAGATCACTGTATGATTTGAGAATTGTTTCGAGTGATTGAGATAATATAACCTTAAAAAGATGAATCCCTTGAAATGCGCCTTCGCCATCGCTGCAGGAAATTCTTAGGATTTGTTGTCGAACATGGTGGAATTGAAATCGTCAGGAGAAGATGCATGCCATCATAGAAATGCCACCTCCCAGAAACCTTGAAACAATTACGATCCTTTCAAGGGAAATTGGCATGTCTTCGACACTTTATTTCTAATTTGTCGGGAAGGTGTCGGCCACTTTTTCTTCTTTGGTTAAGAAGGATACCCCGAGTTGCTTGGGACTCCAGTGTCGACATGCAGCCGATGACATCAAGTATTTAATGACACCTCTATTTTAGCGACCCAAGTCTCGGGTCGGCCGTTGATACTTTATACCGCGGCAGACGACTCCTCGAATACCTTGTAGTGTGTGAGGAAAGAAAATGCCTACACTGAATTCTTCGATGCAATTTTGACGGAGTAAAGTATCCGCAGTTGAGAAGCATTGTTTGGCCCGATCTTCGCCGCAAAAACCTCGAGCGTATGCTTTCTCATAAGGCCAACCTTATCTTGAAAATTCAGCCCATTGCGATATTTGATGACTCGCAGGAAGACGGTTTTCGGACTTGCTAGGTAGTCGATAATCCTTGTGAATTCAATATAACTTTCATTCGCCTCGTGTCGTAAAGGGACAAGTCTGTGAAACTTCCTCAAACACACCCTTTACCGGCGAAATTCTCTCGACAATGATTTGCCGGACTGATAGATAATGAGCACAGAAGACCCCGATGATCGACATTGGGAACTATACTTCGATGGAGCATCTTGACACGGAAAGACAAAAAGTGCAAACGATAGTGCCGTGAGCGGGAATCGGACTAATATTTATAACACCGGAGCGGGGGATGTTAAAAGGTACTCCGACCACTTCGCAGACCGTGTACAAGCAATGAAGCGAATACGAAGCTCTTGTCGCAGGATTAAGAATTAACCATTGAGATGAGGATAATGGATATCAACATCTATGAGGGATTCTCGATTGATAATTCAACGGTCGCGGGATATCCTGATTTATAAAGCCGAACTCCAGCGGTACTTTCGATATGTCATGAAATTGTTGAGCTGGTCTGAATCTCCATGATGCAAGATTCCGGAGAGAAAACACTCTTCCAGACGTGTTAGCCCGCCTTGCAAAGAATTTGCACACCTTGGGGATGAATCGATTGAAGTGTCGGTTCGGGGACGTGGGGTTCAACTCATAGCTCGACATGGACATGATACACAAGTTAGGAAATGAAGAAACAATTGCGGCGGTAATAAAAATACGGAAGACGTTGTCGGCCAGTAATAGGCTACTTGCAAACGAGAAAACCTACCGGACCATAAGTCATTGGCTCATCAGTTAGAAAGAACTGTCATACTCATTAATAAACAATGCATTATACGAAGGTCTTTTTGATCGGATGTGGCTAAGTGCTGAGCCGGTCCAAGGCTCGTGGGGAATTGTTAAGAAGTGCACTCGGGACTTTGTGGTGCTCATCAGTCGGGTCAGAAAGATGAAAATGAAGATTAAGAGACTAAAAGCCTCTTGGCAATGGAAGTGACCGATTGCATGAGGTCACCAAGAGTTGTCACAATGCCAAGTGCATGGAGTGGTTACATCAGCCTCCGAATGTCTTGCATCAGATAATTGTGTTGTGGTAGGTACAGTGTTGGAGCACGGATATTGGTTCCGATAGAACCGCCTTCTTTAAGAGGACATAAGCCATTCTTGCGGCCAACATATTGCTTTTCCAAATGGAGCAAAAACGTGCAGCTCGAAAGTGAAGGGACACACCCGTCTTCTGATTCCTCGGGAATCAGTTGTCTACCTTTTCGGGGTACCATGCGGAATCATTTCGGACCAATGGTCCGCGTTCAAAAAGTATGAAGTCAACAATTTTTGTCGGGGAGACACGAGATTAGTGGCGCTATTAGAGCGATTCTTACCCGAGCAAATGGCTTGGCGGCTTTTTAATAAAATATTTGTAGTCCCGAATATTAAAGAAAATTTTTTATGACAACAAAGAAATTGGCACGAGAAGTTGTTAGAAGCTTTATGGGCCTACGGGGTGCTGGGCACCTACCCCGATCCTCGCCTTGCCGCCTTATTGTACGGGTCCGAGGCCGTTTTACCCCCTTAGAGGTTCGGCTTGTCACTCGGAATTGCGATTGCGAAAAAGATCACTATAGAAGAAAATGCCAATTATGACTAGAAGATTTGGAAAGCTTAAGAAGGAAACGACTTTCGAGCGCGGCAAAATTTGGAAATGTATCAAGCCAAGATGATCCGGGCACGATAAGGCGAGTCCGCCAAAGGACATTCAATGTTGGTGATTTGGTTCTAGTACTCAGAAGACCTATTCTTGCACACCACAAGATAGGAGGTAAATTTGAATCATCTTGGGAAGGGCCATTCGTGGTCGGAACGGTCTACTCGGGGGTCTACCGGCTTGTTAGCGCTGTCATGGAGAACGACATGCTTCCAAATAATGGACAATAATTGAAGAAATATTACGTAACATGATGTTTCGAAGGATGAAATTTAAAAGTGGTTTCTCATTCTTAGAAACACGGGTAGAGTAATTGACCCACTTTTTTTATGTTTGCAAATTATGTTAATAGCAACGACACCAAAAACTTGATCCCGCTTAATATATATTTAATTTTATGATGGAATGTATAATGTGCATTCTACGCAAGTATACGTATCGTATCAAGTAATATAGGGCTCTAGTGGAGTCCTGGTTATCGATCCTACAGGGAAGTTTTTTAAAAGATTTGTAACAGCTAAATTTAAAAAGTATTTACTTACTAATATAGTATACGAAAATTTAGAATACGTAACTAAAGAAAACTAAAATAAACTAATGCTTTAAATAAAGTTGAATTAAAAAGTTCAGAAAAAGTATCGTTCTCCTTATTTTTAGAAAATTAAGTGAATGATGAATTTAAATAGATTTTTGTATTGTGACAAATAGGAGCATTCCTATTCTTTACCCTTTGGTCCAGGTGCAAAGAACATTGACTAGGCCTATGTTCTGACTATCGAATCCGCGGCTAGGCTCGGAGGATACCGGCCGCCACTTCGTATCCCACGTTCCCTCACCCGAGGGCTAACATCTACACTTCAGCTCTCAAACAATAAGACCAAATTGAATATTTTAGTCTGTCACACTAAAATGTCCAATTATACGTCCAATAAATAATATTTCTCTATTTATTTGCACCCTCCTTCTAAGGCTTTTGACTTCCCTGAATATTGGATGTAATCTTTACTATAGTTGATAATTCAACATATTTTAACAAATCAATGGGCCAGACTGAAAAGTAAATTATGTTTTAAGTAAAAATTATCACAATTTATTTTAATATATTTGGCACTTGTATTAAATTCATCAATTCTCATAACTTCCTAAACAAGGAGAAAGACTAAGAAAACTACTCAGAATGCATGGAAATTAAACAAAGCATGAATTTCATTTAAAGTTAACAACAATAAACAAAGATACTTATCTAGATTTCCTCCCTAGCGTACTCCTCAAGTTCCTTTGACTTTTCCTTCTAATACAGCACACTTCTAAACTCACTAATTATACTCTTAAACTCTTAAAATAGACACTAAGACTCTCTAAAATAGACACAAATTGACACTCAAGACACACACAAATGACACACAACATACTAAAATTCATCCTCTATTTATAAAGGTAGGCAAAGGTCCAAGGGGTGCTTAAACACCTCTTTAAAAAGTGTCCAGAATCAACGTATCCAGCATTTTGAACAGTCTCGCCGTCGGCGAGAAACTACCTATCCGTCGGCCGGCTTCTAGAAGGTCTCCAAACCGCGTGATCTCGCCGTCTGCGGGCTCGCGCTCACTGTCGGCGAGGTAGTTGCAAATCCTTCAAAAATTCTCCTCATGATCTCGCCGTTGGCGAGCTCGATCTCACCGTCGGCGACTTAGTTCATTTTGCATGAATTTCTTCCTTTTTTGATTAAATTCGCTCCATTTCATGCTTTTTCTTTTCATCACTTATAAATCTTCATTCCTGCAATAAAATAAAGAAATACCTTTCTTTAAAGTGCAATTTCATAAAAAAATGAGTATGAATTTCTTAATATATTTTCTTGTGATCAAAATCCCCCAAACTTAATTATTGCTTTTCCTCAAGTAATTTTTGTACTAAATAAAAAAGAATGATTTCTGTAATAGAATTTTTCAATTTAGATATACTATGAATTAAATTTAAATAATACTATAGTAAAGTTAAATACATATATTTTTAAGTAATTAAATTAACTTTATAGATACAAGATTATTTAGTTATCAGATCTATGATTTCTAGCTTGCTATTTATTTCAGGAAAGACTATAATAAAAAGAGTAATTTACTTAAGATATTTAGAAGATAAGAAGTTCAAGAAAACACTATTTAGTAAAATAGTAATCCATATATATAAGTTTATAAATATATTGAGTTTTACCCTTTAGGTTGATTCCATTGAAGCCAATTTTTGATAAGGCATCTCCTCAAGCTTCTCCTCACTTATATATATATTTTTTTTCTTTTCTTTTCTTTTTTTTCTTTTTCTTTTTGGATTGATTTTAAATCCTTCTCTTTTTCTTTTTCAAGTGAGGATTACTATATCTGGATAGCTTGTTAATAATTTTAAACTTCAACTTTCTCTTCCTAAATTTGAAACTTAAAATATTTCTTTGCTTATATTTATTTTATAGCCTTTAATTCATTGAGTTTCAATCTCTTCTTTTTTTATCTAAATACTTAAGAATTTCAATTTTAGAATATAGTTTCTCTTATTTTAAATAGTTTACTATATTCTTATTTCTTTTAACCAAATATCTTATTCTATTAAATTAATTGAATTACTAGAAACATCTTATATAACTTTCTATAATAATTATATAAAGTAATTCATGTTTATTGAATTGAAAAATTACCATAAAAAAATAATTTGATAATAATCTTTGAAAATAGAAATTGAAAACAATTTAATAATTAAATTTGTATTTTTCCTCCCCCAAACTTAAATTTTTCTATCTATTTCTAAATGGTGAAAAGGAAAATATATAGTAAAGTACATCATACCTTTGAGCTTTAAGTATTTCTTTTTTTTCTTGAAATTTTTGCAGGCTTTTTCGTTATTTAAAGAACTTGTATTGTTAGTATTCTTCCATATATATAGTATTTAAAAGAGAGTGCTGGGATAAGAAATTTTAAATAAGTATAAAACACAACAAATGAAAACTAAATCTATTACTACACATACAATCAATTACCCTACTTTAAACATATTAAAACAATCTAAACATATTAAAAGTTCATAACTTATAAAAACTTAAACAACACATTAAAGAAAAACTAACATCCTATCTAAAATAAAAATAATTACAAACTAACTTAACACACATAAAAAGTCTAACGTTACATCATAAGCAAACAAACAAACAACCCAAATCCACAGTCTATAGAGAGTACAGAATAATTACACACAGAACAATAAAGTTTTTAAAAGAATAATTAATCCAAACAAACTAAATAAAGTCTCTAATCTTACACATCAAAATCCCAGGCTATATAATCTCCCTGATCTCCAGGCTGAGAAGGCTGAGCAAGCTGGTATTGTGTGTAGCGGGGGCACTCAGGAAAGACAACATCTAACTCACTACTCCTATATCGACGTTCTGCCTCATAATATGTAATTTCGTACTCTGAATGCTGCTAGAGATATTCACTATCATAATCATGTCTTCTTTCCAAGCCAACAATCCTATGGTCCATATGCTCAAATTTTCTTTCCATATTCTCTCCAAATTGTTCAAAACTCTTTCTACTTAGGGTCATCTCATTCATCAGATCTTGAAGGGTAGGAGTGGTGTACCGAGGGGGTTCATAACTAGTAGAGGGTATATCTCTACTCGAAGAAGGTACATAGTCCCTTGTCCCGCATCTCCATCCTTCGTGGGATTCATATTTCTTAATATTAGCCGCAGTAATGGGTTTCATAGGCTCAACCCATTCCTCATCATCTCTCGCCTCTACCCGAGATAATCGACAGAGTGCATAGATAAGACCGAGATGTCCTAGTCCTCCTCCACTTTCACTTCGAGGTGGCTAATATATGCTTATAAATTACACTTCCCACATTAATACTTTTTGGTTCCGAATACGGAAATTCGAATCGTTCTATCTCTTGTTACCTCACTATGGTGGTAAGTAGGTAACAAACTAGAACAAATAAAATAGTGCCAGGCTTTAGATGTTGCATTTAACATAGAAATAGGGAAGTTTACCCGTTCTTGCTGCTTTATCTTCCAAACTCCTTTCCTGTCAGTAAGAAAGTCGATCACCTCTTTCAGTGGTCCTTCTATAGTTCCAAATGTATCATACTCACTGGTGTAGGTTTCACGTACCTCGTAATAAGCATTTATCCTTGCAGCGTTAAATTCTACCAAAAATCCTCTAACCTTAACTGGTGCATCTTCACTCGTGTCAGTTCGCATAAAATTCCTTTACCACTTCTACAAGCGGCTCGTTGGTTATGAAACAAAAATTTTCCCATCCTCGTTCCTTTATTACTCGCTCCACCTCTCCTCCCGGATTCTTAAAAACTTGATCTTGAATTCATATTCTCGATCGAATATTGTGGAAATATCTTGATTGTGCCTTTGCATTCACATATCAGGTTTCATCATAATCCAACCGTCGCTTTTGTCGTGGAGCCATTTTTCGATCTGTGAAATTTGCAAAAAATCTAACTAAACTTCCAAATATTACTAAGAAGGCTTCCTATAACATATAAAATCCATTTAAATCAATTTCCATGAATTTCTTCCAAGTATTTTTTCGACATTTCGAATTTTTTCAAAATTTTCCAATGTAGAAGAAATCCATGGTGAAAATAAAAAATTTATGCATAGGAGTGAAGCTCTTACCAAGGGAAGATGAAATCTGGTGTCAAAAATTGTTGAAATCACCTCAAATCCAAGATCTCACAAGCCCTATGTCGGTTTTTTCGAAGTTTTGAGGAAGGGGATGATGAATAGTGTCGGTTGACTGGTCAAATATAGGTCTTTTCGCGATCTCCCTGTCGGTGAGATTTTTCTCGCCGTCAGAGAGCTAATTAATTTGACAAAGGCAAAAGTTTCGGGAAAAAAATATGCCGTCAGCTAGATCGTTCTTGATGTCAACGGGATTTTTCTCGCTGTCGGCGAAATAATTCTCGTCGTCGACGAGATCCCAAAATTTTAAATATTTGAAATTTGTCAATCATTTTCAACCTCGATTTGCCCTTAATCAATCCTTCGATCACTTAATTTAATAATTTAGTAAGAAGAATAGATACTTATACTCACAAAAAGTTCACACAACACAAACAATATAAATTTATATATGAAATCCATTAGACTTACAAACTTCACACTAACAACTAACAACATACTTAACTTAAACGTCCAAATCCATAATTCTCAGCATCGCAATCCAAACCACTATACACTAAATGTTGAGACATAACGAATACATATAATTTCATCAAATCTAAAATTCAAATCATAATAAAACCTAAATCCAAATCAACACAAATATACACACAAATATATCATAAAATAGAAATCTTTACTACTCAGTGTCTGAACTAAAATCATCTCTGATATTTTCGATCTGACGCAGGTGCACAAATAGATGGTAGAAAAGCCTTAAAGGGAATTCTGCAGTAGATTCTTCATCAATCTTTCCTTTCTTTCTCAGTAAATGAATAAAACTGGCCTCCAGATGTCTAGTATGATCAAAGTGCTCCTTCATCGTCCAGTCAATGTGATCAAACATATCAGAGATGTTATCGATGGAATTCATCGCGTTCTCCAACTCTTTCTCCAATCCTTTAATCTTTTTCAGAATGAAATTTGTTTTATCAGTAAGGGGCCTTGCTAAAGGATTGTTCTGTGATGCTCTGTCAGAAATAATGGTAATCTCATCATTGTTATCCAAACTTGGAAACATATCCGTAGGATCGAGTGGTTTCCATCACAAAAGTACCTTTTCCCAAGTCTCATAAGAAACTTGGTACTGACTGCATAAAGCAAATATAGTTGATGGGTGTCCAAGTCCATGAACTGACCCATGCACAATCAATCCTAATGCAGATTTTACTATAATTGATCCAACATCGATATGTAGTCCAATTTGAATAAAGTAATTTAATATAACACATTACTTTGAAACCTTATTTACCCTCATAGTGGGTAATAGCTTTGATGAGATAAAGAAATGCCAATGCTTCGAGACAGGGTTAAGAAGTGATGCAGAAAAACTGACATACCCATCTTCGCGTAACTCCCAATCATCAGGTTCATCGGTCAGGTATCTAAAAATCTCGTTCATATTGTATATTGAAGGAGCAAAGTTTGAATAATGACAGACAGGGGTATTTTCTATAGAAAATAATTCATTTACCCTTAAAGGAGTAAATGTTACCCATCTTCCTCTGACGTAGACACTTCCTTTGTTGATCGCATGTAGATTAGAGTAAAACTCTTTAACTACAGGAATATCTACAGCGGATGTTGTATAGCAAAATACCTCCCAATGCCGCTGCGTGATCATTTCTTTAATTTTTGTGGTGGAATTCTCTACTCCTCTGTTGACAAATCCCCTTTCTTTAATAAGTCGCTTCTTCATCAAAACTTTGTTGAAAATGCGCTGCCCCTCCGAACTGACAAATTTTCTTCGGTTGAAAACTCTAGTTTTTGTGGTTTCTAAAAGTTTGGTGGCCATTTCGGATTGAAAGGAATGGTCTCTAGTCATTTCTTAGGAAGAAAACAGTGTAAAAATGACTTTGGAATGGTTTTCTATAAAGAAATGGCTTTAGAACCGTCCAAAACCGCACAAAAAAAACTTAAGAAACCCATTTTTCAACTGCTTCGCCATCAGAGGGAAGTTTCTCGCCATCGGAGAGCTAGTTATAAAACTTATTTAAAATTTGGAACGAGATCTCACTGTCAGCGAGAATCGACCTCGCCGTCGGTGAGATTTCGTAAAATTGGCCAATTTTGCTCTGGTCCGAATATTTTTTGATCTCATCATATAGGTTCGAATTTTTTATGATTCAAATTAAAAAATTGAGTAGTAAGATTTGTTTTAATAATACAGACTCACTAATTTGTATATAATTAAAATAAAAGACTACTATGGGTTGCCTCCCATAAAGCGCTTGGTTTAACGTCGTCGACCCGACCTAATTTCGCTTAGTAATCGTGTCAACTAAGCATTTAAACCTCTTTAAAATTTGGTCTTCTACCTTCAAAATATGGTTTTAATCTATGTTTGTTTACCTTAAATCTATGTCCTGTTTTTGGATCTTAAATTTCTATAGTTCCATATGAAAATATTTCAGTTATAGTGAAAGGTCCTAACCATCGAGATTTCAATTTCCCTGGAAATAATTTTAATCTAGTATTATATAGTAATACTTCTTGTCCTGGTTCAAAATTTCTCTGATTAATCTTCCGATCATGCCATAATTTCATCTTTTCTTTATAAATCTTATTATTATCATATGATTCATTCCTTAATTCTTCTAATTCATTTAATTGCAACAATCTCTTCTCACCAGCTTCTTTCATATTATAATTAAATTCTTTAATAGCCCAATATGCTTTAAGTTCTAATTCTACTGGTAAGTGGGATGTTTTTCCATATATAAGCCTGTAAGGAGTCATTCCAATCGGAGTTTTATAAGCAGTCCTGTATGCCCATAATGCAGTGTCTAGTCTTATAGACCAGTCCAATCTATTAGGGTTTACAGACTTCTCTAAAATACGCTTAATCTCTCGATTAGAAACTTCAGCTAATCCACTAGTTTGTGGATGATAAGCAGTTGATATCTTATGAGTAATATTATATTTTTCTACTAGTTTGTGAATATATTTGTTTCTAAAATGAGTTTCTCCGTCAGTGATAATCACTCTCTGCATTCCAAATCTAGTAAAAATATTTTTCATTAAAAATTTTGAAACACTTTTAGCATCACACCTAGGTAAAGCTTGCGCTTCAATCCATTTGGAAACATAATCAACAGCTACTAATATATATGAGTTTTCAAATGAAGGAGTAAAAGGTCCCATGAAATCTAATCCCCAAACATAAAAAATTTCAACTTCTAATATAAAATTCAGAGACATTTCATTTTTCTTGATATATTTCCTACACTTTGGCATTTATCGCAGGTTTTTATATATCTGTGTACATCTCTAAATAGAGTAGGCCAGTAGAATCCAGTATCGTAGAATTTTATATGAAGTTTTATCTCGTCCCAAAATGTCCTCCAAAATCGAATCATGACATTTTTGAATAATTGGTTCAGCTTTCTTCATAAGGCACGCATCTTCTAATAATTAAATCCTTACATTGCTTATATAAGTATGGTTCATCCCAAAAGTATGTTTTAGTATCATGAATGAATTTTTTCTGTTGTTGCAAAGTTAACGTAGGTGGTAAAATGTCACTCACAATATAATTTACTATATCAGCATACCAAGGTATTTTCCACTCATTTATTTTATAAAGTTGTTCATCAGGAAAATTGTCTATAATTTCATTATCGTATCGATAACTCATGATATTCTAATCTTGATAAATGATCAGCAATTTGATTATCAGTTCCCTTTTTGTTAATGATCTCAAAATCAAATTCTTGCATTAATAATATCCATCTAATTAATCTTGGTTTAGAATCTTTCTTTTGCATTAAATATTTTATAGCAGAGTGATCAGTATGCACAATACATTTAGTTCCTATTAGATAATGCCAAAATTTATTAAAAGCATATACAACTGCTAATAATTCTCTTTCAGTAACTGTATAATTTATTTCAGCATCATTTAGAGTTTTACTAGCATAATATATAACTTTGAAAATCTTATTATATCTTTGCTCAAGAATCGCTCCTATAAGCATAATCACTAGCATCACACATAAGCTCAAATGGTTTCTCCCAATTAGGTGAAACTATTATAGGTGCTGTAATTATTTTATCTTTTAATAATTCAAAAGCATTCAGGCATTCAGTTGTAAATTTAAATTTCTTATCTTTTTCAAGAAGTTGGCATAGAGGTTTTGTAATTTTTGAAAAATCTTTTATATAATGTCTGTAGAATCCAACATGTCCAAGAAAACTTCTTTCTGCTTTTACCGTAGTTGGAGGTGGTAATTTAGCTATAACTTGAATTTTTGCAGGGTCTACTTCCATGCTCTTTTCCGAAATTTTATGCCCTAATACAATGCCGCCTGCAACCATAAATTGACATTTCTCCAAATTAAGAACTAAATTAGTTTTCTAACATACTTCAAATACTTTTTCAAGATGATTTAAGCATGTGTCAAATGATGTTCCAAATACAGAGAAATCATCCATAAATACCTCTATTCCATTATCAATTAATTTACTAAATATAGACATCATACATCTCTGGAATGTTGCAGGTGCATTACATAATCCAAAAGGCATCCTGCGAAAAGCAAAATTTCCATAAGGACTAGTAAATGTAGTTTTCTCTTGATCCTCAGGAGCAATTTGTATTTGATGATAACCGGTGTATCCATCTAAGAAACAAAAATACTTATGTCTGGCTAATCTATCTAACATTTGGTCTAGAAATGGTAAAGGGAAGTGATCTTTCCTGGTGGCTGCGTTTAATTTTCTATAATCAATACATATTCGCCATCTAGTAACTTGTCTTATAGGGATAAGATCATTATTTTCATTAGCTTTTACGGTCACTCCTCCTTTCTTAGGCACACAGTGAATTGGGCTTACCCAAGCACTGTCAAAATAGGATATATAATACCATTATCTAACCATATTAAAATTTCTTTCTTGACTACTTCTTTCATTATCGGGCTTAATCTCCTTTGGGGATCTACTTTAGGCTTATGTTCATTATCTAAAATAATTATGTGCATACAGATTGAAGGACTAATTCCTTTAATATCCGCTAAAGTCCAACCAAAAATTTTCTTATATTTTTTAAGGTATCTAAAAGTTTTTGTTCTTGAGATTCATTTGATTCAGATGAAATAATAACTGGTAGAGATGAAGAATTACCTAAGTAAGCATATTTCAAATGATTAGGTAACATTTTTAACTCAAGTTCAGGAGGGTTAATAATCGATGGAACTATATTTTTTTCAGTGTTTTCCATATTATCCAAAAATTTAAATTTCTCTTGAATATAATCTAGTTCTTCGTTTATATCGGCTTTTTCAATTAATTCAGTATTTACTTTTTCTAGTTTTTCTTCATAATATTCCTTAAAATGTTCTTTTTGTAAATGATCGAGTACATCCACTCAAAAACACTCATCATCTTTTTCTAGTGCAGGATATTTCATTGATTTAGTAATATTAAAAGTAACTTTTTGGTCATTTACCCTCATAATTAATACTCCTTTCTGAACATCAATCATAGCTTTCCCAGTGGCTAAAAATGGTCTTCCTAAGATGATAGGAATTTCTTTATCTTCTTCCATATCTAAAACAATAAAATCTACAGGGAAGATAAATTTATCCACTTTTACTAAAACATATTCAATAACTCCCTTAGGATATGTAACAGAACGATCAGCTAACTGAAGGGTTACTAAAGTAGGTGAAATTTCTCCTGATCCTAATCTCTTAAAAATGGATAGAGGAATTAGATTGATGCTTGCTCCTAAGTCACACAAAGCTTTTCCATAGAATTTTTCTCTAATAACGCAGGGTACAGTGAAACTACCAGGATCTTTTAATTTTTCAGGGTGCTTTTTCTGAATAATAGAACTACACACTTCACTAAGTGCGACTGTTTCATTATCGGTAAATTTTCTTTTTTTATTTAGAATATCTTTCATGAATTTTACATAGTTTGGCATCTGTTCTAAAGCTTCTACGAAAGGAATATTTATTGTTAATTTCTTCAGAATTTCAAGGAATTTAGCAAATTGTTTATATTTTTTATGTTGATTTAGTCGTTGAGGAAATGGTGGTGGAGGTTTTCCAACAGAAATTTTCATTGGTATTAAAGGATTTTCTAAGTTAGGATCTTGTTGATTCTTTTCCTATTCGATTTCCACTTCTTCTTTTTGACTTTCCAGTTCTTTCTGAATTCGAGGTTCTAATTCTTTTCCACTTCGTAATTGTATCGCTCTAATTTGTTCATTTCCTTTATCTTTGGGATTTATTTCCACATTACTAGGAAATGTTACAGGTATTCTATTATTAAGCGCGGTAGCGATATGTCCAAGTTGAGTTTCAATATTATTAATAGTTGTTCCTTGATTTTGCAATTGGTTTCCTTGTATTTGTAATTGATTTCATTGATTTTGTAATTGATTTCTTTGATTTTGTAAATGTTGACCCATATTTAATATTAATTATTCTATAGATAATTTCTTATCTTTAAATTGAGGGTTATTATTATTAAATACAGGTGGATAACAAGGTTTATAATTAGAATTTCCTTGGTTAGAGGGATTTCCTAATGGTTGTGTTATGTTGTTCATCCATGGTTGATTAGTTGTATTGTTATTCCAATTAAAATTAGGATGATTTTTCCATCCATGATTATAATAATTTGCATAATGATTATTGGGTATGTTATTAATAGCATTTATAGTTTCATAATGAGATTGGGATTCTATAAGTTGTCCGAGATGAGTTTTCTTCTAATATAGTTGGAGAGTAATTCATTCCAAAATGATCTAATTTTTTAGATATAGCAACGATCCGCGAAGCTAACATAGATATTGCATCATTTTCATGAATACTAGCTATTTTTTTCGTATTCATTCTATCAAGCAAGCCATTGAAAATTATTGGTATTCATTTCTTCGATTACCGCATAGTGCTTCATCAAATGGTTTTGACATTAATGATCCTCCAAGAAGAAGCATCGATGATCGATCTAAGAGATCCTACTAATCCATTATAGAAAGTTTGAATAATTAACCAATCCGGTAACGCATGGTGCGGGCATTTCCTAAGAAGTTCTTTAAATATCTCCCAAGCTTCATATAATGATTCTCCATCAAACTCGACTAAAAGAAGTTATATCATTTCTAAGCTTAGCAGTTTTAGATGGTGGAAAATATTTGGATAGAAATTTTTGTGATAATTCTCCCCAAGTTTTAATAGATCCAGGTGCTAACGAATTTAACCACATTTTAGCCTTATCCCTTAAAGAAAAATGAAAATTCTAAGTCTAATAGCATCGTTAGATACTACTTCATATTTGAAAGTAGCACATGGTTCTAAAAAACTAGCTAGATGTAAATTAGGATCTTCAGTAGGTGAACCACTAAATTGATTGTTTTGTACCATTTGGATAATTGCAGTTTAAGTTCAAATGAGTTAGCAGCCACATCAAGGTTTTGAATAGTTAAATGAATTTCATCTAATGTAGGTTTGGCATAATCTTTAAATGGTCTCTGTTGATTGATATTTTCATTTTCAGGAATATTCGCCATTTGTCTTAATTTATAATTTCTCTTTTTTGTTTTCTAATTCTTTAAATTGTACGCTCTAATTCAGAATCGTAAGGTATTAAATTTTCGTGTCCAAATTTACACATGCAATTTTGCAAAATAAATTTTAAAATAGTTCGTTACTCTAGTAAATAATTTCTTTACTTCCCCGGCAACGGCGCCAAAAACTTGACCCACTTTTTTATGTTTGCAAATTATGTTAATAGAAACGGCACAAAAAACTTGATCCCGCTTAATATATTGTTAATTTTATGATGGAATGTATAATGTGGATTCTACGCAAGTATACGTATCGTATCAAGTAATACAGGGCTCTAGTGGAGTCCTGGTTATCTATCCCACAGGGAAGTTTTTTAAAAGATTTGTAACAGCTAAATTTAAAAAGTATTTACTTACTAATATAGTATATGGAAATTTAGAATATGTAACTAAAGCAAACTAAAATAAACTAATTTTTTAAATAAAGTTGAATTAAAGATTTCAGAAAAAGTATCCTTCTCCTTATTTTTAGAAAATTAAGTGAATGATGAATTTAAATAGATTTTTGTATTGTGACAAATAGGAGCATTCCTATTCTTTACCCTTTGGTCCAGTGCAAAGAACATTATCTAGTCCTATGTTTGATTACTGAATCTGCGGCTAGGCTGGGAGGATACTGGCTGCCACTTCAGAGCTCCCACATTCCCCTCACATGGGGGCTAACATCTACACTTCAGCTCTCAAACAATAGGACCAAATTGAATATTTTAGTCTGTCACACTAAAATGTCCAATTCTACATCCAATAAATAATATTTCCCTATTTATTTGGACCCTCCTTCCAAGGCTTTTGACTTCCCTGAATATTGGATGTAGTCTTTACTATAGTTGATAATTCAACATATTTTAATAAATCAATGGGCCAAATTGAAAAGTAAATTAAGTTTTAAGTAAAAATTATCACAATTTATTTTTATATATTAGGCACTTCTATTTAATTTCATCAATTCACATAACTTCATAAACAAGGAGAAAGACTAAGAAAACTACTCAGAATGCATGGAAATTAAACAAAGCATGGATTTCATTTAAAGTTAACAACAATAAACAAAGATACTTATCTCGATTTCCTCCCCAAGAAGACTCTTTGAAGTTCCTTTGACTTTTTCTTCTAGTAGAGCACACTTCTAAACTCACTAATTACACTCTTAAACTCTTAAAATAGACACTAAGACTCTCTAAAATAGACACAAATTGACACTCAAGAGACACACAAATGACACACATCATACTAAAATTCGTCCTCTATTTATAGAGGAGGGCAAAGGTCTAAGGGGTGCTTAAACACCTCTTCAAAAAGTGTTCAGGTTCAACGTATCCAGCATTTTGAACAGTCTCGCCGTCGGTGAGAAACGACCTCGCCGTCGGTGGGCTTCTAGAAGGTCTCCAAATAGCGCGATCTCGTCGTCGGCAGGCTCGGGCTTGCTGTCGGCGAGGTAGTTGCAAATCCGTCAAAAATTCTCCTCCTGATCTCGCCGTCTGCGGGCTCGATCTCACCGTTGGCGACTTAGTTCATTTTGCATGAATTTCTTTCTTTTTGATCAAATTTGCTCCATTTCATGCTTTTTTCTTTCATCACTTATAAATCTTCGTTCCTGCAATAAAATAAAGAAAATACCTTTCTTTAAAGTGCAACTTCATAAAAAAAATGAGTATGAATTTCTTAATATATTTTCCTGTGATCAGTAATCCTTCGTAACTGGGTCCGAACCCAAAATATAAAAATAAAATAGATCATAAAATAAAAAAATCATTAACAAAAAAAATGTGTTAAAAAGAAAATATGTGAAATGATAAAATTTTGATCTTTTCCTTTAAATCAATTCATTCTTGATCTTTCCTCATCTCTTTTTACTTCCTTTAAAATTTAAAAGAAGTAAATAAAATTTTTCATTAATAAATATTTTCTTATTGTTCTTGTTCTTAGTACAGCCCCTGATCCTTTCCTTGATTTTCGCAGGGAAATGTCGAATGGGCTGTTGGTTCTGAACTTTAAGAATGGCGTGAGTCTGGCACTCCATAAAAAGAGGATGAAGGATGGAGTTGTGATTGAAATTGACTTTTATTTCACACCAACCGGGCTACAATATGAAGAAACGGATTGAACTCTGGTTGATCGGAAAGAGCTCTGCAGTCATAGAGTGATGAAATTAGGTGGCCCAAGTCAGTCGTCTACTAGCAAGAAGAGAAAAGCAAACACCGCTCATGCAACGGGAGAAGACAAGAAAATAAAGTCAGCGGTTGCTACAGAAGAGGGCAGACTTGTCAGCACCATGCCTGTAGAAATTCAAGAGGTGAGGAGAGCCACTCTCACTCCTACTAACGAAGAAACAAGAACCATCGTATTCGCAAGATGCTGACTAAGCTGGCAGCAAATCAACAAGAAGAGACAGTCGCTAGCATCAGTACAAATACTTCGAAGAGATTGGTTCGTCAGGAGCCAGAAAAGAGGAAAACAAATCCAAGAACAACAGAAAAGATAAAAGAAATCCCAAGAAGAGCAGAAATAGAATCGGCACTACGACACCGCACGCAGCTACCGGTCTTGAAGCGTCTTGTTGCGAAAGCAACCCGGAGGATGTCCCGACAGAGACTATCTTCGAGGAGCCGAGACATGCATGAGAGCGTGCTGTGGTTGAGCCATACATCCCGCAGTATGTTACCTGACCCCGAGGACTTTAGATAATCCAGGAATACGAGCTGGAGAAATTACAACAAGTTGAAAAGAAAACTTTTGAATACTTTGAGAGGATTCGAGGCAAGAAGGTCAACATCTTGGAAGTTCTTGAGCTGCACATGGATGCGTTCTCCGATTACAAACAACAGCAGATTGTGGACTGCATTATCGAGCTTCAGAAAATGAGCTGAGCTGGTCGTCTGAGGGAGAAAACCTATTCAGAGCCCCGAAGATGGATGCTAGGAAAAGGAAGAGTTACTATCCAGTGCGGGTGTTGCTACATCTTCGCAGAGGACAGAAAAGGAAATCCACCAGGGATACTTCGTCACAGTGAGGTTAATCTGATGCCAAGAATTATCAAAAGAATGGTAAAAAGGATGGTGACATGGAGGGTATTGCCTGCAGATTGCATACCCAATAGCTGCATCATTAACATTTACAAGGAGGGCTACTCCATACCTCCACACATAGACCATCATGACTTTGTCAGACTTTTCCGCATAGTCTCTTTTGTCAACCAGTGTAATATCATGTTCGGATCTGACCTCCAGATAGTGGGCCCCAGAAAATTCCGAGGGCAGGTGGAAATACCACTACCAGTAGGTTCTCTCATGGTATTAAAAGGAAATGGAGCAGACATAGCAAAACACTGCATCCCAGGAGTGCCTGTTGAGCGAATCTCCTTCACTTTCAGATGGATGGACGATAGAAAGATGTCATTTCATTTTCAGATAGATCCAGAGTTAGAGAGTCTCTGGCCCTACGAGCTGTGAGTAACATGGAAGATAGCACACCTCCACTGCACATCCGTACGACATTCCTGCCAGGGGTGGCTCGGAAGGTGATGTTATTGTCCATGTATCTTACTATTCAGACATGAATTTTGACAAATTCTTTTGGAAGAATCAACAAGAATCTTACACAATCCGTTTTGGATTTATGAGGATTGTATGAGATACTGAATTTTTTAGGAAAATATCATCATATTTGGATCAAGTTGTATGATGTATTTTCAACAAATTGGAATGAGAGTGATCATGTCATGTTCTGCCTTCACCTCTTTTTGTGCAAATTGACTGGGAAACGCCATTAAGCTAAAAGAACTTTGAACAAAGAATGAAAAGAAAAAGAAAAAGGATAAAGAGTTCCTTCTTTTCAAGAATTTGAATGTCAAAATAAACTCCAAATTAACACAAACTCTAAATAAACAAAAATGAAATCGAATCACTAAAACAAATAGAACAAATCTAAATCTCAGACTGATTTTCATTCTGAATCCTTCAATTCCAACCTTTCAATTCTCCTTCCTCTTTGTGTTGGAGGATTGACTAGTCCTATTAACTCGAAGCCACGAAATTTGTTTGATTTGGTTCTGATGACATGGGATTGGGTCCCTCTATATACAGATCAAATTATTGAGGCTGGTGCCGAACTTCCAGTTCTCTTCCAGGCTAGAGCCGAACTTCTAGCTCTCTTTCAAATTTCCGAGGCTGGAGCCGAACTTCCAGTTCTCATCCGAGGCTAGAGCCGAACTTCTAGTTCCCTTTCAAATTTTGGAGGCTGGAGCCGAACTTCCAGTTCTCTTCGAGGCTAGAGCAGAACTTCTAGCTCTCTTTCAAATTTTCGAGGCTGGAGCTGAACTTCCAGTTCTCTTCGAGGCTAGAGCCGAACTTCTAGCTCTCTTTCAAATTTTTGAGGCTGGAGCCGAACTTCCAGTTCTATTCAGAGGCTAGAGCCGAACTTCTAGCTTTCTTTCAAATTTCCGAGGCTGGAGCCGAACTTCTATTTCTCTTCCAAGGCTAGAGTCGAACTTCTATCTCCCTTTCAAATTTCTGAGTCTGGAGCCAAACTTCCAGTCCTCTTTGAGGCTAGAGCCAAACTTTTAGCTTTCTTTCAAACTTCCAAGGCTGGAGCCGAACTTTGGTTCTCATTGAGGCTAGAGTCGAACTTCTAGCTCTCTTTCAAATTTCCGAGGCTGGAGCCAAACTTCCAGTTCTCTTTCGAGGCTAGACCGAAATTCTAGCTCTCTTTCAAATTTTCGAGGCTAGAGCCGAACTTCCAGTTCTCTTCGAGGCTAGAGCTGAACTTCAAGTTCTCTTTCAAATTTCTGAGGCTGGAACCGAACTTCCAGTTCTCTTCGAGGCTATAGCCGAACATCTAGGCTGGAGCCGAACTTCCAGTTCTCTTCGAGGCTAGAGCTGAACTTCTAGTTCTCTTTCAAACTTTTGAGGCTGGAGCTGAACTTCAAGTTTTCTTCGAGGCTAGAGCCGAACTTCTAGCTCTCTTTCAAATTTTCGAGGCTGGAACCGAAATTCCAGTTCTCTTCCGAGGCTAGAGCCGAACTTCTAGCTCTCTTTCAAATTTCCGAGGATGGAGCCTAAATTCCAACTCTCTTCTTTAGGCTAGATCCTAATGTTGACCTCATTTTTGATGAGGTCTTCTCTTCTCACTTTAGTACTTAGGATCTAGCCTTAGGCTTTTCCTTTGACTATCTTAGAGGACTAGAAGTGGAACCCACCCTTTAGAAGTTTAAACACCTCTTGACTCCATGCAAACCCCACAAGCTTGATTGAAGACCCGTAATCACCTAGAGGGTTGAAATCAAATGTGAAGGTTTAAAGGATGAGTTCCCTATAGGACTCTTTGGCCTTAGGACCACCCTGGGTGGCTTGGTCTGGTGAGGGTTGACTTACACACTCACTACACTCATAATCTACACTCTCACACACACAATCCAAATCCTAAAACCACACCCATACCCAATTTGACTCCCTGACTCATGTAGGTAATTCATATGGATGGACCTTAACGTCTAAGCCCCTGGTCAAGAGGGTTAGGAACAACATAGTGAATGCTTCAAATGTGTCTTCTCATGGCTCATATAGGCTTAATATGACTTCATGGATCAACCAAAGTGCTTCCATTTCACTCATATTTGATCAATCTTCATTTTTCCAAAATTTCAATTTTTGACCCCGGGGACCCTACACCTATCAAACCTACCAAAAGCCCTTAAAATTGCCCAAATCCTCTAAAATTTCCAAATCACCCAAAATTCCCCAAAATTAACCTTGAACATTTCCTCATCAATCAAATTGATCATCCATAGCCAAAAATACCAAAAATTTCAAAAGTATCCCCCAATACCCTCCAAATTACCAAAATGCCCCTCTTGACCCAAAAATACACAAAATTCAGAAAATTTCCAAAAAATTCTAGAAAATCCCAAATATTCCCAATTTTATTTTGTCCAACTAATACCATGGGTCAATTTTGTTAATTTTCTCTACTTTTACCAAAACCCCCAATTTAGCCCATTCTTAACCCAAGTGAACTCAATGTCAAACCAAACCTACCCAATTGACACCAATTTTGGTTCAATTCAATTCTAAACTTTAATTAAATATCCAAAATATCAATTTAGACTAAATCCAAGTCCAATTTGATTGACATTTGAATCAAATTTCACTTTTGACCTTAAAGCCCAATTTGGACCCATGACCCAAACTTAGCCCAAACTAACCCAATTTAGCTCCAATTGACCCCAAACCTTTTATAAACTTTCCCTAACATCCCCCACAAACATTTTTCAACATTAATTTTACATCAATTTCAACCTTAGCCCAACATTGGCCCAAGTTAGCCCAATTTGACTTACATTGGCACATTTACCAAATGAACCCATATTCAACCCAATTCAATTCCAAACTACCTCAAATTTGCTTCAAATCATTAAAGACACATCCTTAAACTAAACTCAACATTTATTTTGCATGGCCCTTTGCAAAATTTTTCATCTAAAAGCCCATTGTTAAACATAAAGGCCCACTCCCTTAAACCTTCCTAAAAGCCTACTTTAGGAACATCCCATAATTTTGTTAAGGACAGAAACATTTCCTTGCTCATGTTATTGAATTTCCCTTGAAAACCCCTATTTTCCATTAAAAATAATTACATAAATAATTAAATACAGAAAAATCACATTTTCTCCTCTAATGTCTTAATTGACATGTGAGTAAGGTTGCATAAAAATTTCAAGTTCATTTGAGCTTAATTTAGTGAGTTATAGAATTATTAAGCTTGAAGGGCAAAATGGTAATTAAAAATTTCAACATTTAATTAAAATTTTAGGATTAATCAAAGGGGAGGGTAAAATATTTGATTTTAGACTGATTTTTTGGATGATTGAAACTTAAATGATTAAGGGTAGAAATCTACTAATCATTTCAAAAATAATTAAAATAAAACTTTAATTAATTAATTAATTGAAATTTCGGGAGAATAATAGAAATTGGAATTATTAAAGTTGGGATATTATTTAAGAAGATATTTATTATTTAATTTGAAAATCCCTAAATAAATCACTTAAATAATACTTAAGTCTGAATTAAAAAATTAAAATAATAATCTTAATTAAATTAAAATTGAAATTAAATTAAAATCAAGTTAAATTAAATTAAAAGAAAAATAAATTGAGATCAAATTAAGTTAAATTAAATTAAATTAAATTGAATTAAATTAAATTAAAATTAAAATTAAATTAAATCAAATTAATTTAAATTAAATTAAACCAAATTAAAAATTAAATTAAATCAAAATTAAATTAAATTAAATTAAATTAAAATTAAATTAAATTAAGATTAAATTAAATTAAATTAAAATAAATCAAATTAAAATTAAGTTAAATTAAATTAAATTAAATTAAATTAAATTAAATTAAATTAAATTATAATTAAATTAAATTGAATTAAATTAAATTAAAATCATTTAATAACAAACTTAAATGAAATCATTAAGAATTAAATCTGAAATGACTTGAACTCTATTCCAAACTTAAACTAACTTTTTATAATTAAGTCAAAATTCAAATTGAATCATTAAGTTTAAATCATAAAAAATGCTTAATAATTTGATTTGCCCTTTTAAAGCTCTTATTGTTATAACTCTTAAATGAGGTATCAAGTGAAGCGTTACTTCACTTATAGGATATTCAAATGTCCTAGTTCACTGAGCAAGAGAACAAAACTTAAACTCTTGGATGATTAATTCACTTGTATAATTAAATTCTCTTGGACTTAAAACGATCCTAGAAATATTGAAAATATGTTTAAGACTCGTCTTAAGCACTTCCTCAATATGATAGGATGTTTATAAGAATAATTGAATTTAATTGTTTCTTTGATGAAGAAAATCTTCCTTAAACCAAAACACAAGAACCTAGAGGTCAAAGGAGATGACTAGCTATAGGATTAGGAATTTGGTAGACAACCAAAACCTTTCTGTTAGCTTTACCTAGGTACTCATCAAAATATTTAAATGCCTTAACATGTGTTTTAAGTTCAGCTTGGGATGACGGGAAGACCCTCCAGGTATGCTTTTATTTTATTGCAATTTATTTTATCACAATTTACTTGCATGCACTGTACTTTACTTTTCTTGCATGATAAACAACTGTTGCATGAAAACCAAAACCTTTTGGGTAGTCCCTGAACTGAAACCAAAACTAAATTAAAAGTCACTGCAAGATAAAATTCACCGGCACAAAATTTCAAAATATAAAACAACTCAAAATTTAATCACAAACAGAACAACAAAACTACAATTGCAACTAAATTAAAACGTCTCGTTGAATGATCGGGAATACCTCGGATGATGTAACCCACGTGTTGCTAACGGGATTTCCCAAGGTCTAAATGAAAGTGTGGAACTCATTCAGTTGAGTTTGGCAAATTCATCTAGACTAAGTGAATTCGATGAAAATAACGGTGCCGGGATGACGCAACCGTGGGATCTTAATCGGTTCTGTGTAATCAACTTTAAGATTTGTTTTAATTAAAACATTAAAAACACTTTGATTTTATGATTTTCTCTAAACCAAAACACTTCTCTCATCTCCTGATTTATGACTTCTAAAACTAAACCTCTACAACAATAAGGGGCTTGGAGCACGGTGGGCAGCACGGTCATCTTCGTCAGCAAAACAACTCTACATCAGCTAAACATTCCTAGAATTAACAACCAAAGCCATAGGATTTCGAGGTAGTTTGCTTAGTGCAACATAAATCCTCAACTCTTTGTTAGGCATTTGCATAATCATGTTATGTAAATTAAGCCCTAACCGGTCTTAGGACTCCGAGGTAGTCGTTTGGTACGACATAAACCCTCACATCTTCGAGGCTATTTGTGTGATTATGTCATACAAATATAAGACCTAAATAAATAAAATTGATAGGATTGCAACATTAAATAAATTCCTAAATTGAAGCCAAACAATAGGATAGTTAGGGAAGTTTCCAAGATTCTTCTTGGATCCTCAACTTCTCCTACTTCTCTTCCTTCGGACTCCTGAAAATAAACTGTTCCAAATTTGATCCATTCCCAATTGAAATTTCCAAAATCCAATTGTTTGAAAACCTTAAACTTTAAAATTCTTGAGAGCAAAACCACTAATCATTATCGAGAGTTTTCTTAAATGATTCACTTCATTTATGATGTAATTAACTATAGGGGCTTGCCCTAAAAGGGAACTTTAAGAACCGAGGTAATATAAACCCTGCTTAATTCCTTTATATTAAGCAGGGGAACTTGTCGGCTTATAAAATTGGTTCGTAGACCAAACGGATGTCACAAATCTTCTAGTTTATTTAATCGAGGCCCATCATCAAGCAGTGTGTCTACTCTCCAGGATAGATATACGAGTTTGTGGTGTTCGTTTATATAAACTATTCGGGATGTGAGATCAGTTTGATTTCATATCTTAAAATTTTCAAATTTAAAATTATTTTCAAAATCAAATACTACTTTTCAAATTATTTATTTAAATTAAATTAAAAATTCACTGACAATTTCTGTTAGGCGACCCCTTTTCTAAAGTACAACACAAACCTAAAAATATGCCGACAATTTCTGGCGACTACGCTGGGGACTAGTTCCTCTCTCCATTTTGATCAGATGGTTTTGCCTTCGTAAATCGGTAGTGAGTCCATGCCCCTGGTGGACCAAACTACTATTCTTTCCTTTGGAATACCCCGTTCATTTCTGTCTTGAACAAGTATAGCCAACTACTCTCGGATTTAGGAGCCACTGTTTAGACACCCCTAAACGGAGAAGTTCCGAGATCCTTTTACCACTTTTCTGAGGTGGGGTGGACCCCCAATAGGTATTAGTTTAGGAGCAGTCCTTCGAGTCGAGAAGTCTTGCATAAGACTTCCTCTTCCTTTCCAATTTTGAATCGGATTCCTTACCTTCTCTACACCTTTGAACATTCCGTTCCTAATAAACAAATCCTCTAATGAACGACTCTTTTAACAAATAACTCCTTTTTATAAATACATGAACAAAAATGTGTTCGGACTCTTTTCGATTCCTTTCTTTTCGTCCCGATGAAAAGAAGCATAACTTAGGACTAACAATCAAAATCTACCTTGTAGAAAATGTCTGCCCCAAAGCTGATTTTCTCCTTTACCAACGGACTTGACCTAGCTGTCTACAAGGAGGAGCTTCCTGACAATGGAATCATCCGTTTCGGGCAAGGATTCGAGAATACAAATGTCAAGATCGCTTATGTCACCCTTTTCACACTTACAGACAAAGTGCCTGAAACTGAAAGACCTTTGATCGAGTTCAACCTCAAGTCAACTCAAGAGTTCCCTCCTCTGCAAAGGGTTCCAACTGAGAAGAATACTACTGTTCATACGAGGACTGTTGTCTCTACCCCCACCGGTCTAGTCGTCTCTGCACCTACCCCGGCTTCCACCAAATTTAAGAGGAAGGAAATTCAAATTTGTGACGAGCATGTTACCGTGGAGGGTACAGATCTCCATGCGAGACCTTCTGTTTTCAAAATTGGGTCTAGCTCAAGGGTTCCACCCCTAACACGAACTCAGAGGAGAAACAGGAGTAGAAAGATTGCAAGGAAAGCCAGAGCTGCTGAAGTTGCTTTCTTGGAAGAACTGCCTGAGTACACACCACTACCCGAGTACATATCATTGCTCGAGTATACACCGCTTTTGGAAGGAAGTAGATTCCATCCCTCTACGCCGCTAGTCGACGAGGAAAATGTCCGCAAAATTGCTTCTACATTACCTCGACCTGCATACTATAGCAACAATGTGAAAGAAAAGGGCTAGGATTACACCATTCGCCCGACTGTAGACTGTGATAGAGAAGTTAGCAAAGAAAGAGAAATGTCCTGTATCAGAGATTTTAAGAAGAATAGGGGGGTGCCAGCCAAATCCCGTCTTGGGCCGCGAGTAGAACCCGTTAGTCCCACAGAAAAACCGAATAACAAGATGAAGGCTAGTCCACCTATTGTTGTTTCAGGTATACAGATTAGGGAAGATACCACCTTCCAGCATTCAGCCAACAGACCATCCGGTCCTAGGCCTTCTGCTGCTAGAAGGATGGTATGGCGTCCTACTACTGGCCAATTAAGACTAAAACAACGACCAGAAAAGGAAAGTCTCATCAGGAGACTCGAGTCCGAAGAGAGTGCCACTGCAATGAAGGGGACTCCCAAGAAGGAAATCCAACGGTCATTGCATGGTAACTACGAATTCATACGAAAAAGACCATTGGAGGACGCTATGGAAAAGCTAAGAACTGACATTCAATGATTAGCAAGAGAAAGAGAAGAAAAGTTTGGAGATGAAGTTGACTCATCGGAATTCATGGATGACGAATATGTGGAGATCAACATGGTTGAGACACGAGCATCGTCAGCTTCGCAAGGTGCTCCGGCAGCTGCGGAAAGAGATGAACTAGAAATGTTAAGAGCACAACTTCGAGAAAAAGATGATACAATCTCTCAAATGGCGAAAAGGATGGAAGAGATGGCTGCAGCCCTAGGCACTCTTCAGAGTCAGGTTCAACCCCCAAGAGAAACTCCTCCAGAAGTTATTCATATTACAAACGGAGGAAAAGAGATTACATCTGTTAACGGAGACGATCAGCCGAAGTAAGATTCTACCCAGAATATAATTCCAGAGAAAGACATCAAGAACATGGTAGAATAGCAGGAGCGAGAAGCCTCAGCACAGTCTAAGAGCGGAGCATCTATTCAGATGGGTAGACCTTACCCCGAAAAATTTGATGCAGTAAAATCCCCAAAAGGCTTCGTACCACCTCTGTTCAAGACTTTTGATGGTACCAGAAACCCTCAACAGCATGTTGCACATTTTCGCGCTAGTTGTTGCAACGCAGTGGAAATGACGCCTTACTCTTCAGACAATTAGTCAGCAGCCTGTCAGGGATCGCCTTAAATTGGTATGCAGAATTACCGAATGGATCAGTCAAGACTTTTGCAGAATTGGAAAATCTCTTTGTTAAGCGGTTTGTCGGAGCACAGCACCATATCACCATCGGTGATCTAGTGGTGGAGAAACAGAAACCTAACGAAACTTTAGTGGACTACATACTTCGATGGAGAAATCTAAGCATGAAGTGTGAGCCACAGCTGCAAGAGCAGCATGCAGTCGGTATCTTGCTTAAAAGCATTCACGGCCCGATAGCACTTCTCCTTAAGGAATTTACTATTAAGACTTTCGAGAAGTTGTTAAGTAAGGCCGGAAGCTTGCAAGAAGAAGCGAAACAGCTAAGTTTCGTCGACAAGACAGACAAACAGAAGCTCAGCGAAGACATTTGAAAAGAAATGCGGATCGTCGCGGCGATCGATAAGGGCAAGCGACTAATCAAAATACAAATCGGAGCGGCCGCAAGACCCAAGTATCAAGAACCTCGACGAGAACTACCAACAACCTCGACCCGGTTATCAGCCAACTCAACAACATGAACAACCGCCTCGCTCGCAGCCGCACGTTAAAGGAGCTCATAAACAGAGAATATCCGTTCAAGAATGAACAGTGCCAAAGATGTTTCGCAGTTTGATGAAGACTTCAGATTTTCAACTGCCAGAACCCAAGAAGCCGGAAGAAGTTAATAAGAAAGACCATCCCAACTACTTCCCTTACCACCGGATGCTTGGACATAAGATAGAGGATTGCATCACCTTCAAGTGTTGGCTTGACAACAATCTCCGCAAGGGGAACATAACGATCCTAAAGGAATACATGAAAGAACCCCAGAAAGGAGGTTCTGTCAATGTTATTTCAACGGATCCCATTGTTCCGATAGACCCTTACACGACTGATGATGGATGGAATACTGTCTGGACAAAATCATCGAAGAAAATTTTGGACCACATCCAGGCCGGTTTGGAGCATGCTTAAACTCAGAGTTTGAAACCTACCTAGTCGGCACTATCACTAGCAATTGAAGAACCGCCCCAGGAAGAAAAGATCGTAGAAAAGAAGGAGATTGTAGAAGAAGAAAAGACCGAGGCTCTTAAGGCTAGATTGGGGGTTGCATATCCTAGGATGGTTTTTTCCGATTCGGGGGAGAAACTCCTCGAACCTATGACTTTGTATGATTATTTGCTCGCTCCGGCGGGATCTTATAATGATAAGAGTTATGGTGTTGGCTACGTTTTGACTGTTTCTAACGATTACGCAACTAACGAAAACCAACCTAATCCCGATCTCGATTCCGATACAAATAACAATTCTCAAATCATACACAATCTCGACAATCACGATGACAAAGAAGACATTCACCAAGAAGGCTACGAAAGTTCAACAAGCAATGAATCTATTTGTGAATTTCGAGCAGCTCCAATCACAATAGAGTTAGAGCTTTCAGATTCCAAAGCGACTCCAGAAGAACCTGTCATGCCAATTCAAAAGGAGACACCAGTAAAATCAGTACCAGATTCGGAGAAAATCACAAAAGTCAGCTTAAGGAGTGGAAGGGTTCTGCCTCCAAGAATTGGTCCAAAAGATAAAGGAAAGCAGGTGGTTGTTCAGGAAGAATCAACCCCAGCAGAAGAATTGCCCATTCGGGAAGAAACTGGAACACATAGTAACAAAGTGGACTATAACGTGCTAGCCCATCTTAGGAAACTACCGACCAAGCCGAGTATCTACGACGCTCTCATCTTATCAAAAGATATGAGGGAAGCTCGATCAAGGCCTTACTTGATCCGAGAGATTTGTTTAGCTTCGGATGGTCGGAGATTCCTTAGACGAGGTTTCCTCGTTAAAGGAACAACGAGGTGTTACCTTCACTGGACAGTGATCTACTACTCGGGACGACTCGATCACAACCGACCGTTGTACATTTCAGTCACAATCGGAAAATTTACGCTCTCCAGAGTATTGGTGGATCCAGGAGCGTCAATCAACATAATGAATCTTCAGACGCTAGCATAGTTGGAAATTGATGCTCACGAGCTTGAAGCGGACAAGATGTTACTAAGAGGATTCAACCAGAAAGGAGAAAGAGCCCTTGGATCAATAACACTGTTGATGAAGACCGGTGACTTAGCAAAGACAACCGTAAAATTCCACAAAATTGATTCTGAGACATCGTTCAACGCTCTACGGGGCCGGCCGTGGATCCATGAAAATAGGATGGTACCATCATCTCTACATCACTGCATAAAATACTACGAAGGAGGAGAGCAGTGCATTAAAGGTGATTTGCAACCTTTCTCCGTACATGAGATTGGAATCCATGAAGATGCAGCTTATTACGCACCTCCAAAGAAAACAATCTTCTCCAGAAACACCGTGCCAAATGAAGCAAAAGAAGTTCAAAACGACGAAGAGCCTGAAGTTCTAGTCCAACAGTCACTCACCACTCCCTTACGACAAGATGGTGAAGGTTTCTCCAGAACTCGCATCCGAGGTTGAGGCCAGGAATGAGGTCGTGGAAGAGACACTGGGACAGTTGGACAGAAAAAGCCGGTGATCAACGTTGATTGGGAGAACAGCTCTGAGGAAGAAGAGGAAGTCAAGAAAGACGCAGCTACAATAAACCAGAAGAAACCACAATTTAAGATTTCTCTCAAAGATGAAAAGAATGAAGAATACAAATCGATGTACGAGAAGATTAACCACTATGTACACACTATGACCCTGACCCCGATCCAGTTTAATAAGATCGAGGGTATGGTGGTCAAAGAAGTACATAGCAGCGGTGCAAAACCAATCAAATTTTACCGTGGTACTTCTTCTTCCAATAATGAAAAGGGTGTATAATTTGAAGATGTCACTTCTTCCAAATTAATGGAATTACCTTTTGAGTGGTACTCTCCATGTGTTCAAAATTTAATTCAGCGTGGTGTCTTACCTTGACAATGGACAAAAGGTCAATCACAACACTTCGAATAATTATGGAACAACGCCGGTCGGCCTCCCAATGCAAAGCATGGTCTCGGATTCGGTACAGTAGGATCAGTTGACGATACGGAATTTTGCTTGGTTGTCACTTGTGAATCTGATGAAGACTGCTTGGAAACTGCAGAAGAGCTTGAAGATCTGTAAATTGGAGATGCTCCACCAGAGTTCGAAGAAGAAATCAAATCTACAATAGAAGAGTTAATGGAAGTTAACTTAGGTAGTAGCGAAGAGCCTAGGCCAACCTTTGTTAGCTCCTTACTCAATAAAGAAGATTCCGAGGAAATAATCAAGCTACTAATGGAATTCAAGGACTATTTTTCTTGGAGTTATGATGAAATTCCAGGATTAGCTCCAGAAGTCGCAGTTCACAGGCTAGGAGTGGATCCTACTTCCGTTCCATTCAGATAAGCTTCGAGAAGAATGCGTCTAGAAATTGAACAAGTCATAACTGAAGTTAAGAAGCTAATAGATGCTAAATTTGTCCGTGAAGAACAATACCCGACTTGGCTAGCCAATGTGGTACCAGTCAGAACGAAGAATGGTCAGATCAGAATCTGCGTGGATTTCAGAGATTTGAACAAAGCTTGTCCGAAGGATGAATTTCCACTACCAATTCCAGAGTTAATGATCGACATCGCTTCGACACATGAAATATTCTCTTTCATGGATGGATCTTCAGGATACAACCAGATAAAGATGGCACCATAAGAAGAAAAGCTCACGACATTCAGAACACCAATCGGAGTGTATTGCTAAACAGTAATGCCATTCAGACTAAAGAACGCAGGAGCAACATACCAAAGAGCAATGACAAAGATTTTTGATGATCTCATTCACAACCAAGATGAGTGCTACGTGGATGATGTGGTCATTAAAAGCAAAATGAAGGAAGATCACTTGTATGATTTGAGAATTGTTTTCGAACGATTAAGACAATACAACCTTAAGATGAATCCCCTGAAATGCGCCTTCGGCGTCACCTCCGAAAAATTCTTAGGATTTGTTGTTCGACATCGTGGGATTGAAATTGATCCGGAAAAGATTAAAGCTATCTTAGAGATGCCGCCTCCCAAAACCTTAAAACAGCTACGATCCTTTCAAGGGAAGTTGGCATATCTTCGACGCTTTATTTTTAACTTGTCAGGTAGGTGTCAGCCCTTCTCGACATTAGTTAAAAAGGATGCCAAATTCGTTTGGGAAGAGAAATGCCAACTGGCCTTCGAGGACATTAAGCAATACTTAATGACACCTCCTGTTTTAGTAGCCCCAGTCTCAGGTAGACCGTTGATACTTTATACAGCGGCTCTAGACGACTCCTTTGGAGCCCTGCTAGCCCAGGTCAATGATGAGGGAAAAGAAAATGCTCTCTACTACTTAAGCTGTCGTTTGATTCCGATGGAAGTAAACTATCCTCCAATTGAGAAGCATTGTTTGGCTCTGATCTTTGCCGCTCAAAAGCTCAGGCATTATATGCTCTCTCATAAGGTCAACCTTATCTCGAAAGTTAATCCATTGCAATATTTGATGACCCGACCGACACTTTTCGGCAGACTTGCCAGATGGTCGATGATACTATTACAATTCAATATAACTTTCGTTCCTCTTCGTCCCATAAAGGGACAAGTCCTAGCAGACTTCATTGCAGCACACCCTTTGCCGGCAGAATTGCCTCTCAACGACGACTTACCAGAAGAGCAGATAATGAGCCTAGAAGACACTGATGATTGACATTGGGAACTATACTTAGACGGAGCATCCTCAGCACACAAAGACAAAGAATTGCAAACGATAGTGCTCGGTAAGGCAGGAATCAGACTAATATTTATAACACCGGAGCGGGGGATGTTAAGATACTCCTACCACTTAACAGAGACGTGCACAAACAATAAGGCAGAATACAAAGCCCTCATAACAGGACTAGAACTAACCATTCAAATGGGAATAACGGACATCAACATCTACAGAGATTCTCAGTTGATCATCCAACAGGTCACCGGACAATACAAAATTTTAAAGCCAAATCTCGAGCACTACTTTCATTATGCCATGAAACTATTGGAACAAATTCCGAATGTAACAATCTACAAGATCCCCAGAAGAGAAAATGCTCTCGTGGATGCGCTAGCTCGCCTTGAAAAAGAATTTGCCTGCTTACAAGATGAGTCCGTTAAAGTGTCAGTTCAAGGACGACAGGTCCTATCACAGCTCGACATGGATATGATATAGGAATCAAAAAAAGTAGAGGATTCAGTTGCAGCAGTAAAGGAAAGCACAGAACATTGGCGTCAACCGCTAATAGACTATCTGCAAACAGGGAAATTAGCAGACGATAAGTCATTAGCACATCAAATCAAGAAAAGAACTCTGTCTTACGCATTAATAAACAATACATTTTACGAAGGTCTTTTGATCGGATGTGGTTAAGATGCTCGAGCGGGTCCGAGGCTCGTGAAATTGTCAAAGAAGTGCATTCGGGACTTTGTGGTGCTCATCGGTCAGTCCGAAAATGAAAATGAAAATTAAAAGACTAGGGTATTATCGGCCCTCGATGATGACCGACCGCATGAAAGTCGCCAAGAGTTGTCACCGGTGCCAAGTGCACGGAGTGGTTCTACACCAACCTCCAAATGTGCTACATCCGACAATTGTGTCGTGGCCATTTGAGTGTTGGGGCACGTATATAGTGGATCCGATAGAACCACCTTCTTCGAGAGAACATCGCTTCATCCTTGCGGCTACGGACTACTTTTCTAAATGGGCGTAGCGGTTCCACTCGGAGAAGTAAAGGCACACCACGTGCTACGCTTTTCAAAAATCAAGTTGTCTACCATTTCGGAGTATCGCGCAGAATCATTTCAGATAATGGGTCCGCATTCAGAAGCACAAAAATCAATAATTTTGTCAGAAGACATGTAATCGATTGGCGATACTCAACAATCTACTACCCAAGAGCAAACGGCTTGGTCGAGGCTTTTAATAAAACTCTCGTTTAGATTTTAAAGAAAACTTTGGACGACAACAAGAGAAATTGGCACAAGAAGTTGTTAGAAGCCTTATGGGCCTACAGGACAACTTTCAGGACTCCTACTCAGTCCACGCCTTACACTTTAGTGTACGGGTCCGAGGCAGTTTTACCTTTGGAGGTTCAGCTTCCATCACTCAGGATTGCAGTTGCAAATAAAATTACTACAAAAGAAAATACCAGATTATGACTGGAAGAATTGGAAAACTTGGAAGGGAAATGACTTGCAGCGCAACAAAATTTGGAAATGTACCAAGCTAAGATGATCCAGGCCCATGATAAACTGGTCCGCCCAAGAACATTCAAAGTTGGTGACTTAGTTCTTGTTTTTATAGACCTATTCTTGCACATCGCAAGATAGGAGGCAAATTTGAACCAACTTAGGAAGGGCCGTTTGTGGTCGAGGCAGTCCACTCAGGAGGCTCCTACCAACTTGTGAATTGCCAAGGAGAACGACAAATGCTTCCAATCAATGGATGATATTTGAAGAAGTATTACGCAACTCGATGTTTCAAAGGAATGAATTCTCATCCCTAGAAACACGGGTGAAGTAACCACTTATGACTGGGTCCGAACCCAAAAACAAAAGAAAATGAATAAAAAAAAATCATTAACAAAAATATGTACTAAAAATAAAATATGTGGAATCATAATAAGTTTTACCCTTCCTTTCAAATCAAATCTTGTTCCTGGTCTTTCCTCATCTTTTCCTACCTTCCTTTAAATTAAAATAAGTGAATAAGAATCTTTAGTGATAAATATTTTTTTAATGTTCTTGTTCTTAGTACAGCCCCTGATCCTTTCTTTGTCTTCTTCGCAGGGAAATGTCGAACGGGTGGTTGGTCCTAAACTTTAAAAATGGCTTGAGTCTCGCACTCAATGAAAAGAGGGTGAAGGATGGAGCAGTGATAGAAATTGATTCTGACTTCACACCAGCCAGTCTACAGAATGAAGAAAATGTTTGGATCCCAGAGGACCGAGAAGAGCTTCATAGCCAAACAGTGATGAAGATGGGTGGCCCAAGCCACCAATCTAGCAACAAGAAAAGAAAGACAAACACCGAGGAAAGCAAGAAAACCAAGTCAGTAGTTGCCACGGCAGAGGGCAAGCTCGTCAGCGCAGCACTCGCAGTAATTCAAGAAGTGAGGAGAGCTACACTCACTGTTACTCAAAGAAGGAATAAGAATCGCCGTATCCGCAAGATGTTGACTAAACTAGCAGCAGATCAACAAGAGGAAACAACCACCTTGGCCGACACACACATTTCAAAAATACAAGTTCATCAGGAACCTAAAAAGAGAGAACAAGCTCCGAGAACAACAGAAAGGATAAGGGAAACTCTGAGAACATCAGAGGCAGAGAGATCGCCTCGACGCCAGATAGAGATACCATATCTGAAGAACCTTGTTGCTGAAACAACCCCGGAGGATGTCCCGATAGAGACAATCCCCGAGGAGCCATGGTATGCAGGAGAACGTGACGGGATTGAGCCATACATCCCACAATACGTTACTAGGTCTCGTCACTTGTAGATCATCCCAGAATATGAACTAGAAAAAATGCAAAATGTTGAGAAGAAGACTTTCGAATACTTTGAAAGGATTAGAGGCAAAAGAATCAACATTTTGGAAGGCCTCGAGTTACACACAGGTGTATTCTCAGAGTACGAGCAACAACAGATTGTGGATTGCATCTTAGAACTTCGTAAAATGGGTCGAGCAGGCCGTCTAAGAGAAAAGACTTATTCGGAACCCCAGAAATGGATGCCAGGGAAAGGAAGAGTCACAATACAATGCGGATGTTGCTATTATTTCGCAGAGGAGAGAAAAGGAAATCCACCAGGGATACTCCGTCACGGTGAGGTCGATCCAATGTTGAGGATAATTAAAAGAATGGTGAAAAGAATTATAACGTGGAGGGTACTGCCAGCAGACTGCATACCCAACAGTTGCATCATCAATATTTATCAGAAGGGAGACTGCATACCTCCACACATAGACCACCATGACTTTGTCAGACCTTTCTGCACAGTTTCGTTCATCAACCAATGCAATATCATGTTCGGATTTGACCTCCGGATAGCAGGCCCGGGTATGTTCCGAGGGCCGGTGGAGATACCACTTCTGGTAGGTTTCGTCATGATATTACAAGGAAATGGAGCAGACATCGCAAAACATTGTATACCGGGAGTACCAATGGAGCGGATCTCCGTCACGTTTAGAAGGATGGGCGACAGAAAAGCACCTTACCATTTCCAGCCAGATCCAGAATTGGAGAGTCTCCGGCCCTACGAGCTGTGAGTTACACGGGAAATAGCACACCTCCAATGCACATCCATGCGGCACTCCTGCCAAGGACGGCTTGGAAGGTGATGTTATTGACCGTGTATCTCATTATTCAGACATGGATTTCTAACAGATACTTTTCGGATGGATCAACAGGAATCATACATAGTCCGGTTTGAGTCATGGATTGTGTGAGAAATATTTCAGATCGAGTTGTATGATGTATCTTCAACAAGATTGAAATGAAAGTGACCATGTCACATTTTGCCTTCACCTCTTTTTGTGCAAATTGACTGGGAAACACCATTAAAGTTAAATGAACTTTGAACAAAGAACAAAAAAGAGAAGGAAAATAAATAAGAACTCTCTTCCATAAAAATCCAAACATTAAAAAGATCTTCAAATCCACATGAATACCAAATAAAAAACAAATAAAAAAATGGGATAATTAAAGGACAAACAAAACAAATCTAAAGCTCAAATTGAATTCCAGTCTAAATCCATCTTTTCAAATCCTCCAATTCTTTTTCAAATCAAGATCTATTTCAGACCTCCTTTGGAACCCTCTCTCGGGATGATTTATGAATCACGAAGAATTTTCAATTTGATTCGGATGGCATGGATTCGTACCCTTCGCCAAATAATCAAACTTTGATTTATTCCCATGGGATATGGAACACTTTCATATCTCATTTCAATCTCCCGCTAAATCCAAATCTCCACAGTAAATTTCAATTCAAAATTTCCGAGACTGGTACCTAAATTCCAGTTCTCTTCCTTCGAGGTCGGTACCTAAATTCTGACTCTCATTCGAGATTAATACCTAAATTTCGATTCTCTTTTGAATTGATACCTAAATTTCAATTCAAAATTTCTGAGACTGGTACCTAAATTCCAGTTCTCTTCCTTCGAGGTCGGTACCTAAATTCCGACTCTCATTCGAGATCGATACCTAAATTTCAATTCTCTTTTGAATTGATGCCTAAATTTCAATTCTGAATTCCTAGACTGGTGCCTAAATTCCAGTTCTCTTCCTTCGAGATCGGTACCTAAACTTTGACTCTCATTCGAGATTGATAACTAAATTTTGATTCTCTTTTGAATTGCTACCTAAATTTCAAATCTAAATTCCGAGACTGGTACCTAAATTCCAGTTCTCTTCCTTTGAGGTCGGTACCAAAATTTCGACTCTCATTCGAGATCGATACCTAAATTTCGATTCTCTTTTGAATTGATACCTAGATTTCAATTCTAAATTCCGAGACTGGTACCTAAATTCCAGTTCTCTTCCTTTGAGGTTGGTACCTAAATTTTGACTCTCATTCCAGATCGATACCTAAATTTCGATTCTCTTTCGAATTGATACCTAAATTTCAATTCTAAATTCCGAGACTGGTACCTAAATTCCAGTTCTCTTCCTTCGAAATCGGTACCTAAATTGCAACTCTCATTCGAGATTGATACCTAAATTTCGATTCACTTTCGAATTGATACCTAAATTTCAATTCTATACTTCCGAGACTGGTACCTAAATTCCAGCTCTCATTTCGAGACTAGTACCTAAATTCTAGTTCTCATTCCGAGGTCAGTACCTAAATTCCGATTCTCATCCTTTTCGAGGTCGATACCTAAATTTTGACTCTCTTCCGAGATTGATACCTAAATTTCAATTCTCATTTTCGAGACTGGTACCTAAATTCCAGTTCTCATTCCGAGATCAATACCTAAATTCTGATTCTCATCCTTTTCAAGGTCGATACCTAAATTTCGACTCTCTTTCTCATCCCTTCCGAAATCAGTACCTAAATTCTGATACTCATCCTTTTCAATCGACACTTAAACTCTGATTCTCATTCCGAGGCTGGTACGTAAATTCCAGTTTTCTTTGCAATCCCGAGATTGGAACCTAGGTTTAAATTCTCATTTCAAATCCAAATTTCCTCAAATTGATTTTAAACCAAACTTCAATCTAAATTAAAACTCAAAATCTAAACTTACACATCAAAACTTGAACATGAAATGAAACAAAATCTAAATTGAATTCCCCAGATCTTGTGATGTGGAGTTCACCTCCTTTTCCATTCCCCAGCGAGAGTTCAGGAATCTCCGGTCTCAGAAACATACCTGATACCCCCTAGCGGAAATTCTTCTACTTTGTCCCAAGTTTGTCACTTGGACATCTGTGTTGGTTTTGTTGATCTTTTCGGTCAACGCCAATACGCGTGATGTGGTTGGTTAGCACACCACACCTATTGGGGGTCCATTTGTTGACCTCAATTTTTATGAGGTTTTCTCTTCTCTCTTTAGTACTTAGGATCTAGCCTTAGGCTTTTCCTTTGACTCTCTTAGAGGACTAGAAGTGGAACCCACCCTTTAGAAGTTTAAACACCTCTTGACTCCCCGCAAACCCCACAAGCTTGATTGAAGACCCCTAATCACCTAGAGGGTTGAATTCAAATGTGAAGGTTTAAAGGATGAGTTCCCTATAGGACTCTTTAGCCTTAGGACCACCCTGGGTGGATTGGTCTGGTGAGGGTTGACTTACACACTCACTACACTCATACTCTATACTCTCACACATACAATCCAAATCCTAAAACCACACCCATACCCAACTTGACTCCCTGACTCATGTAGGTAATTCATATGGATGGACCTTAACCCCTAAGCCCCTGGTCAAGAGGGTTAGGAACAACATAGTGAATGCCTCAAATGAGTCTTCTCATGGTTCATATAGGCTTAATATGAATTCATGGCTCAACCAATGTGCTTCCATTTCACTCATATTTTATCAATCTTCATTTTTCCAAAATTTCAATTTTTGACCCCGGGGACCCTACACCTATCAAACCTACCAAAAGCCCTTAAAATTGCCCAAATCCTCCAAAATTTCCAAATCACCAAAAATTCCCCAAAATTAACCTTGAAAATTTCCTCACCAATCGAATTGATTATCCATAGCCAAAAATACAAAAAATTCCAAAAGTATCCCCCAATACCCTCCAAATTACCAAAATGCCTCTCTTGACCCAAAAATACAAAAAAATTAGAAAATTCTCAAAAAATTCCATAAAATCCCAAATATTCCCAATTTCATTTTGTCCAACTACACCATGGGCCAATTTTGTCAATTTACCCAACTTTTATCAAAACCCCCAATTTAGCCCATTCTTAACCCGAGTGAACTAAATGTCAAACCAAACCTACCCAATTGACCCCATTTTTGGTCCAATTCAATTCTAAACTTCAATTCAATATCCACAATATCAATCTAGACCAAATCCAAGTCTAATTTGATTGACATTTGAATCCAATTTCACTTTTGACCTTAAAGCCCAATTTAAACCCATGACCCAAACTTAGCCCAAACTAACCCAATTTAGCTCCAATTGACCCCAAACATTTTCTAAACTTTCCCTAACATCCCCACAAACATTTTTGAACATTAATTTTACATCAATTTCAACCATAGACCAACATTGGCCCAATTTAGCCAATTTGACCTACCCAATAGCCAAATGAACCCAAATTCAACCCAATTCAATTCCAAATTACCTCAAATTTGCTTCAAATCATTCAAGACACACCCTTAAACTAAAATCAACATTTATTTGGCATGGCCCTTTGCAAAATTTTTCATCTAAAAGCCCATTATTAAACATAAAGGCCCACTCCCTTAAACCTTCCTAAAAGCCTACTTTCACCAAATTCAAAGGCCCAAAACCCATCCTAAAGCCCACATTACAATCACATCTCATACTCACTTAATTGATATCATTCCCTAAGTGCTAAACCCATCATGAAAATAAAACCAAAATGGTATTATGCCAAATCCCATCAAATAACCCCAAAATTTCCAAAAATTCCTAAAGCCCTTTTCCATGAAAGTTGACCAGACTCTTGCCAAGCCATATGTGAGCCAAAGACAAGCCATGTACAAGCCATATGAACCCATGGTATGTTTGACATGTGACCAACCCATTAATGGAAAAAGGGGGCCCCTCTTTCTTAAACCTTTATTAAGCTTTTTAACCCCTTCCATGCTACACACTAAACTAAGATTAGCCACATCACTTTGGATGGGGACTTCACCACCCCTTTATAGCTGATGCAAATGATCCTCCCTCAACCCAAATCAGCCATGGGGAGGTGAACCAAGCCCATTTCCATGGGTTGACCAAACCAAGTGCAAAAGAGCCACCTCCCCATTCCATTTGAATCAAACCACTTTACGCATGGCAAAGCTAAATTGCCTAAACAAAACCCCAGCCCTGACCCACCTGAACTTGAGGGTGACCCTTGCCTGCCGGCCAGCCTCCTGGATCGCCGGAAAACACCAAGGCCGAGACCTTGGGAGGAGCCAAATTTTGGAATTCCACCTTGCTGAGCTGCCTCAATCCAAATGGCCATTGCAGCTGTTCTTCTCCTCACCAGAGCAACTGATCCCAACCCTTAAACCCCCCTGGGAGGCCCTCTAGCCTCTCCTATTTAAACACCCCCTCCTCTCGGCCAAGGGAGGTGCTGAAACAAACCTTAAGGAAACTCTACGAAAATCATTCCAGACTCTTCCCCACACCTGGAAAACTTGATCCCCACTGAAATTCCCCTGCCATTTCCTCTCTGTGAGCTCAATTTCAGAGTTGAAATCCAAGCCCAAAACCATGACACTTCACCACAGTGAGTCAATCCTCAAATTGATTGACTCTACACCTTCACCAGACCAAGAGGAGAAGTTTCCCGACAAAAGTCCCCTCACCGAGCCGGCCATTGCTTCCAGCCTCCAAGCTTTGTGATCAGCTGTGGTCACTTTTGTACCTAGACAATTCACCAGGCCATGGGACTTCATCTGGAGCTTGCTTGGACCCAATCGAAGGTGACATAGCCCTCAGATTGAAGCTTCACTTCTCTGAGCAAAGGTATGAGCTCTCTCTCCTTCTCCCGAGCTTCTGGAGATTCTCCATTTAGTTTGAGTCAATTTCAGTGCATGTTTACCATATGGATGTGTTCGTCTCTTCAAGACGAATCCATAGAGCACAGGAACACAAAAATCCGTTGAGAATCGAGTGAGAAATTAGGGTTAGAAGGTCGACGGTCACGGGTTCACACCAGTTGTAGACGATTACTGGGAGCCATTGGATCGCGCGTGTATCGAGTTGAAGGTCGGGATCGAGCCAGACAGCGCGACAGTACATGAACCACAGGCCCCTGGAGCGCTGAGTCAGATGGCGGCGTCGTATAGGAATGCACCGCGTGGGCGTTCGGAGCTGCCGATGATTGCGTGGCGCCGCGTGGATAAGTAGGAAAATAGGGTATTTTTCTATTTATTTAATTACCAGAACTTCAAAAATCCATAACTTTGTGTAGAAAAATCCTAAAAATAAAATAAAATTACCCTCTTACTCAGTGTACAGAGGAGAATAATGTGGAAAAGAAATCAATTAATCTCATTAAGTATTTTATTTTTAATGATTTATTTACTCTCTGCATTATTTTAATTCTTCATTTGCATAGGCAATTCACCATGGCATGAGACCATTGGGCTTTTGAGGCCTCTGAACTTGGGAACATTCCCTGAACTTTCCAAGGTCAGAAGCCATCCCTATGAGAAGTTATTGATTTTCCAAGTTCATGTTACTGTTTTGAGTATTTTAACTCCAATAATTAGCATGTTGAGAAATAAATTCTAGGAAAATTTGGTGATGTTTCTTATGACCAGAGGAACCTAGGAAAAATAAGTTTTGAGTTAATTCACTTGGAACAACCCTAATTGGCTTAAATACCCAAAATTAAACTTTAATTAATTAGGGTTAACCACACATCAAATTAACTTAAAAACAATTCTCCACTATCCTTTAGGGTCAGAAGAATATCACAAAAAAATTTGAAATCAATTGGACTTGATTAACTCCACCAAATAGGTTGATTAAGCCTCTTAAGCAAAATGGCAGAAATTAAACTTTAAAAATTTATAACTCACAAAATACTTTTCAAAAATTCACAAAAATGGTTTTGGAGCTTCTCTGATATCAGAGAAACTTAGAAAAATTAAAATTGTAATTTTCTAAAAAAGTTGATTTTTTAATATTATTTTATTATTTTTAATAATTGAAAAATAATAAAATCATAAAAATAGTAAAAATCACCAAAATGTCACATTTTGAATTCTAATTACTTAGGAACAAACCAAATATTTTTCTCAAGTCCCTAGGATAAGATATTGAATTTTAAAGGATTAATGTATTTTTTTTAATATTAAAAAATGTATTTTCCAACCTTTCCACCAAAATAATTCTAATAAATCAAATAAAAATTAGTAAAATATAAAATTTGTTTCTATGAACTCCTTGATGTAAAAGAGATCTATGAAAAATATAAAATCCATTTTTCAACTTTAATTCTATTTTAAAATTAATTAATACTCTAAAATTCAAAATAATTCTAATAAATTAAATATAATTCAAAAAATCACCAAAATTGGTCAAAATGGTCCTCTGGTCATTAGGAACATCCCATAATTTTTTAAAGGACAAAAATATTTCCTTGGTCATGTTATTGAATTTCCCTTGAAAACCCCTATTTTCCATTAAAAATAATTACATGAATAAATTAAATACAGAAAAATCACATTATCTCCTCTAGTGTCTTAATTGGCATGTGAGTAAGGTCGCATAAAAATTTCAAGTTCATTTGAGCTTAATTTAGTGAGTTATAGAATTATTAAGCTTGAAAGGCAAAATGGTAATTAAAAATTTCAACATTTAATTAAAATTTCAACATTTAATTAAAATTTTAAAATGGTAATTTTAAAATTTGAGGGTAAAATATTTGATTTTAAACTAATTTTTTGGATGATTGAAACTTAAATTATTAAGGGTAGAAATCTACAAATCAATTCAAAAATAATTAAAATAAAACTTTAATTAATTAATTAATTGAAATTTCGGGAGAATAATAGAAATTAGAATTATTAAAGTAGGGATCTTATTTAAGAAGATATTTATTCTTTAATTTGAAAATCCCTAAATAAATCACTTCAATAATACTTAAGTCTTAATTAAAAAATCAAAAGAATAATCTCAATTAAATTAAAATTGAAATTAAATTAAAATCAAGTTAAATTGAATTAAAAGAAAAATAAATTGAGATCAAATTAAGTTAAATTAAGTTAAATTAAATTGAATTAAATTAAATTAAATTAAATTAAAATTGAAATTAAATTAAATCAAATTAATTTAAATTAAATTAAACCAAATTAAAAATTAAATTAAATCAAAATTAAATTAAATTAAATTAAATTAAAATTAAATTAAATTAAGATTAAATTAAATTAAATTAAAGTAAATCAAATTAAAATTAAGTTAAATTAAATTAAATTAAATTAAATTAAATTAAATTAAATTAAGTAAAATTAAATTAAAATTAAATTAAATTGAATTAAATTAAATTAAAATCATTTAATAACAAACCTAAATGAAATCATTAAGAAATAAATCTGAAATGACTTGAACACTATTTCAAACTTAAACTAACTTTTTATAATTAAGTCAAAATTCATATTGAATCATTAAGTTTAAATCATAAAAAATGCTTAATAATTTGATTTGCCCTTTTAAAGCCCTTATTGTTATAACTCTTAAACGAGGTATCAAGTGAAGCATTACTTCACTTATAGGATATTCAAATGTCCTAGTTCACTGAGCAAGAGAACAAAACTTAAACTCCTGGATGATTAATTCACTTGAATAATTAAATTCTCTTGGACTTAAAACGATCCTAGAAATATTGAAAAGATGTTTAAGACTTGTCTTAAGCACTTCCTCAATATGATAGGATGTTTATTAGAACAATTGAATTTAATTCTTTCTTTGATGAAGAAAATCGTCCTTAAACCAAAACACAAGAACCTAGACGTCATAGGAGATGACTAGCTATAGGATTAGGAATTTGGTAGACAACCAAAACCTTTTCGTTAGCTTTACCTAGGTACTCATCAAAATATTTAAAAGCCTTAACATGTATTTTAAGTTCAGCTTGGGATGACGGGGAGACCCTCCAGGTACGCTTTTATTTTATTGCAATTTACTTTATCGCAATTTACTTACATGCACTGTACTTTACTTTTCTTGCATGATAAATAACTGTTGCATGAAAACCAAAACCTTTAGGGTAGTCCCTGAACTGAAACCAAAACTAAATTAAACGTCACTGCAAGATAAAATTCACCGCCACAACATTTTAAAATATAAAACAACTCAAAATTTAATCACAAACAGAACAACAAAACTACAATTGCAACTAAATTAAAACGTCTTGTTGAATGATCGGAAATACCTCGGATTATGTAACCCACATGTTGCTAATGGGATTTCCCAAGGTCTAAATGAAAGTGTGGAACTCATTCAGTTGAGTTTAGCAAATTCTTCTGGACTAAGTGAATTCGATGAAAATAACGGTGCCGGGATGACAGAACAGTGGGATCTTAATCGGTTCTGTTTAATCAACTTTAAGATTTATTTTAATTAAAACATTAAAAACACTTGGATTTTAAGATTTTCTCTTAACCAAAACACTTCTCTCATCTCCTGATTTATGACTTCTACAACTAAACCTCTGTAATAATAAGAAGCTTGGAGCACGGTGGGTAGCACGGCCATCTTCGTCAGCAAAACAACTCTACATCAGCTAAACATTCCTAGAATTAACAACAAAAGTCATAGGATTTCGAGGTAGTTTTCTTAGTGCAACATAAATCCTCAACTCTTTCTTAGACATTTGCATAATCATGTTATGTAAATTAAGCCCTAACCGGTCTTAGGACTCTGAGATAGTCGTTTGGTACGACATAAACCCTCACATCTTCGAGGCTATTTGTGTCATTATGTCATACAAATATAATACCTAAATAAATAAAATTGGCAGGATTGCAACATTAAATAAATTCCTAAATTGAAGCCAAACAATAGAATAGTTAGGGAAGTTGCCAAGATTCTTCTTGGATCCTCAACTTCTCCTACTTCTCTTCCTTCGGACTCCTGAAAATAAACTGTTCCAAATTTGATCCATTCCTACGTGAAATTTCCAAAATCCAATTGTTTGAAAACCTTAAACTTTGAAATTCTTGAGAGCAAAACTACTGATCATTATCGAGAGTTTTCTTAAATGATTCACTTCATTTAAGATGTAATTAACTATAGGGGCTTGCCCTTATAGGGAACTTTAAGAACCCAGGTAATATAAACCCTGCTTAATACCTTTATATTAAGCAGGGGAACTTGTCGGCTTATAAAATTGGTTCGTAGACCAAACGGATGTCACAAATCTTCTAGTTTATTTAACCGAGCCCCATCATCAAGCAGTGTGTCTACTCTCCAGGATAGAAATGCAGTTTGTGGTGAGGTGTTCATTTGTATAAACTATTTGGGATGTGAGATCAGTTTGATTTCATATCTTAAAATATTCAAATTTAAAATTATTTTCTAAATCAAATACAACTTTTCAAATTATTTTGTTTAAATTAAATTAAAAATTCGCCGATAATTTTTGTTAGGCGACCCCTTTTTCTAAAGTACAACACAAACCTAAAAATATGCCGACTCCTAAATTCTAATTCTCTTCAAATCTCGAAATTGGAACCTGATTTTGATGCTCACTTCAAATCCCAAATTTCCACGAAATCCCTCTAGAAATAAATCTTGAATCGAACTTCAATCGGAATTGAAACTCAAACCAAAATCCAAACTAACACATTAAAACTTGAAACAGAAAATGAAACAAATCTAAAATCTAATCTCTCTAGATCTTGTGATCTAGAATTTACCTCCTTTTCTCTTACCCAGCGAGTGTTCTGGAATCTTCAGTCTTAGAGATTTACCTGATACTCCCCAGAGGAAATTTTCTATACTTCGTTCTAAGTGTGTCACTTAGGCATCTGTGTTGGTTTTGTTGATCTCTTCAGTCAACGCTAATACGCGCGGTGTGCTTGGTTAGCACACCACACCTATTAGGGGTCCATTTGTTGACCTCATTTTTTATGAGGTCTGATCTCTCTCCTTAGTACTTAACATCTAGCCTTTGGCTGTCACTTTGACTATCCTAGAGGACTAGAGATGGAACCCACCTCCTAGAAATTCAAAACACTTATTGACTCCCTTCAAACCCCACAAGTTTGACTATAAACCCCCAAGCCACATGGAGGGTTAAAATCAAATGTGAAGGCTTAAAGGATGAGTTTCATATAGGACTCTTTCGCTTTAGGATTACCCTGGGTGGCCTGGTCTGGTGAGGGTAAGCTTGCACACACCACACTTCCACACACACACATTCAAAACCCAAAAACTACCTTTAGCCAATTTGACTTCCAGACTCATGTAGGCAATTCATATGGATGGACCTCAACCCCTGGGCCCCTAGCTAAGAGGGTTAGGAACAACATAGTGAATGTCTAAAATGAGCCCTCTAATAGCTTTTGTAAGCTTAATATGGCTTCATGGTTCAACTAAAATGATTTCATTTCACTCACACTTGATCAATCTTCACTTTTCTAAAATTTTGATTTTTGACACCGGAGACCCTAAACCCACCAAACCTACCAAATACCCTTGAAATTTCCTAAAATTTGTAAAATTGCCTAAATTACCCAAAATTTCTCAAAACTAGTCTTAAACATTTCCCCCCACTCAAATTGATCATCCATGGCCAAATATACCAAAAGTTCCAAAAATACCCCTCAATACCCTCTAAATACCCAAAATACCCTTTTAACCCAAAAATTTCAAAAATTCAGAAAATTCCTAGAAAATTCCAAAAAATCCCTAATATTCCCAATTTCATTTTGTTCAACTACACTATAAGCCAATTTTTTCAATTTGGCCCAGTTTTACCAAAACCCCTAATTTGACCTATTTTTAACGTAAGTGGACCAATGTCCCAACAAACCAAACCAATTGACCTCAATTTTGATTCAATTCAACTCTAAACTTCAATTTAATATCCCAAATACCAATTAAGACCAAATCCAAACCCAATTTCATCAACATGTGGATCCAATTCCAATTTGAAGCTTAAAGCCCAATTTTGGCCCATGACCTAAACTTAGCCTAAACCAACCCAACTTAACTCCAATTAGCCCCAAATCTTTTCCTAAGCCTTCCTAACATCCCCAAAAACAAAAAACTAACTTGATTTGCCCCAAATTTGAAACCTAACTCCACCCAAACTTAACCCAAAATCAAAATCCCCTAAATTGGCCTAAACCCAAACCTAACCCAAATAGGCCCAAATCCCTAAATCAAAGCCCAACCAAAGTTGAACACTCTTTGTCACACCCCCATAAAACATTTTTCAACATCAATTTTACATCAAACCCAACATTAACCCGAACTTAGCACAAGTTAGCTCAATTTGGCCCATTTTGAACCCATTACTTAAAAGGCCCAAAGTGAACCCATTTCAACTCCAAATGACACCAAACCTTTTCCAAATCACTCATGATACATCCCTAAACTAAACCAAATATTTATTTAACATGGTCCTTCCCAAAAACTTTCATCCAAAAGCCCACTTTCCTAAAGGCTTTAAAAGCCCATTTTCATCAAATTTAAAAGGCCAAAAACATATTCTAAAGCCCATGCGAAATTCCCATCATCATCCTTTTAATTGAAATCATCCCTAAGTCCTAAATCAATAATCAAATAATTTCAAATCAAGCCTCATGCCAATTTCCCCTAAATCCATCAAAAATCCCAAAATTCATTTTCATGAAATTGAGCCAAGCCATGGGCAAGCCATAGGCTAGCCATGAAGCAATCCTTAAGCCCTATGCAAGCCATGTGAGTGGTGTTCCTGTAACCATACCATACTGGGCAAAAGGAGGGAGTCCTTTAATGATTCCCTTAAGAGTGATTAAACCTTTTCATGCTTCCCCTAAACCATGCTTAAACTTAAATTTTCTTAGATGGTGACTTCTCCCCACTAAGCTAGCCGACTTACTCCGATTCCCTTCAGCCCAAATCAGACCTTGGTGGGTGCACCAAGCCCATTTCCATGGGTTGACCAAACCAAGTCCAAAAGAGCCCCTTCTCCATTCCATTTTGAATCAAGCTCTTTACACATGGCCAATCTCCATTGCTTGCACCAAACTCAAACCCTGACCTCACTAACCATGAAGGTGACCCATGCTTGTCCGGCCAGCCACCACAGTCGCCGGAAAACGCCATGGCCGAGAGCTTTATTTGGATTCAAAAATTCAAATTCACAAGGCTGAGCTGTCCCAACTCAATTGGACTCCATGGCTGTTCTTCCCTTGCATATAGCAGCTGATCCCAAGCCCTAACTCCCCCTGGGAAGCACTCCAGCCAGTTTTATTTAAACTCTACCACCTCTCGGCTAAAGAAGGTGATGAACCAGAGCTTAACAAAACTCTGCTAAAACTGCTCCAGGACCTTCTCAAAACAGAGCTTAACAAAATTTTGGATTTTGACAATGGTATTATTGGCCTTGCGTTGTTTGATGCATGCATGAATATACTTGGTATTGCGGTCCCCTTGGGAGAAATGTATGTCACCCGTTTTTTTTTGCAACAAATCTTCTTTCCAAGCAGACGCTTCCAACAACTCCTTATAAGCATCCTGGAGTTGGGCAATAATCATATCATTAGACTCATGAAGGGCCTCTAATGTGTTAACCCTCTCCTCCGCCTTGACAACTTTAGCATGTACGTCACCAAAGACCTCCCAGTTCTAATATCTTAAAGCAGTGGCAACTTTTTTGTTCAATTTCCAAAGGGTAAACCACGCCCTACCCACCTCATGACACTTCCAATTCTCAGCAACAAGTCGTAAAAGTTCTGATGCTTAGCCCAAATATTAAGATATTTAAAATGATAGGTAGAAACTATTTTAAAGAAATCAAAAGAAAGAAGCAAAGGTTTGTGCTCAGAGCCAGAACTACACAAGTGTTGGACTTGAGAAAAAGCATATGAAGTAAGCCAGAGTTGGTTGGCAAAGCATATATCCAGACATTCAAACAGCTTACCCCTTTTCCAAGTGAATTTGGATCCAACATAATCCAAGTCGGAAAGGCCAGCATCTGACATAGTCCTATTGAAAGAATCAATCAAGGAAGAAGCAGCCCTTCTACCCCTCAACTTCTTAGAATCATGCATAATCATATTAAAATCACCGCCAATCATCCAATTATTTTGAATAGAAGGTCCCATGCTACAAATTTTGTGTCAAAGGTTTTGTCTAGCTAGTTTAGAAGTACCTGCATAGACAAATGTCATGCACCCAGTGAAATCATCAACAGTGAAGGAAACATGGAGAAATTGGGAGTCATCAAAGATAATATTGACGGTGATGTGTTTCTGCCAAAGAAGCCAAATCTTATTCTAACAGTTACCATAAAATGAAAAATTCTTGAAATTACGTAAGACCCTGTCGTTAGAAGCAGCCACCATGGGTTCCAATATAGGTACAATACCGACCTTATGAATCCTCGGTAACAATTTTAATCTACCTTGGAGTGAGGATTCGCAACTCCCCTGATATTCCAAATTAATACGTTAAACATGGGCAAGCACATTACCCCATCTAAAGGACCTAGTTAGGGTATGTCCATAATCAGCTTCCGAATGATAATGCTCCGTATCAGGTAAAGACAGTCCCGTCTGAAGGTTTAATAATTCATAACTTCTCTTTTCTTTTTCATTCGTGATTTCTGAACCTGCCACTCATCTCTAAGTATAGAGGAGACCTCCTCCAAATGTATATCAGAGGGCCCCCCCAAAAGAGTAGTGTTAACCGAGACCCTATCCGCATGATTAACCGGAAGCACCTGTACCTCCACGGAAGGCACAACCACTCACTTACCAAAAGCATCAGGTGGCTCAACATCAGTGACAAAAAGAGAGGTCTCCCCCGCATCAATAACCTGATTAGTCTCGCCGTCATCAAAAATAGGGTGAGTAATCATAGGTAGTAAATTGTTCACCAAAAAACTCTCCAACCTAGTACAGTCTCCACCAATAGCCGGAACCAGGTCTTTCGGAAGAAGAGGGGTCAAATCAACTCCCTCCTCCTCCAAGCCCTCTCCCACAAGGTTATGACCGGTAACAATATTCTCTGTCACCGCTACAACAGTAGGACTAGGATCATCAGTAGGGTTGGGGTGATTGGAACCAGCTTTAGGTCTCACGGTAATGACATTCCTAATTTCAGGGTGCAAATGATAACATTGAGCAGCACTATGCCCAAACATCATACAATTAGAACAACAAAGGGGGTGTCTTTCAAGAATAGACTTTACCCAATACCCATTATGTGAGGTGCCAATCCACATCTCATCAGGGAGGGATTGTGTAATGTCTCGTTTAACAAGAAACCTGGCAGTTAATGGTTGGTAACCATCTAAATCTTTGGTAGGAGAATCAATCTGTAGAGGTTTCCCAAAAATCCCAACGATGGAAAACAGGAATTTAGGTATAAAGTGATGAACTTTCAAACCGGGCCGACATATCCATACCGGAATAGTAGAGGGTTTAGCACGCGGGTCAAAGTCAATGGACCATTTAAGCAGTTTCATAATCCGATTGTCAATCCTCAATATTCTTCGAGCAAAAAGCCACGTATAATCTTACTCGTTGTTAAGTTGAATTAAGATATGTCTACCATCAAAAATTCCCACTTCCAAGTGCCAACTAATTTCATAAGCTCCAAGTCCCTCTGAATCAGTTCCAATTTCGGGTGCTCATACATAAACTTGCCTACCAAAGACAGACGAAACGGAGCCGCAAGTAATTCATTTTCAGAATCTGATATGAAAATAGCGGGCTTCCCATTATTTTTCCCAGCTTTCTTAATAAAAAGATTGTCCCCGCCGAGAGCCAAAGCATCATGAAACGATTGAGGGAAAAATAAGGACTTCATCTCGGTGGAGTCGTTATTTCCCTCAAGCACATCCGCATAGGATCTCTCCATTGCCGACAAAAGTAAGGAAACCCAAACCGACTTAGGATAAGGTACAAAGAGGGAAGACAAATTAAGAAAAATAATAAAAAATTTGCATCTAACCAAGAAAGACAGTAAAATAACACAAAAAATAACCTAAAAACACCCTCACAAGTGATGCAACAAAAATATAACTCTTTTAGCTATATATTTTTACTTATTTTTGGAGATATTGCACTTTTAAGGAAGATATTTTTCATGATTTATTGCAGGTATGATGATTATAGGTGATTGGAGCGAAAAAAAGCAAAAAGGAACTAATTTGGAGCAAAATGGAGCAATTCGGAGGAAAATAGTCCTGGCATCGCCGGCGCCTGAATGGGCACCACCGGTGCCCTATTCCATAGACTCTAGAATTAATTGGCACAGTAAGGCGCCGCCGGCGCCCTATGTCGGTTCACTTTGAATTCAAAAGTTTCAGTGGATTTTTTAAGAGGTGCTTGAAGAAACTCTTGGGGAATTCCTTCCTAACAATAAATTAAGTGTCTAAGACGAAAATAGAGAGTAGGAAGAGAAGTGAATTGCTGTAGAGGGTGTGAGGAAAGTGTGAGAGAGAGTTAGGGTTTGTGATTTTAAGAGAGATTATTATCTATGCAGGGGAGAAGAGGGAGTAAAGTGAGAGATTGCTTCTTCATCTTTGTTCCAAGGAGAGAATCAAGTGTTGCAAGAAAGAGAAAAGGAGTTAAGGGGACTTTGAAGAAATTTTCTTGGGGAAGATAAAGAGATAAGTTGTATTTACTATTGTAGTTTCTATGACACTTTTTTTATATATAAAATCCATTTTTTTATATCTTATCCATGATTAGTGAGTAGTCTCCCTTGCCTTTCTTCTTGCACGAAGTAATTATGATGTGGTGATGTGGAAATGATGTGCCCTTTAAGTGTTATAAAAGTTGTGATGTTTCTTTAATTTGGAACTTATTTTACTTTTCAATCCGGACAATTGAATTGTTAAAATATGTTGAGGAACATTAATTCCAAAAGAATTGAATGTTCTACAACAAGAATAAAGAAACCATTTAATGTCCGTGAATGAATTGCGTAGTTCATGGGGATTAACTGTAAATAAATAGGGAAATGAGTTTTGATGGACTTCAAATTGGAGGTTTCATGGTGACAGAATGGGATCCCCAATTTGGTCTTAAGATTGGTAACTAAAGCCTATGGTTAGCCTTCGGGTGAAGGGTGAGTCGGAGCTCCGAAGTGAGAGCCGGTATCCTCCCAGCCTAGCCTTAGATTCAGTAACTAAACTTAAGATACGGCAATGTTCTTTACCTGCTTGGAAGAGGGGGTACTCTTTTAAAGGTAAAGAATAAAATATGCTCCTATTTGGCACAACACAAATAATTACCATTTTTCATCATCCACACATAATAATCTTTATGCAGGAAGAAAAACACTTTTCATATAGAAGTATCTTATAGATCACATAAGTTAGTGTGTTTGTTAGTTAATATAGTTCAGTAGTTAGAAGTAATTGTAGTAGCTTTATTATACTTTGCATTAACTATTGGTAGTACACTTAAGTAATTGTTACATTGGGTATTGGATTTGAGTGTTATATTATTTGATTTAAAGAACATTCACCTCCCTGTGGGATCGATAACCAGGACTCCATTAGAGCCCTGTATTACTTGATACGATACGTATACTTGCATTGAATTTGTGACTTTACTAAATCATTCTAAATATATAAATTCAACTTCATAAATTCATGCTTAATATATAAAGTCACTGTCATGTTTTTAGCGCCGTTGCCGGGGAGGTAGATAAACGGTACTTATTTATAGATATTGTAGTAACTGAAAACCTTTACTTTGTAGTTTGATTTTATAAGCATAGTAGTGGATCTATAGGTTTGATACCTTATGATTCAGAGTTGGAGCGTACTAATAGAAAAATTAGAAAAAAATAAAAACAAACTGAAAATTACTGTGAAATGGCGAATAATCAAGAGAATCAAAATATTAATGTTGGAAATTTGTCAAGACCTTTAAGAGATTATGCTAACCCAACAGCAGATGAAATTCATATAAATAGTCAAAATCTTGATGTTGCTACTAATTTGTTTGAACTTAAACCTGCTATTATCCAAATGGTACAAAATAATCAATCTAGAGGAACACCTAATGAAGACCTAAATTTACGTCTCGCTTGTTTTTTAGAACTGTGTGCTACTTTTAAGTATGACGGAGTGTCAAGTGATGCTGTCAGACTTAGACTGTTTCCTTTTTTCTTAAGGGATAAGGCTAAGGTGTGGTTAAACTCGTTAGCACCTGGATCTATTCGAACTTGGGGAGAACTTTCTCAAAAGTTTCTCTCGAAATATTTCCCTCCATCGAAAACTGCTAAATTAAGAAATGATATCACATCTTTTGGTCAGTTTGAAGGAGAGTTAATATATGAAGCTTGGGAGAGGTTTAAAGATCTTCTTAGGAAGTGTCCACATCATGCTTTGCCAGATTGGCTAATAATTCAAACTTTTTATAACGGATTAGTGGGATCATTAAGATCAATTATTGTTGTTACTGCTGGTGGATCGTTAATGTCAAAACCTTTTGATGAAGCATATTCATTAATTGAAGAGATGGATACTAATAATTTTCAATGGCCCTCTGAACGGGTAAATCCTAAAAGAGTAGCTAGTGTTCATGATTTTGACATGATGACTATGCTAGTTTCTCAAATAGCAGCACTTTCTAAGAAAATAGATAAATATGGAATGAATTATTCTCAACCACCCCCAGTGTTAGAGCAAAATTCATTTGGGCAGATAACTGAATCTCAAACACCTTATAAAACTTTGAACGCGATTAATAGACCTAAGAACCCTTATTCGAATTATTATAACTCTGGTTGGAAGAATCACCCAAATTTCAATTGGAATACTAAAAATGCTAATGTGAACCTACAATGGGGACACAATTCTATAAACCCAGTTGGAAACTCAACCAACCAAGGAAATACTAACTTTAGACAATCTTATCCTCCTGGATTTAATAATAACTCACAGTTTAAGGATAAGAAGTTGTCTATAGATGAAATGATTTTGAATATGGGTAACAAATTACAAGTTCAAGGTGTTGCGATCAAAAATATTGAAAGTCAATTGGGACATATTTTCACTGCGCTTAATAGTAGACCTTTTGGAACGCGTCCTAGTAATGTGGAGATCAATCCAAAAGATCAAAACAAGGAGCAACTTAAGGCTATTCAATTAAGGAGTGGAAAAGAATTAGAAACTAGGACGCAAAAAGAAGTTAAAGAAGAGAAGGAGAAGGTGAATATTGAAAAAGGTTCAAATAAGATTTATCCAGACCTGGAATATCCTCTTGAACCAATGAAGATTATTGTTGAGAAACCACCTCCTCCATTCCCTCAAAGATTGAAGCAGAAGAATAGGGATAATAGATTTGGCGAATTTTTGGAAATCCTTAAGAAGTTAATAATAAATATACCTTTTGTTGAAGCATTAGAACAGATGCCTGATTATGAAAAATTTATGAAGGATATTCTTAAAAAGAAGAGAAAGTTCACAGATCATAAGACTGTTGCACTTAGCGGAGAGTGTAGTGCAATAATTTAGAAAAAGCTTCCTGAAAAACTTAAAGATCCTGGTAGTTTCACTATCTCATGTGCTATAGGTGAAAAGTTTTTTGGAGGAGCCTTATGTGATCTGGGAGCTAGTATTAATCTTATGCCTTTATCAACTTTCAAAAGATTAGGAATTGGAGAAATTTCTCCTACATCATTAACTCTTCAATTAGCTGATCATTCTATTACTTATCTTAAGGGAGTGGTAGAAGATGTGTTAGTAAAAGTGGATAAATTTATCTTTCCTGTGAATGTTTTTTTGCTTGATATGGAGGACGATAAAGATATTCTAATTATTTTAGGAAGACCATTCCTAGCTACTGGAAGAGCTATAATTGATGTTCAAAAAGGGGAGTTAACTATGAGAGTTAATGATCAAGAGGTGACCTTTAATATTTTGAAGTTTATGAAGTATCCCTCAGTTGTAAAAATAATGAATGTTTTAGGATGGAAGTATGTGAATATTTGAGAAATGATTATTTTAAAGAGATGTTTGAAAAGAAAGTGGAGTATGAAAATATAATTGAAGATGAAATGGAAAATGAAACAGATTCAGATAATGAGAAGAATAAGGAATTGGAGTATATTTAGGAGAAATTTGAAGTGTTAGATACCATGGAAGGTGGAGATAAAAGTTTAATTTCATCTATTGTTAAACCTCCTGAACTTGAGATTAAAATTCTCCCTAAACATTTAAAGTATATGTTCTTAAGAGAATGATTACCTTACCAGTTATTGTATCTTCAGAATTAACTGAATATCAAAAACAAAAATTATTGGAAATCTTAAAAAGATACAAAAGAGCTTTTGGATGGACTTTGGCAGATATCAAAGGAATCAGTCCTTCGAACTGTATGCATAGAATTTATTAATTGAAGAACATAAACCTAAAATTGATCCAAAAACGAGATTAAATCCTATAATGAAAGAAGTAGTTAAGAATGAGATTTTAAAATGGCTTGATTCTGAAATTATTTATCCTATTTCAGATAGTTCTTGGGTAAGTCCAATTCATTGTGTACCGAAGAAAGGCGGAGTGACTGTGGAAGTGGATGAAAGGAATAAAATTTTACCTACTAGACAAGTTAATGGATGGTGAATTTGTATTTCTTATAGAAAACTAAATGATGCCACCCGAAAAGATTACTTTCCTCTACCTTTTCTCTCTCAAATGTTGGATAGACTTGCTGGACACAAGTACTATTACTTTTTGGATGGATATATTGGTTATCATCAAATACCTATTACTCCTGAGGATCAAGAAAAGACAACATTTACTAGCCCTTATGGAACATTTGCTTTTCGAATAATGCCTTTTGGATTATGTAATGCACCTGCAACTTTTCAAAGGTGTATGATGTCTATCTTTAGTAGTATAATAGATAATGGAATAAAAATTTTCATGGATGATTTTTCTGTGAACTTCATTTGATATTTGTTTGGAAAACTTGGCAAAAGTTTTGGAACTCCGTGAGAAAACAAATTTAGTTCTGAACTGGGAAAAGTGTCAATTTATGGTTTCAGAAGGAATAGTGCTTGGGCATAAAATTTTTGAATATGGTATGGAGGTCAACCCTGCTAAAATTCGAGTGATTGAGAGATTACCAACACCCACTACTATGAGAGAGGTGCGGAGTTTCTTAGGACATGCTGGATTTTACAGGCGTTATATTAAAGATTTTTCTAAAATTACTAAACCTTTGTGCCAACTTCTAGAAAATGATAGGAAGTTTGATTTTAATGATGAATCTTTGTGTGCTTTTAAATTACTCAAAGAAAAATTAATCAATGCTCCTATAATTGTTTCACCTGATTAGGAGAAACCATTAGAATTAATGTGTGATGCTAGTGATTATGCTATTGGAGTTGCATTAGGGCAAAGGTATGATAAAAGTTTCAAAATTATTTACAATTCTAGTAAAACTCTTAATGATGCTCAAATTAATTATACCACTACTGAAAGAGAGTTATTAGCTATAGTTTTTTCTTTCAATAAGTTTAGACCTTATTTAATTGGAACTAAAAGTATAGTGTGTACTAATCATTCAGCTATGAAGTATTTAATGCAAAAGAATGATGCTAAATGCAGATTGATTAGATGGATACTCCTTTTGCAAGAATTTGATTTTGAGATAGTTGATAGGAAAGGATCTGATAATCAAATTGTTGATCATTTGTCAAGAATAGAATATGATAGATTTTTTGAATTTGAGAAGGAAGTTGCAGAAACTTTTCCTGATGAAAAATTGTATATTCTTATGGAAAAGAATTTGCCTTGGTATGCTGATATTGTGAATTATATTGTAAGTGATATTATACCATCAGATTTAACAAGGCAACAACAAAAAAAGTTTAAATATGATACTAAATTTTATTTTTGGGATGAGCCCTATTCATATAAACAGTGTAAGGATCTGATTATTAGAAGATGTGTGCCACATGAAGAAATTAATCCAATCATTCAGAGATGTCATGATTTTGAATTTGGAGGTCATTTTGGTGTTAATAAAATGGCTTATAAGATTTTACAATCTGGATTTTATTGGCCCACTCTTTTTCATGATGTTCATAAATATGTTAAATTTTGTGATCGATGTCAAAGAGTAGGTAATATTTCTAGAAGAAATGAAATGCCTCTGAATTACAATTTGGAAGTTGAAATTTTTTATGTATGGGGATTAGATTTTATGGGACAATTTATACCTTCATTTGGAGATTTATATATATTGGTCGCTGTTGATTATGTTTTGAAATGGATTGAACTGTTTCTTTACCAAGATGTGATTCTCGGAGTGTTTCTAAACTTTTAAAGAAAAATATATTTATAAGATATGGAATGCCGAGAGTGATTATAACTGATGGTGGATCCCATTTCAGAAACAATCAAATTAAGAAATTAACTGGAAAATATAACATTATTCATAGAATCTCTACTGCTTATCATCACCATACTAGTGGATTAGCGGAAGTATCGAATCGAAAAATTAAAAGAATTTTGGAGAAAACAGTGAATATTCATAAATTAGATTGGTCTGCTAGATTAGACACTGCATTATGGGCTTATAGGATTGCTTTTAAGACCCATATTGAAATGTCTCCTTACAGATTAGTGTTTGGCAAAACTTGTCATTTTCCGGTTGAATTGGAGCATAAAGCTTATTAGGCGATTAAGGAGTTGAATTTTAATTTGAGAAATGCAGGAGAAAAAAGATTTATGCAATTAAATGAGTTGGAAGAAATTAGAAATGAATCATATCATAACGACAGGATTTATAAAGAGAAAATGAAATTGTGGCATGATCAGAAGATATTGAAAAAACGATTAAATTGGGATAAAGAGTTTTATTATATAATACAAGATTGAAATTATTTCAGGGAAAACTTAAGTCCAGATGGATAGGACCTTTTACTGTAGTAAAGTTCATTCTTTCGGAGCTGTTGATATTGAGGATCCTAAAACCTGAAATATTTTCAAGGTTAATGTGTATCATTTAAAACCTTAATTTGGAGGGTCTTTACTTGATTTCAAGGAGGTATCATTGCTAAGTCATCCTAGTTAACTGAATGGTTTGTCGCGCTGACGACGTTAAACTAAGCGCTTTGTGGGAGGTAACCGATATGTGTATTTGTATGTTGAGTTTGCTTGCTTATTGTTGTTTGTACTTTTAGTTTAATATTAAAGAATCCTAATTACCCCTACATAAGTTAAAAATTAAAAATATATTGGATCGTATTGTGAAAATGAAGTATTTCGAGCTAAACAAAGTTCGGTGAAAATTTTTGCCACTGGCGCCACCGGTGCCCTATTCTTTTATAACAGCCAAATTTCTAGTTTGAGCGCTGCCAGCACCCAAATTCTGGGTGACAGTTTTTACTTTTTAAAATGCATTTTTTGGCGGTTTTGAGCGGGATTTTCTTCCTTAAAACACCCCAAAACTCCATTTTAAATCCATAACCACTAGAAAAACGAAAACTCCCTTTCTCAATTTGCATCCCATGGATTCCCACTCCATTGAACTCCCTAGATCTCGCATCTACAATCGACGGAAGTTCATTAGTTTCGAGGCGCAACGTCTATTCCATAAAGTGATGATGAAGAGAAGGATTATCAAGGAAACAGGCTTTGTGAATCGAGGTTTGGAGAGTCCGACTACAAGAGTTGAAGAGATAGTGAAGCAAAGACGTTGGGAAGTGTTATGCTACACAACCGTCGTAGTGGTTGCTCATATTATGAAAGAATTTTATGCAAATTTGCATGGGATCAACCAAGGATGTGTTTTTGTGCGAGGAAGGTATGTACCATTCACTCCTGTGAGGATAAATGATCTCTTCATGATAGAAAGTGTACATATTTGTCATTATGCAAATTTTAATGTGACGAGCAATGATATGAACGACATCTATCGTTATTTGATGGATGAGAATGAAGAATGGGAAGTAAGGGATAATGGATATATCAGTTTATCTTCTTCATTCTTGAATCTGGTATCAAAGCAGCGACATTATTTTATTTCGGCAAAATTAATTCCTACTATGAAGATAAGTAAGGTAACGAAAGAAAGTGCTATTCTGAATTTCTGCATACAATCTGGAAGGCCAGTGGATATTGGATCAATCATTACTAAATTTGTAATGAGATTGATTGTACATGGATCTAAATATGGGCTTGGACACCCGTCCACCATATTTTTGTTATGTAGTCAATCACAAGTGCCATATGAGAGTTGGGAAAAAGTTCTTCTACCCTGGAGACCTATTGATCCAACTGATCTTTATGACTACTATGTAGTAGGTGATGAAGGAGACATGGATGTACTTGATGATCAACCCACTCAGAGTTCACAACCTATTCAGCCTTACTATTCTGAAAGTTTAAGGGTGATATTGAAGAAGATAAAGAAGTTGGAAAATGAGGTACAAAATATTATGAATGCTATTAATAACATTTCTGATTTATTTGATCACATTGATTGGAGGATGAAAGCGTAATTTGATCGTACTGGTCGAATTGAGTTGAGTTTGCTTAATCTGTTGAAGAAGAATGCTGTGGTGGCTGAAGATTCATCTGATGAATTACCATATCATCCATTCTACAATATGTTCGTTCATCGTCAATCAATGGGAGACATTAGAGAGGATGAGACTTCTGAGACTGATGATGAGTAATTAGTAGATTCTATATGTTGTTTTGTTATGTTTAAGTGTTTGCTTTGATTGCTATGTTGTTTGTTTTGCTTTGTTTTAGTAAGGTGTGTTTGGACATTGCTTTGATTTCTAGTGTGTACTTAGGAGTGTTTTCTAATCGTAGTGTACTTGCAACACTAATGATCTAAGGAGTGTTTCTTATATTTGATTAACATATGTGTTTAATCGTTGTATCATGGATTTTATATATATGAAAGTAATGTGATGTGTTGTTTGCGTAAATTGATGTTGTTTAATGTTTGTGAGATGAAATAGATGCTTGTTAATGTGTTAAATAGGAATATGGAGGTTGAAATGATTGAATTTGTAACGAAAAATTTTGAACCCAATAGAATTTTGGACTGGCGTTGCTAGCGCCCTAATCTAGAGAAACGAGCTATTATTTTGAATAGAGCGCCTTCGGTGCCAGGACCCTTAAAAATTTGTGAAAATAGCCTGGGACCCATTTTTCTGCCATTTCTTTCGTCTCCCACCTCCATATTCACGATTTTGAAGCATTAAGGCTTGTTAGATCTCAGATTAGAGAGGATTTCAAGGATTTTTAAGGTCGGATCTGCACTTCTTTTGGTAAGAGCTTTACTTTAACCTAAATTCTTTGGATTTTTGTCATATGAAACTCTCACATTGTTGGATGATATTTTTGGAGATTTTTGAGAAAAAGTGAAGTTTCATATGGTAGAATTTGTTCTTACTTGTTTAGATTAATGCTTGGAGTTAATACATTGTGGATTTGAAATTTATTAGCAAATTTTTGCAATATTTAGAATTCCACATGGCTTCTAGAATGAGTAAGGGGAAGCAAAAATTTGATTGGGATGATAAAAGATTTGTTAATATTAAGGCTTAGTTTCGCTTGAACTCTCAATTGCAAAATAAGAAGTGTATTCAGGATTGAGCATTTGAAAATCCTGGTGGATTTATAGAATAGTTGAATTCTTAGCGAAATTGGAAACATTTCTGTTACTTTTCTGCTAATGCTGTTTTGGGAGTAGTCCGAGAATTTTATGCTAACGTGCCCTGGTCTGAAACGGAATATGTGCTAGTCTGAGGGAAACTAGTTGAGTTCACCCCACAACGTATCAATGCATTTTATCAAATTCGAGAACCCTTTGTTTGTGAACTTAAGAATTTTGATACGAGTGAAGGGAATTTGATGAGTGTAATCACATATCTGATCGATGGAAGAGGGGAATAGAAGATGAATCAGAGACAGATGATTAACTTCCCTGCTTCTACTTTAAATGTTGCTTCTAAAGCATGACATTATTTCATTTCTGCAATACTATTGCCTTCCTATCATCGCAGTGAAGTTAATAGGGATCGAGCTATTTTAAATTATTGCATCCAGAATATGAAGAGGATTAATAATGGAGCCATTATTTTTAAGAGCATTCACTCTATTGCCAAAGGAGAAACCACTGGTGGATTAGAACATCCTGCCCTGATTCATGCACTTTGTGTTTAGTCTGGAGTGGAGTATAGCAGTTCTGAGGAAGTGGCAATACCTTTGAGGCTAATTACGAAGACCATTATTCATTCTTATGAGGCTCATGTGGGTGCAGGAGAGGAGAGTAGGAGTACTGATATTCCTACCACGAGTTATGATGTTCCATCTACTTCTATGCCCCCGACACTATCTGATATCATGCATCAGTTGAGATTGCAGAGTGATAGTATGGATAGGATGCAAGGATGGTTGTATTTGAGGCCTGAAGTGATGTGAATGAAGACTATTTACAGAGAAGAGTTGAGTTTGATATGGCTTATTACGATGCTCAGGTCAGATTTATGAGGGGGGAGTCCGATGTGACATTTTCTTCTTGCCCTAGTTATACACCATATAGGCCTGGACCTTCTGACCCTATTGATGACCCTGCTGCTGACCCTGGTGCTGGAGACTGGTAGATAGCTTGTTTGTTTTGTATCTATTGTTCTTAGTCTGTTGAGATGTATTGATGTGATTTAGTGGACATTTACTTTTCATGTAATGTGTAACACTGTGTTCTACTATGTGATGTAGTGTCATTTATTTTTTATGTTGAACTGTCAGTTGTACTGTTATGTGGTGTGATAATTTGTTTTAATTTATAGTGTTCTATGGGATATTTAGTTGTTTAATGTTTATTTCTCTTTACCCATGCAAATATGTAAATTGTTATATCACTGCTACTAATTGTTTCATGCTTGCTAGCCTTAAATTTTGATTAATACCAGGTAAATTATGAAGATTTCAAAATCTCTGCACATAAATGTTAGTTTTCTTCTACTCTCAACTATTTCAAATTTAGTGAAAAATGTATGTTTGGGGGGAGGGTAGAGAAATGCTAAACTTTTATTTGTTCTCAATTATTATATTTTCAAAAATTATTAGCATGACTTTTGGCAGTTGAACCTCATTATAAGATAACTAAAACTTTTCAATTCAATTGAATATTATGGAAGGAAAGGATGAAAATTTTTAGTGATAAAAGTTGATTTTATAGAAGTAAGATATTTGATATGAAAGGATTTGATTATAGTCAACTATTTAAAGTAAATAAAACTGTATTTTTGAAATATTAAGAGATTTAAAGTATTGTGTGTTAAGAATAGATTGTAACTTTATGATGAATAATAAAGCTTATACTTAACTATAAAGTAAAGAGACGACTTAAGTTTAAACTTTATAAAGAGGAGAGTGAAGTTCAAAATCATTAAAGGCTATCTAGATATAGTAATCCTCAGAAAAAAAATAAAAAAAAAAGAAAAAGAAAAGAAAAGAAAAAAGATATGAGGAGAAGCTTGAGGAGATGTCTAATCAAAAATTGGCTTCACTTGAATCACCTTAAAGATAGAGCTTGATTTCAATTCTGAATTTATGTTTAAGGTACTAGCCTACAATTTAATAAAGTTTGCATGAACTCCTTTTTCACATAGTCCTTTAAAGCACTCTTAATATAACAAATTATTGTTCATCTTGAAATAAATAGAAGACTAGAACTCTCAGACTTAAGTACTGAATATTCTTATAACTGTAATGTTGACTTGAGTTACTAAACTTTTTATGAAAATCTAAACACTATATTCTTTTGAATGAAAATGTTTTGTCTCTTACAAATGAAAATTACATTGCCTATAGTTATATTTTTATATAGTAAAATGATTACTTGAGGACATGTAATAGTTTAAGTTTGGGGGATTTTGATGCACCAAAAATATATACTCTTTTAGCTGTTTTTACCTATTTTTGGTGATATTGCACTTTAAAGGAAGGTATTTTTCATAATTTGATGCAGGTATGATGATTATAGGTGATTGGAGCAATTTGGAGGAAAACAGCCTTGGCGCCGAAGGCGCCCTATTCCAGAGACTCTAGAATTAATTGGCACGATAGGGCGCCGCCGGCGCCCTATGTCGGTTCACTTCGAATTCAAAAGTTTTGGTGGATTTTTGAAGAGGTGCTTGAAGAAACTCTTGGGGAATTTGTTCCTAACATTAAATTAAGTGTCCAAGATGAAAATAGAGAGGAGGAAGAGAAGAGAATTGCTGTAGAGAGTGTGAGTAAAGTGTGAGAGAGAGTTAGGGTTTGTGATTTTAAGAGAGATTCTTCTCTAAGGAGGGGAGAAGAGGGAGTAAAGTGAGAGATTGCTTCTTCATCTTTGTTCCAAGGAGACAATCTAGTGTTGCAAGGAAGAGAAAATGAATCAATGGGACTTTGAAGGAATTTGCTTGGGGAAGAGAAAATGACTCTTCTTTTATATATAAAATCCATGTGTTTTTATATCTTCTCCAAGGTTAGTGAGTAGTGTCCCTTGCCTTTTTTCTTGCATGAAGTAATTATGATGTGGTGATGTGGAAATGATGTGCCCTTTAAGTGTTATAAAAGTTGTGATTTTTTTTTAATTTGGAACTTAATTTACTTTTCAAACCGGCCAATTGAATTGTTAAAATATGTCGAGGAACATTAATTCCAAAAGAATTGATTGTTCTACAACAAGAATGAAGAAAACATTTAATGTCCGTGATGAATTGCGTAGTTCATGGGGATTAAGTGCAAATAAATAGGGAAATGAGTTTTGATGGACATCAAATTGGAGGTTTCATGGTGACAGAATAGGATCCCCAATTTGGTCTTAAAATTGGTAACTAAAGCCTATGGTTAGCCTTCGGGTGAAGGGTGAGTGGGAGCTCGAAGTAAGAGTCGGTATCCTCCCAAGCTTCAGCCTTAGATTTAGTAATTAAACTTAAGATATGGCAATGTTCTTCACCTGCTTGGAAGAGGGTGTACTCTTTTAAAGGTAAAGAAGCAAATATGCTCATATTTGGCACAACACAAATAATTATCGTTCTTCATCATCCACACATATTAATCTTTATGCAGGAAGAAAGACACTTTTCATATAAAAGTATCTTATAAAACACATATGCTAGTGTTTTTGTTAGTTAATATAGTTCAGTAATTAGAAGTAATTGAAGTAGCTTTATTATACTTCACATTAGCTAGTGGTAGTACACTTAAGTAATTGTTACATTGGGTATTGGATTTTAGTGCTATATTATCTGATTTAAAGAACTTTCACCTCCCTGTGAGATTGATAACCAGGACTCCACTAGAGCCCTATATTACTTGATACGATACGTATACTTGCGTTGAACTTTTGACATTACTAAATCATCCTAAATATATAAATTCGACCTCATAAATTCATGCTTAATATATAAAGTCGCGGTCAACAAGCCACAAACTGCTACCCCGAAAGAAGGGAAAATAGGAAACAAAAATTAAAAATAAAAAGAACCGGATCGAAGTGAGATCCGGCCAAAACAAAGCAAATAAGAAGAAAAAAACAAAAAAGATCTAAACAAAAAGAGCTGCAAAATAGCAAATCGAACCTAAAAAAAAAATGAAGCTAAATCAGACCACAAAGAACACAAAGCCCCAAAATGGGAGGAACAGAAAAAAGGTAAACAAAAAAGGCAGCAAAATCTCAAAATAACCTAGAGAAAACGCTAAATCCACGAGAAGATCAAGCAAATCAGAGCTAAAGGAGAGAGTTTAACAGTGAGAATGCTCGGAATCGGTGCCCTAAACATGTGCGAAACCATGGTCACAGCCATCCAACGCCTCCTTCCATTTATATATATATATATATACATATATATATACATATATATATACATATATATATATATATATATATATATATATATATTATAATTTAAATAACAATTAAAACCTATATATTAATTAAATTTTTTAAATATTTTTTAATTGGTATTTAGTTAATTTAAGTTATTTATTTGTATAAATTTCTTTAATTTTAAATATATAATAGTTATTATAACTAATATTTATATTATATATATATATATATATATATATATATATATATATATATATATATATATATATATATTTATATTTAAATTGTTACTATATTAATTTAATTTATTAAAAATTTTAAACTAAAAAAATATATACATTTAACATATAAAATTATTTATTTTAAATATTCATAATAATATAATTGTAATAGAATTCATTAAATTATTTAATATTTTATAATTATATTTATTAAAAAATATTTATTAATTATATTTATTAAATATTTATAATATACTTTTATTAAATTAGTAAAACATAATTTATAAATCTTAATTTAACTAAATTTGTTTAGATAAATATAAATTATAATATATTTAGATAAATATGTTTAGATTAATATTTAAGATATATTTAAATAAATTATAATATACAATTAATAAATTTATATAATTAATTTTTGTTAATAGTTAGATGTTTTATTAATTATTAATTTTAGAATTTAAATAACAATTAAGTATTGTATAAAAATTAATTATATAACTATTAAATTAATTTAAATTATATATTTGTATAATTTTCTTTCATTATAAATATATAATAATTATTATAACTAGTATTTAGATTTTATATATATACTTATATAATTAAATTATTATAACACTAATATATTTTAATAATATTATTAAATAAAGAAAATATAAAGTAAATAAATATATATTAATATTAAAAATATAATAATAATATAATTCATTAAATTATTAAAATTTAGTTTATAAGTATTAATTTAACTATTTTATATCTATGTATATATTTATATTTATATATATTAAATAATTTTTATTTAAAGTTAAATGTTTTCTATAATAATTTTATAATTTAAATAATAATTAAATACTATATAAATTATTTTTTAATATTTTTGTAAAATTATTTAACTAATTTAAGTTATATATTAGTATAGATTTCTTTAATTATAAATATATAATAATATTTATAACTAATATTTTATTTTTATATGTATATTTATATAATAAAATTTTTAATACTAATATAATTAAATAATATTATTAAAAACATATAATATTAAATCAAATAAATTTATAAATTTAATTTCATATAATTATATTTATTAAATATATTTATTAAAAATTTATAATAATATAGTTATAATATAATTTTAGAACATTATTTAAATTTAATTTATAATTATTTATTTAACTATATTATATGTATGTATATATGTATATCTATCTATATTTTATAGTTCTAACTTTTCTTCTTTTCCAATATTTAGTTCTCTTTTACATGGGGATTTAATTAAAATCTTTCATGTCAGATGTTAGACTCATTTTGAATATTATTATTCGTGTTGCTACAATATATATAATTAGTTAGTTACTTTTTGAATATTATCTATCTATTACTTTTACAATTAGTTAGTTACTTTTTCTTTTGGTGTGGAGTTGTATTGGGTTGGGTTGTTCCCATTGGGAAATTTCTGTAACTTCACTCTTTTGAATCAACATGTAGAGAGCCAAAAGTAGCTCCTTCCCCTATATATATATATATATAATTTAACATTATTTACATATTTATATATAGACGTACATATATATGTGTGTGTGTGTTTGTGTGGGAAAAAAATTGGGTGTGGAACACGTACGCAAAGCTGCATACGTAAATGGGGTACATAGAGTTTACAAGGAGGTTATATCAACATTATAACCTACTGTAACCATTTATAACCCCCTTGTAACCCCTATAACTGCATTTATATTTTCATATATTGGTAGTTTACAAGCGAGTTACAAGGGGATTATAACACGAATATAATCACATTGTAACTCCCTTATACCCGTTTACGTACGCAGCTCTACTTACGACTTCCGCACCCAATTTTTTTTCTGTGTGTGAGTGTGTGTGTGTGTGTGTGTGTATTTATTAAAATAAAATTAAAATTATAATATACTTAAATAAATAAGTTTAGATTAATATTTAAAATATATTTAATAAAATTTAAATATAAAAATAATAAATAAAAAAAAATTTTATTAAAAATAAAATGTATTATTAAATAATAATTTTAAAAATAAAAAACTAATAAAATACCATATTTAAATTAATATTTGAAATATTTTAATAAAATTATTTAATTTATTTAAGTTAAATATTAGTATAAATTTATTTAATTATTAAAATAAAAAAATAATTATAACTAATATTTAATTTATATATATTAAATTATTATATATTATTAAATAATATATACATATTATAATTTAAAAAATAATTAAATACTATATATTAATTTCATTTTTTAAATATTTTTTAAATTAGTATTTAATTAATTTAAGGTATATATTTGTATAAATTTCTTTAATTTTAAATATATAATAATTATTATAACTAATATTTATTATTTCGAAATATATTTTTATATTTAAATTTTTATTATATTAATTTAATTTAATAAAAATTTTAAACTAAATAATTATATAAAATTTTTATTATATTAATTTAATATAATAATAATTTAATTATATTTTTTAAAATAATCATAATAATAAAATTATAATAAACTTTATTAAATTATTTAATATTTGATAATTAAATTTATTAAAAATATTTATTAAATTTTAATAATAAAATAAGTATAATATACTTTAATTAAATTATTAAAATATAATTTATAATTATTAATTTAAGAAAATATTTTTAGATAAATATAAATTATAATATATTTAGATTTATATGTTTTGATTAATATTTAAGATATATTTAAATAAATTAAAATATATAATTAAATAATTTATATAATTAATTTTTATTAATAGATAATGTTTTATTAATAATTAATTTTATAATTTAAATAACATATAAGTTCTACATATAAATAAATTTTTTTAATTATTTTTATATAACTATTAAATTAATTTAAATTATATATTTGTATAATTTTCTTTCATTATAAATATATAACAATTATTACAACTAGTATTTAATTTATATATATATATATATAATTAAATTATTATTATACTAATATATTTTAACGAGAATATTAAAAAAGAAAATATTAGTTAAATAAATATATATTAATATTAAAATTATAATAATAAATATACTTTATTAAATTAGTAAAATTTAATTTATAAGTGTTAATTTAACTATATTACATCTATGTAAATATGTATATCTATCTATTTTAAATAATTTTTATTTATAATTAAATGTTTTCTATAATAATTTTAATTTAAGTTATATATTCGTATAATATTCTTTAATAATAAATATATAGTAATTATTATGACTAATATTTAATTTTTAATATGTATTTATAAAACTTAATTATTATTATGCTAATATAAGTCAATAGTAATATTAATTAAATATAATATAAAATTAAATAATTGTACAAATTTAATATTAAGTAATTATATTTATTAAAAATTTATATAATATAATTCTAATATAATTTATTAAATTATTAAAATTTAATTTATAATTATTAAAATAACTATATTATATCTATGTATATATGTATTCCTATCTATATATAAATATATATTTATAAATATATATATAATTATATCTAAAATAATATATAAAATGTAATATATTTAGATAATTTTAATTAATAAATAAATGTATTAATGATTATAAATTTTATAATTTTACTAATAGTTAAATATAATATATAAATTAATTTTTAAAATATTTTTTATATAAATATTATATTAATTTTATTTATATTTTATTATAATTTTCTTTAATTATAATTTTATAATCATTATTATAAAAATATTTAATTATATATATATATTTTTATAATCAAATTATTATTGTATTAATATAATATAATAATAATATTAAGTAAATATATTTTCAAATTAAATAATATATAAATTTAATTTAATTCAATTATTTTATTAAATGTACTATGAAAATATAATTATAACATACTTTATTAAATTAATAAGATTTAGTTAATAAAAATTAATTTAACTATATTAAATGTATGTATATATGTATATATATTTATATATATATATATAGATATATTTATTTAAATTTTAAAATATTATATAAATTATATGTTTTTTTAGATAAGTTAGTTTTGATTAATATTTAAAATATAGTTAATTCGATTAAAGTATATAACTAATGAATATATTTAAATAATTCTTATTACAAATTAAATTTTTATTAATTATTAATTTAATAATTTAAATAATAATTACAATATACTATAAATAGATTAATTTTTTAAATTTTTTTTACATAAGTATTTAATTAAATTAATTTATATATTTGTATAGTTTTCTTTAATTATAAAGATATAATAATTATCATATCGAATATTTAATTTTTTATTATTAGTAATATAATTAAATTATTATTGTTCTAATATAAATTAATAATAACATTAATTAAACGATTTTTTAAATTAAATGAATATATATAAGTTTAGATATTATATAATTATATTTATTAAATAAAGTTATAATATACTAATTTAATAAACAATTTAATATTATATAACTATATTTATTAAATTCATTTATTAAGTATTAATAATAAAATATTTATGAAATATTTTATTAAATTATTAAAATTTAATTTTTATTTATTAATTTAACTATTTTAAATGTATGTATATATTTATATATATATCCATATATACATATATATATATATATATATATATATATATATATATATATATATATATATATATATATATATATATATATATATATATATATATATATATATATATATATATATACATATACATACATATATATTTAAACAATATAAGTTTAGATTAATATTTATAATATACTGAATTAAATTAAAAAAATATTTGAACGCCGCACCATAAGTTATGCATTTTTCCCGAAAAATAGATACATTACTTAATGATGGTGCTCGATTAAATAAACTAGTAAATTTATGACATCTGTTTTGTTTGCGAAACATTTTTATGTTGACCGATAAATTATCCTATTTAATACAAAGGAATTAAATAAAGTTTATATTACATGGGTTCTGAAGTTCCCTATAAGGTCAAGCCCCTATAGT